>OY740794.1:64783075-65145575 GCA_963514005.1 Raja brachyura
GTGCTGTGGAGTGGGCCAGGTACACAGGTGAGTGTGCATACCTGTGCGGCTCCATGCTGGGGGAACAATGGCCACCTGTCCAGGCTACCAGAGGGCACCTGTGCGATGCTGACCAGCGCTATTCATACGCTGTAAATCTCCATCATTAGAGAGGATTTCAGGCTCTTTGAATGAAGGGCAGCAATCAGCAGAAGAGCTGACATGCCCCTGAGCTAGATCAGGTGCTAACACAGTAATTGGGTTCGCAAAGAGATAAATTGCTTCCTTTTAGCAGTTGGAAGTAAATATTAAACCCTTTGAATAAAAATTCCCTTTAAATATAAAAGCCCAAAGAATGTAGTATTATTCTCTGTTGTTTTTCACTTGATTTTAATTAGAACACAGAACAGTGCAGTACAGGAACAGGCCCTTCAGCCCACAATGGCCGTGCTATCCATGACGCCAAGTTGAACTCAGATCCTCTGCACGTGATCCATGTCGCTCCATTCCCTGCATACGGGCCATTTCTCGCTCATATTCCCTCCTAGAGTGGGTGCTGGTGAGGAACAATTATGTCTTGGCGTTTCAGAAGGAACTGCAGATGCTGGAAAATCGAAGGTAGACAAAAGTGCTGGAGAAACTCAGCGGGTGAGGCAGCATCTAAGGAGCGAAGGAAATAGGCAACATTTCGGGCCGAAACCCTTGTTCAGACCGATCTGAATGTGTGCTAACCAGTCAGTGGAAAGACAAGGGTTACACAAAAAGCTGGAGAAACTCAGCGGGTGCAGCAGCATCTAAGGAGCGAAGGAGATAGGCGACGTTTCGGGTCGAGACCCTTCTTCAGACTGGTCAGGGATCAGGGAAACGAGAGATATAAACAGTGATGTGGAGAGATAAGGAACAATGAGTGAAAGATATGCAAACAAGTATTGGTGATAAAGGAAGCAGGCCATTGTAAGCTGTTTGTGGTGTGAAAATGAGAAGCTAGTGCGACTGGGGGGGGGGATATGGAAAAGGAATGTCAGGGCCAAAGGGCTGAGGGAGAGGTGGGAAGGGGAGGAGGCAGTCTGGGTTAACAGAATTGAGAAAATTCAATGTTTAAGCCCAGAGGATGCAGACTCCCCAAGCGGAATATGAGGTGCTGTTCCTCCAACTTGCGGTGTTGATCACTGTGGCCGTGGAGGAGGCCCAGGACCGAGAGGTCGGATACGGAGTGGGAGGGGGAGTTGAAGTGCTGAGCCACCGGGAGGTCGGGTTGGTTATTGCGGACCGAGCGGAGGTGTTCGGCGAAACGATCGCCCAGCCTCCGCTTCGTCTCACCGATGTAGATCAGCTGGCACCTGGAGCAACGGATGCAGTAGATGAGGTTGGAGGAGGTGCAGGTGAACCTCTGTCGGACTTGGAATGACTGCTTGGGTCCCTGAAAGGAGTGGATGGGGGAGGTGAAGGGACAAGTGTAGCATCTCTTGCGGTTGCAAGGGAAAGTGCCCGGGGAAGGAGTGGAGCGGGAGGGAAGGGAAGAATTGACGAGGGAGTTGCGGAGGGAGCGGTCTTTGCGGAAGGCAGACAGGGGGGGAGATGGGAAGATGTGGCGAGTGGAGGGGTCACGTTGGAGGTGACGAAACTGGCGGAGGACTATCTGTTATGGAAAGACAATGCTTGCTAACAATTGAGCCATTTACAGTGTACAGATACATCATAAAGGAATAACGGGAATAAGGAATTAGCAAGGTAAAGTCCAATCAAGGATAGTCCGAGGGTCTCCAATGAGGTAGATAGTAGTTCAGGACCGCTCTCTGGTTATGGTAGGATGGTTCAGTTGCCTGATAACAGCTGGGAAGAAACTGTCCCTGAATCTGGAGGTGTGTGCGTTTGTTTTCACACTTCTGTACCTTTTGCCCGATGGGAGAGGGGAGAAGAGGGAGTGACCGGGGTGAGACTGGTCCTTGATGATGCTGCTGGCCTTGCCGAGGCAGCGTGAGGTGTAGATGGAGTCAGTGGAAGGGAGGCTGGTTTGTGCGATGGTCCGGGCTGCGTCCACAATTCTCTGCAATTTCTTGCGGGTCTTGTATGGAGCTGTTCCCAAACTGTGCTGTGATGATGCATCCCGATAAAATGCTCTCTCTATGCTTTATAAACATCTGTTCGTTCAAATGCCAGATATCTGTGGTGGAATATTTAAATGCTACCACAAGAACAGCTTCATGGGATCGGGCCATACAAGGCAACATCTTCTCAGACCCTCAAATAACCCCGCAGAAAAAGCATCAATAACAACAGTTTTTAGAAAACATATTGTGACTGTCTCTGCTTCCATGATGCTGTGAGAGGAATTTCCATACGAGTCAAAGACATAACAATGCGTGATAAAAAAGCACTTATCAAAGATGCGGTTCATTCTTATGGGCCTGTCCCACTTGGGCGACTTTTAGGCGAGTGCAGGAGAGTCTGCGCTCGCCTCACGCTCGCCACATGGTCACTGGTGGTCTCTGGTGAGTCTCCTTCATGGTCACAAGGAGTTCCCACATTCTGGGAACTAGTCACGGCCTCAGTATGGTCGCCGTGAATCTTTCAACGTGTTGAAACATTTTCTGCGATCAAAAATTGGTCGCCATGGAGAAAATCGATAATCCTGTAGTCGTAGGTGCAGTTGTAATGGGGTCGCCATGTAGTTATGGGTAGTCGACATAGTCGTAGGTAGTTTTAGTTCATCGCCTTTGCTGACCGGGCATTTTCATTGGCTCACAGGGGGAAAAAAACGTAAGCACGAGTTTTCAGAACCAAGGGGAACCGACCGGTAATGTTAAATATCCGCCGAGCTTCACAGCCGTGTATCTCTGGCTTATTTAAAGTTGTCTGGCTTCTAAAAAGTGTCTCCACTTCGTCTCCCCCCTTCTCCCCTCCCCCTCCTCCCCTCTTTAAAGGACTTAAGGGCCTGTCCCACCAGCATGCAACTCCATGTGATGAGCGCGACCTAACGTGGTCGCTTGAGCCGTCCTGCGTCGCGGGGCCGGTCCCACTTCGATCGCCGGAGCCGTGCGGAATTGTGCGGGGTTCGTCCCAACATCGTGCGGGACTCCGAAAAACTGACTATGTTCAAAAAGTCCGCGCGGCAATGGCTTGTCGGCTCGCAGTCGCCTCGACGCATTACACACCGCCTCGACTTCGTGCCTCCGTGACCCTCTCTGTAGGTGCCTCCGTGACCCTCTATGTGTGTGGCTCCATGGCCCTCTGTGTGTGTGTGCCTCTGTGCCCCTCTCTGTCCTGGCGAACTTACCTTTAAGACTTCGCTCCAAGTTCGCCTCACTTTGCGCCGCGTTGCGCCACTCACCCGACTTCCGCGCGGCCCCTGCTGCCGGTTTGGTCGCGCTTGCCGCATGCAGGCGCATGCTGGTGGGAACGGCCCTGTACTGGGGATCACCCGACCTCCGCGCAGCCCCCGCTTCTAGTTTGATCATGTTCATCGCATGGAGTCAGATGCTGGTAGGACAGGTCCTTTACCGTACACTGTGCTAGCCGTCTTAACCTTCCTGTATGTGTCTATATCGCCTTGGCTTTGCGCTGTGTGAATTTCAGACAGCGCTCCCCCACTTGCCCTGTCCCCTGCCTTTGCCATGTGTTTGTGTGTTCTGCTCTGACAGTCACCGGCAGTCCACTGACAAATCCCCTCCGTGACGCAGGCCCTTAAGGGGGACAGGCCCGTTAGGATGTCCCAAAACGTTTCAATGCAGCATCGGGTTGCAGGGGTACAATAAGAGGGTATATCAGTGCTGTCTAAAGGGCCTGTCCTACCAGCATCTGACTCCATGCGATGAACGCGATCAAACTAGAAGCGGGGGCCGCGCGGAGGTCGGATGATCCCCTGTACAGGGCCGTTCCCACCAGCATGCGCCTGCATGCAGCAAGCGCAACCAAACCGGCAGCGAGGGCCGCGCGGAGGTTGGGTGAGTGGCGCAACGTGGCGCAAAGTGAGGCGAACTTGGAGCGAAGTCTTAAAGGTAAGTTCGCCAGGACAGAGAGGGGCACACAGAGAGGGGCACAGAGGCACACACACACAGAGGGCCATGGAGCCACACACATAGAGGGTCACGGAGGCACCTACAGAGAGGGTCATGGAGGCACGACGTCGAGACGGTGTGTAATGTGTCGAGGCGACTACGAGCCGACAAGCCGTTGGCGCGCGGAAATTTTGAACATGGTCAGTTTATCGGAGCACCGTGCGATGTCGGGACGAACTCCGCACAATTCCGCACGGCTCCGGCGATCGAAGTGGGACCGGCCCCGCGACGCCGGACGGCTCAAGCGACCACGTTAGGTCGCGCTCATCGCATGGAGTTGCATGCTGGTGGGACAGGCCCTTTACAGTCACCTATTCCTTCTCCCCAGAGATGCTGCCTGGCCCACTGAGTTGCTCCAGCATCTTGTGTCGGTCTGCAGTTTAAACCAGCGTCTGCAGTTCCTTCCTGCACATCTGCAGAGAGACTTAGGTCACACTGCCATCTGACCTAAGGTGCCTCAGATGGCAGCGTTTAATGCAGCATCAGTAGCTACGGAGAAGTCCAAGAAAGGGCGGTTTTTCGTACACCCAAGGTCATCGATTTCGATGTATAATTCAGAGTTCAAGGGCTAGAACGATCTGATTTGTCAACCTGGTTGCGAGGAAGAAGAGACAAGCGTAGGACAGGAGCATTGAGTTTCAACGAACAAAGTCCCCGAAGATCTCATCAGCCGCTGCAAGTATGCTTCTGTTTTAGCGATTGGAGGCTGGGGGAGGCAACGGACACCTCCCACTACCCTACGGGACGGTGCAGGGAGGAGGAGAGGCCTCCTCAGCTGTGAAACACACTGTCACATCAAGCTTCTCATAGTTTTTATTTTAAAATCCCTTTTGACTTTATAATATACCACCTTGAATTATGGAGAAGTCTAAAGCACGAGGCGCACCACAACTTATACAAGTTTAATAACATTCTTGGCATAGTTTTTAAAAGAATTTAATAATCAGGAAAGCTGCCTTTTGGCTGCCTGGGAGATGGCAACATGTTAGGGCGTTGTGTGAAGAGGGCGCTGGCTGATGTGGGCAACCTGCTCATTACGGAGAAGGAGAGAGTGGCCGGCTTGGTTCAGCAACGTCAGTCATCGTCACAGCAAATAACAAACACTGACGGGCCTGTCCCACTTACGTGACTTTTTCGGTGACTGCCGGCACCCGTCATAGGTCTTTACAGGTTGCTGAAAATGTTCAACATGTTGAAAATCCAGCGGCGACCAGAACAAGGTACGACTCTTTGGGCGACTACTCACGACCGTACGGGCTTCAACCCGCGACATGTCGCCTGTACGGTCGTGAGTCGTCTCCTCAGTCGCCCAAAGAGTCGTAGCGTCTTTCTGGTCGCCGCTGGATTTTCAACGTGTTGAACATTCTCGGCGAACTATCACGGGTGCCGGCAGTCGCCGATAAAGTAACTCAGCGGGTCAGGCAGCATCTGTGGAGAACATGGATAGGTGACGTTTCACAGAGTGTCTATCTTCAATTTAAACCAGCATCCACAGTTCTTTCCTGCGCGGACCCATAATCGAGTCTCAGCTAATGAATAGAAAGCCCTTTCCCCTCCCTGCTCCACCTGCAGAACCTCAGATCCCAATTCAATTTTAATGAAGGCGTCTGAGTGGCAGAAAGAGACGATCGTGGCACTGCAGACGTGAGGTGCAGCGGATTCACGTACAGAGTAGCAGCCATTTATCAGACAATATCCCTGCAGGTCATGCCTTTCATCACTTGTACATTCCGCAGAGTTTGCAGAAAATGAAGTATAAATCCTTTCACTTCTGACTTTCATAAATGTCATTGAAGTTTCCGTGGTGTTGTGTGTGTGTGTGTGTGTGTGTGTGTCTGTGTGTGTGTGTGTGTGTGTGTGTGTGTGTGTGTGTGTGTGTGTGTGTGTGTGTGTGTGTGTGTGTGTGTGTGTGTGTGTGTGTGCGTGTGTGTGCGTGTGTGTGTGTGTCTGTGTATGTGTGTGTGCGTGTGTGTGCGTGTGTGTCTGTGTGTGTGTGTGTGTGTGTGTGTGTGTGTGTGTGTGTGTGTGTGTGTGTGTGTGTGTGTGTGTGTGTGTCTGTGTGTGCGTGTGTGTGTGTGTGTGTGTCTTTGTGTGCGCGTGTGTGTGTGTGTCTGTCTGTGTGTGCGTGTGTGCATGTGTGTGTGTCTGTGCATGCGTGTGGGCGTGTGTGTGTGTCTGCGTGTGCATGTGTGCGTGTGTGTGTGTGCGCGTGTGTGCGCGTGTGTGTGCACGTGTGCATGTGTGTGTGTCTGTGTGTGTGCATGTGCGCGTGCGGTTCGTGTGTGTGCGCGTGTGTGTGCATGTGTGCGTGTGTGTGTGCGTGTGTGTGCGCGTGTGCGCGTGTGCGCGCGTGTGCGTGCACGTGTGCATGTGTGTGTGTCTGTGTGTGTGTGCATGCGCGCGTGCGGTTCGTGTGTGTGCGCGTGCGTGTGCATGTGTGCGTGTGTGTGTGTGTGTGCGTGTGTGTGTGCGCGCGTGTGCGCGTGTGCGTGCACGTGTGCATGTGTGTGTGTCTGTGTGTGTGCATACGCGCGTGCGGTTCGTGCGTGTGCGTGTACACATCCTTTCTTTATTGATTGCAGGTTTGAGTTGAGGGCTTGAGTATATTGTACATACCTTGTACATTAGGTGACATGTGAACCTTTTCCCCAGAGCAGGGCAATCGAGGACCAGTGGACACAGGTTCTAGGCGGGGGCAGAAAGATTGAATAGGAACATGAGGAGTAACCTTTTCACACAGAGGGTGGTGGGCGTATGAAATGATCTGCCAGAGGAGGTGGTTGAGGCAGGTACATAATACCATTTAAAAGACATTTGGACTGGTATCTGGATGGGAAAGCTTTCGTTCAGCTTAGTTCAGTTTAATGTCACGTGTACCGAGGTACAGTGAAAAGCTTTTGTTGCGCGCTAACCAGTCAGCGGAAAGACACACACGATTACAATCGGGCCGTCCACAGTGTACAGATACATGATAAAAGGGATAGTATGAATAATGTTTATGGCAAGATAAAGCCAATAAAGTCCAATCAAAGATTACCCGAGGGTCACCAATGGACAATAGACAATAGACAATAGGTGCAGGAGGAGGCCATTCAGCCCTTCGAGCCAGCACCGCCATTCAACGTGATCATGGCTGATCATCCCCAACCAGTACCCCGTTCCTGCCTTTTCCCCATATCCCCTGACTCCGCTATCTTTAAGAGCCCTATCTAGCTCTCTCTTGAGTATCCAGAGAACCGGCCTCCACCGCCCTCTGAGTTAGAGAATTCCACAGACTCACAACTCTCTGTGTGAAAAAGTGTTTCCTCGTCTCCGTTCTAAATGGCTTACCCCTTATTCTTAAACTGTGGCCCCTGGTTCTGGACCAATGAGGTAGATAGTTGTTCTGGACTGCTCTCCGGTTGTGGTTGGATGGTTCAGTTGCCTGATAACAGCTGGGAAGAAACCTGGTTGAAAGGGACATGGGCCAAATGTAGGCAGGTGGGACTAGCTTAGATGGGGCATGTTTGCTGCATGGACGAGATGGGCTGAAGGGTCTGTTTCTATGCTGTATGATCTGTTGCTTCCTCACACAAACCAACCTCCCTTCCATCGACTCCATCTATACCTTGCGCTGCCTCGGCAAGGCCAGCAGCATCATCAAGGACCAGTCGCACCCCGGCCACTCCGTCTTCTCCCCTCTCCCATTAGGCAAAAGGTACAGAAGTGTGAAAACGCACACACCTCCAGATTCAGGGACAGTTTCTTCCCAGGCAACTTTCATTATCAGGCAACTGAACCATCCTACCACAACCAGAGATCAGCGCTGAACTACTATCTACCTCTTTGGTGACCCTCGGACTATCCTTGATCGGACGTTGCTGGCTTTACCTTGCACTAAACGTTATTCCCTTATCATGTATCTGAAGAAGTGTCTCGACCCGAAACGTCGCCTATCTCCTTCGCTCCTTAGATGCTGCTGCACCCGCTGAGTTTCTCCAGCCTTATGTGTACCCTCGATTCTCCAGCATCTGCAGTTCCTTCTTTAACAGCTCGATTGTAATCATGTATTGTCTTTCCGCTGACTGGTTAGCACGCAACAAAAAGCTTTTCACTGTACCTCGGTACACGTGACAGCAAACTAGACTGAACTGTCTCTGCCGAGTCTATTAGCCTTTCATGGAAATAGCAGACTAAAGATGAGACTGAAGCCAGAGGGGAAATGCAGGAACAGGGCAGGAGTTATGTGTCATTTACAATCCATTATTGAATTACTAATGTGATGAAAAATCAATGGAATATATAAATGATAATTTCACCCTCATTTCTCAAAGACTCCAACAGCGCAAGACAATAGTTAATTATTTCCCCAAACTATCTGAAACATCCATTAAAAATAATTAATTTATGTACGAGATGTTCTAAGATATCAATCTTTAAACACAAGATTGAGATCATAATGGTTTACTTTTATTTGGGTGGCTTTAACCCATTTCTTAAGTTCTAAACGATAGGAGATGAATTAGGCCATTGGGCCCATCAAGTACTACTCCGCCATTCAGTCATGGCTGATCTATCTCTCCCTCCTAACCCCATTCTCCTGCCTTCTCCCCATAACTCCTGACACCTGTACTAATCAAGAATCTATCTATCTCTGCCTTAAAAATATCCACTGACTTGGCCTCCACAGCCGTCTATGGCAAAGAATTCCACAGATTCACCACCCTCTGATTAAAGAAATTCCTCCTCATCTCATAGAAACATAGAAACATAGAAATTAGGTGCAGGAGTAGGCCATTCGGCCCTTCGAGCCTGCACCGCCATTCAATATGATTCAACTGATCATCCAACTCAGTATCCTGTACCTGTCTTCTCTCCATACCCTCTGATCCCCTTAGCCACAAGGGCCACATCTAACTCCCTCTTAAATATAGCCAATGAACTGGCCTCAACTACCGTCTGTGGCAGAGAGTTCCAGAGACTCACCATTCTATGTGTGAAAAATGTCCTTCTCATCTCGGTCCTAAAGGATTTCCCCCTTATCCTTAAGCTGTGACCCCTTGTCCTGGACCTCCCCAACATCGGGAACAATCTTCCTGCATCTAGCCTGTCCAACCCCTTAAGAATTTTGTAAGTTTCTATAAGATCCCTCTCAATCTCCTAAATTCCAGAGAGGACCTAAAGGAACGCCCTTTAATTCTGAGGCTGTGACCTCTGGTCATAGACTCTCCCACTAGTGGAAACATCCTCTCCACAGGGCATCTATCCAGACTTTCCGCCATTCGGTAAGTTTCAATGAGGCCCCCCCCCCCCCTCATTCTTCTAAACTCCAGCGAGTACAGGCCCAGTGCAGACAAACGCTCCTCATAGGTTAACCCACTCATTCCTGGGAAAGTGGTTCCAATAGACAATAGACAATAGGTGCAGGAGTAGGCCATTCGGCCCTTCGAGCCAGCACCACCATTCAATGCGATCATGGCTGATTATCCCCAATCAGTACCCCGTTCCTGCCTTCTCCCCATATCCCCTGACTCCACTATCTTTAAGAGCCCTATCTAGCTCTCTCTTGAAATGATTCAGAGAGCCGGCCTCCACCACCCTCTGAGGCAGAGAATTCCACAGACTCACAACTCTCTGTGTGAAAAAGTGTTTCCTCATCTCCATTCTAAATGGCTTACCCCTTATTCTTAAACTGTGGCCGCTGGTTCTGGACTCCCCCCAACATCGGGAACATGTTACCAGCATCTAGTGTGTCGAAACCCTTAATAATCTTATATGTTTCAATTAGATCCCCTCTCATCCTTCAAAATTCCAGAGTATACAAGCCCAGCAACTCCATACTCTCAGCATATGACAGTCCCGCCATCCCGGGAATTTAGAGCCATTTAGAACGGAGATGAGGAAACACTTCTTCACAGAGAGTTGTGAGAGTTGTGGAATTCTCTGCCTCAGAGGGCAGTGGAGGCCGGTTCTCTGGCTACTTTGTAGAGGGAGCTAGAATTGAATGGTGGTGCTGGCTCAAAGGGCCGAATGGCCTACTCCCGCACCTATTATCCATTGTCAGAGGGGGAAAGATTTAATTGAAATCTGAGGGGCAACCTTTCATACAGAGCGTGGTGGGTGTCTGGAACAACCTACCTGAGGAGGTATTAAAGAAGGAACTGCAGATGCTGGAGAATCGAGGGTTACACAACAAGCTGGAGAAACTCAGCGGGTGCAGCAGCATCTAAGGAGCGAAGGAGATAGGCGACGTTTCGGGTTAACACCCTTCTTCAGACTGGCTTATAATAAATTTGATAACCCAGTCTGGGTTGTTACGGAGTGAATCGATGGCAGTACGTTCAGAGGGGGAGAGGTTGGAGTGAGACAGGGGAGTGGGAAGTCGAGGCGGTTAATGTCCCGACGGCAGTTCTGTAGCTGGAGGAGGTAATTGAGGCAGGAACTATAACAACATTTCAAATAAATGTGGACAGGTACATGGATAGGAAAGGATTAGAGAGAATTGGGTCAAATGTGGGCAGGTGGGACTAGTGTAGATGGGGCATCTTGGTCAGCATGAATGAGTTCGACTAAGGAGCTACTTCCTGTCTCTCTGTCTCTTTGACCCTCAGGTTCCCTCTCTAGGCTATAGAGCCAGTTTCCCTGCTGTACGAACCTATGCCAATGAACCAAGGGGCCCGTTTCCGTGCCGCATGGCTCTATGTATAAGGAAGAACTGCAGATGCTGGTTGAAATCGAAGGTACACTCAAAATGCCGGAGTAACTCAGCGGGCGAGGCAGCAACTCTGGAGAGAAGGAACAGGTGACCTTTCGGGTCGAGACCCTTCCTCGGACTGAAGAAGGGTCTCGACCTGAAACGTCACCCATTCCTTCTCTCCAGAAATGCTGCCTCATCCGCTGAGTTACTCCAGCATTTTGTGTCTGCCTGCATGTCTCTCTGATACTTGCAGGCCACAGACAGACGATAGACAATAGACAATGGGTGCAGGTGTGGGCCATTCGGCCCTTCGAGCCAGCACCGCCATTCAATGTGATCATCCCCAATCAGTACCCCGTTCCTGCCTTCTCCCCACATCCCCCTGACTCCGCTATTTTAAAGAGCTCTATCTAGCTCTGCGGGTTACACAAAAAGCTGGAGAAACTCAGCGGGTGCAGCAGCATCTAAGGAGCGAAGGAGATCTATCTAGCTCTGCGTTGGATGAACAAGGGGGCCTTCGTATCTCCGGCGAGGGTCAGCATTGCAGAGTGAGCTGAGGGCAGAGCCCGATCACCGAGTGGAGGACACAGTGCCCCTTCCTGTTGCTGTCTGAAAAACAGTCCACATTTACGACTGTTCCAGCTGCAGATGCACATCTGCTGGGAAGATGCTGTGTCTTGCCCCTGGAGCCAACAGGAAGTGAATCCACTTATTCTTGTCTCTCGTATTAATCTCCTATAGGCCTCCTCTCAAGGCCTTGCATCTGTGACTGTGTCCCCTCACACTCTACACTCCGATGCACTGCAGGGCTTTGCAAAAATAGAAAGACTTTATTTTGGGGGAACTTTTAATCCATGCAGATTTATGGCAACAGTTTGCAGTTTTATAATCGGTATATCTAATGAGGCCTCAAGAAATATTGTTCTCTGCTTAATAAGCAACGGCATGAATAATAACTAGATGGACTGGAACGTGATAATGTGTGAGTGTGGTTTTAACACAGTGCTGTACGGCACAGAAACAGGCCCTTCAGCCCACCTTGTCCATGCCAACCCCATTGGCATAGAAGCATAGAAACATAGAAAATAGGTGCAGGAGGAGGCCATTCAGCCCCTCGAGCCAGCACCGCCATTCATTGCGATCATGGCTGATCGTCCCCTATCAATAACCCGTGCCTGCCTTCTCCCCATATCATTTGATTCCACTAGCCCCTAGAGCTCTATCCAACTCTCTCTTAAATCCATCCAGTGACTTGGCCTCCACTGCCCTCTGTGGCAGGGAATTCCACAAATTCACAACTCTCTGGGGGAAAACGTTTTTTCTCACCTCAGTCTTAAATGACCTCCCCTTTATTCTAAGACTGTGGCCCCTGGTCCTGGACTCGCCCAACATTGGGAACATTTTTCTTGCATCTAGCTTGTCCAGTCCTTTATAATTTTATATGTTTCTGTGAGATCCCCCCTCATCCTCCTAAACTCCAGTGAATACAAGCCTAGTCTTTTCAATCTTTCCTCATATGACAGTCCCGCCATCCCAGGGATCAATCTGGTGAACCTACGCTGCACTGCCTCAATCACAAGGATGTCCTTCCTCAAATTAGGAGACCAAAACTGTACACAATACTCCAGATGTAGTCTCACCAGAGCCCTATACAACTGCAGAAGAACCTCTTTATCCCTGTACTGAAATCCTCTTGTTATGAATACTGGGCTAGTCCCATTTACCTACATTTGGCCCATGTCCCTCCAAACCCTTCCTATCTACAGTATATATCTGTCCAAGTGCCTTTGAAAAGTTGTAATTGCATCCGTATCTCCAGCTTCCTCTGGCTGCACGTTCAGATATGGACTACCCTCTGAGTGGAAAAGTTGCCCCTGAGGTCCCTCTTCAATTTTTCCCCTCTCACCTTAACCCTGTGCCCTCTAGTTTGAAAACCCTGTGCCCTCTAGTTTGAAAACCCTCTACCCTGGCTGAAAGACTGTGAGCGTTCATCCATGCCCCTCGTGGTCTTGTACACCTCAATAAGGTCACCCATCTGCCTCCTATGTAACCTGCACCTTCTATGCCTGAACTGTGAAAGGCCAGGATCTAGTGGATGGGGAGAGGATGTTTCCACTAGTGGGAGAGTCTTTCATGTTAACGTCATTCGCGTGTGTGAATGTTGGAAATGATCCGAGGGGCATAGCCTTAGAACTAAAGGAAGGTAGACAAAAATGCTGGAGAAACTCGGCGGGTGAGGCAGCGTCTATGGAGAGAAGGAATAGGTGACGTTTCGGGTCTGAAGAAGGGTCTCAACGCGAAACGTCACCTATTCCTTCTCTCCACAGATGCTGCCTCACCCGCTGAGTTTCTCCAGCATTTTTGTCTATGTTTGATTTTTCCAGCATCTGCAGTTCCTTCTTAAACGTTCAGAATCAAAGGATGTTCCTTTATAAAAGAGAAGAGGAGAAATCTCTTTAGCCAGAGGGTGGTGAATCTGTGGAATTCTTTGCCACAGAAGGCCATGGAGGACAGGTCTATGCATATATTTAAGGCAGAGATAGATAGATTCTTGATTCGTGCGGGTGTCAGGGGTTAGGGAAACAAGTTCAAGTTCACGTTCAAGTGAGTTTACTGTCATGTGTCCCTGATAGGACAATGAAATTCTTGCTTTGCTTCAGCACAACAGGACATAGTAGGCATTGACTACAGAACAGATCAGTGTGTCCATATATCATTATATCAATACGTACACACATGAATAAATAAACTGATCTGCAAATAACTGATAACAGATAATGGGCTATTAATGATCAGAGTTTTGTCCGAGCCAGGTTTAATAGCCTGATGGCTGTGGGGAAGTAGCTATTCCTGAACCTGGTCGTTGCAGTCTTCAGGCTCCTGTACCTTCTACCCGAAGGTAGCAGGGAGATGAGTGTGTGGCCAGGGTGGTGTGGGTCTTTGATGATGCTGCCAGCCTTTTTGAGGCAGCGACTGCGATAAATCTCCTCGATGGAAGGAAGGTCAGAGCCGATGATGGACTGGGCAGTGTTTACTAGTGAGAAGGCAGGAGAATGGGGTTAGGAGGGAGAGATGGATCAGCCATGATTGAATGGTGGAGTAGACTTGGTGGGCCGAATGGCCTAATTCTGCTTCTATCACTTTTTTTGATGTGGTTTAGAGATACAGCGCGGAAACAAGTCCATTGGCCCATCGAGTCCGTACCGACCAACACACTAACACATCCAACACACACTTGGGCCAATTTACATTTATAGAAAGCCAATTAACCAACTTGTGGAGTGTGGGAGGAAACCGAAGAGATCGGAGAAAATCCACGCATGTCATGGTGAGAACGTGCAAACTGCGTACTGGACAGCATCCATAGTCGGGATTGAACCCGGGTCTCCGGCGCTGAGAGCGCTGTAATGGGCCTGTCACCCTTAGGCGATTTTTTTTAGGCGGCTGCCAGCGACTAGGGCAATGGAATTCACCGAAGTCAGCACCGGCGACAACCTACGTCACCTGGCGGCAATCTACGTTAAACTGGCGGCAACCTACGACAGCACCTACGACAACCTACGACAGCCCAAATTTTCGCCACTGTCGCCGAAGAATTTTCAACATGTTAAAAAAACTTTGGCAGTCGCCTGTAGTCACCTAGAAAATCGCCTATGTGGGACAGGCCCATAAGGCAGCAACTCTACCCACTGCGCCACCTCGTCACGTGAACTTACTGTCTGTCCTGGGTTGCACTGTGGATGTCTCGTGGGTAATGTGCGTGCAGAATTGCATGTCACCTGAATAATGACACCTACGGCAGATCAACTGATGTTGGATAAACACCAAGACATTAATGCGACTCAAGAACACAGTCTGCAAATGGAAAAAGGGGGAAGCCATTTAGAACGGAGACGAGGAAACACTTTTTCTCACAGAGAGTTGTGAGTCTGTGGAATTCTCTGCCTCAGAGTAGCAACGTTACAAAATGTTGAGATTTTAAAAATCAAGTACGCAATTTTTTACGTTCTCCCCGTGACCTGCGTGGGTATTCTGCGGGTGCTCCGGTGCCCTCCCACACTCCAAAGACGTGCAGGTTTTTTTTAGGTTCATTTGCTTCGCGTAAATGTGAAAATTGTCCCATGTGTGTGTTGGATAATGTGAAGGGCCTGTCCCACTTGGGGCGTCATTTATGCGACAGGCCGGTGGTGACTGACGCACGACGGTCGCGCACGTCATCATGCGTCCGCACAGCCGTCTGGAGCGTGTGACGCCATTTGAAGATCGACACAAAATGCAGGAGTAACTCAGCGGGACCGGCAGCGTCTCTGTAGAGAGGGAATCGTTTCGGGTCGAGACTCTTCTTCAGTCTGAAAGAGGGTCTCGACCTGAAACGCCACCCATTACTTCTCTCCAGAGATGCTGCCAGTCCCGCTGAGATACTCCTGCATTTTGTGTCGATCTTCAATTTTCTTGGCCCCGTTCTGGGAATAGGAGTGGGGGGCGGATCTGGACCGCAACGGCCGTGAGCCCCAGGGAGAGCTCGGTGATCGTTTGCCTGCTTCTGCTGCTGTTGGAGGTGAGAGACGTTGCGCTGCGCCAGGGTCTTGAGCCTGTCCCACTTTGGCCGTCAGTTACGCGGCAGACCGTTGGCGCGCGAAGATTTCGTGCAGGACGAAGTCTACACTCCTACACACCACTCCACACTCCTCCACACCACTCCATGCGCCTGTCCCGCGCTACCCACACGCTAGCAGGTCGGTAAATGGCGTGTGAATGACGGCCAAGTGGGACAGGCCCTTTAGTGTACGGTCTCACTTGGTCATGCGGACTCGGGGGGGTGGGGGGGGCGAAGGGCCTGTTTCCGTGCTGTATCTCTCAATGGAGGGTATACCTAAACTCTCAACTGAAGGAAGGTCGGCGAGCCCCCAGGCGGTCCAAAGAAACACTTCAAGGACAACATCAAGAACAGTCTGAAGAAATTCCACATCACATCAAGCAACTGGGAGCACATTGCACTGGACAGGTGCTCCTGGAGGAAATCCACGCGGGAAGGAGCTGCACGTCACGAAACGGAACTATGCCGTGTCGCAGAGACAAAGCGACAGTACCATAAGGAGAGAGAGAAGGGGGCTCGACGACTACCAACCACCGCCTGTCTCCACTGCCCACATTGCACCAAGATGTGTGGATCACGGATCGGCCTCTACAGACATCTGCAGACCCACAAGTAGACGACCCTATGGAGAGGAGAGGAGAGGACAGTCATACTCATTTCCAGTGACCGTCGATGATGATGATGTCTAGACTAAACTAAACTAAACTAAGCTAAAATGGAGAGGTGCCCTTTGTCCCACCTCGTCCAAGATGCCCCATCTACCCTAATTCCATCGTTCCACTTTTGACCTTCCGACCCGTTCCTCTCCCCATCCCTGCCCTAATGTCTTCAATGTTGTTATTGTACCTCCTTCACCCACTTGGCAGCCCACTCATCTCACGGACCCACTAAACCACGCCAGCGGTCGGTGAATATTGTCCGGACATCGGATTTTCCGCTGTAGCAATCTCTGTCATTCACTCAGCGGAGTAGGTCCGAGGAATTTCCGCTTCGCTCTGCGTTCGGTGGTTCAAGGTACTAATTGCGCCCATCAGTTACTTCAGCAAAGTGCTGCCAACAACTGTGAACGATCGCAGCCTTGAAATAATAAACTTCTCCACGCTGAGATTCATTAATCTAAAGATTGTCACGGAGGTAAAACGAAAATACACAAATATTTCCTCCTTTCATTCCACAGTTATATTTAATTTTCAGCAGAATAATACACAGGCCGGGATAATTGATGGCAGCTCCGTGCTTTCTTCAAACTGTGCACTGATAAATTTCTAACATTCGCACAAAAGTGCAAAAATATCAGCTTCAAAAGACTTTCCCAACGGTTCGGGCAATTCCTAACTAATGATATTCCATATCTCCGCAGCCTCATATTTGAAAAACATGCACACACACTTTCAGGAAGAATGTGCTTGTCAAAGGTTCAAGCTGTCACGTCTGTAACAGCTAGCTCTTACAAAATAAAACATACACCTGCCTCAGAATTGATTTGGGTTAACAGGTGGTTTTAGACTATAGGCAATAGACAATGGGTGCAGGAGCAGGCCATTCGGCCCTTCGCGCCAGTACCGCCATTCAATGTGATCATGGCTGATCGTCCCCAATCAGTACCCCGTTCTTGCCTTCTCCACCACCCTCTGAGGCAGAGAATTCCACAGACTCACAACTCTGTGTGAAAAAGTGTTTCCACATCTCCGTTCTAAATGGCTTACCCCTTATTCTTAAACCATGGCCCCTGGTTCTCCCCCAACATCGGGAACACGTTTCCTGCCTCTAGTGTGTCCAAACCCTTAATAATCTTATATGTTTCAATAAGATCCCCTCTCATCCTTCTAAACTCCAGAGTGTACAAGCCCAGCTGCTCCATTCCCTCAGTATATGACAGTCCTGCCATCTCGGGAATTAACCTGGTGAACCTACGCTGCACTCCTTCAAAAGCAAGAATTGTTGGTGAGAAACTGTCCCTGAATCTGGAGTTTATACTGCTTTCATATGGCTTCATATGATATAAGGCTCAATGTGGATCTGTTGCACACCTGTCAGCTTTCACAAATGCTATTGGAAAGTAAAGAGGTGTAAAGAAGAACTGTCAGGTAAGAGATGAAAAATAAGAAACCCAGAATGAACTCATGAAATGGTATCTTGTGGGCCTGTCCCACTTAGGCGACTTTTTAGGCGACTGCAGGAGACTACGCGGTCACCACATGTTCGCGGGCGGTTGCCGGGGAGTCTCCTTCATGGTCGCGAGGAGTTCCCGCATTCTGGGAGCTAGTCGCCGCCTCATTATGGTCGCCGTGGATTAACAGCGACAAGAATGAAGCCGTCACGGAGAGTAGTGAGAATTCTCGTGCCCTAGGTGGGTCGCCAGGAGGTCGAAGGTTTTCGTAGGTTGTAGCCGGTGCTGACCGGTGAATTTCATCGGCTCATTGGGAAAAAAAACATAAGCAGTAGTTTTCAGAACCAAGGATAACCGACCGGTAACGTTAAATGTCCGCCGCGCTTCACAGCCGTGTATCTCTGGCTTCTGAAAAGTTGTCTCCACTCCTTCTCCCCCCTCCCACCCCCCCTCTCCCCCCCTTTCCCCCCCTCCCCCCCCCCCCTCTTTTAAAGGACTTCCCGTACACTGTGCTTTCACCGTCTTAATTACAGCGCCAACCTTCCTGTTCATCGCGGTGTGTGTCTGTGTCACATTGGCTTTGCACCGTGTGAATTTCACTCAGACAGCGCTCCCCCGCTTGCCCTGTCCCCCGCCTGCATAACGGGCTGGTGAAGGAAGCTGTGTGTGCGTGTGTGTGTGTGTGTGTGTGTGCGTGTGTGTGTGTGTGTGTGTGCGTGTGTGTGTGTGCGTGTGTGTGTGCGTGTGTGTGTGCGTGTGCGTGTGCGTGTGTGCGTGTGTGCGTGTGTGTGTGCGTGTGCGCGTGTGCGTGTGCGTGTGTGCGTGTGTGTGTGTGTGTGTGCATGTGTGTGTGTGTGTGTGTGCGTGTGTGCGTGTGCGTGTGTGTGTGTGTGTGCGTGTGTGCGTGTGTGCGTGTGTGTGTGTGTGTGCGTGTGTGCGTGTGTGCGTGTGTGCGCGTGTGTGTGTGTGTGTGCGTGTGTGCGTGTGTGCGCGTGTGTGTGTGTGCGTGTGTGCGTGTGTGTGCGTGTGTGCATGTGTGTGTGTGTGTGTGTGTGCGTGTGTGTGTGTGCGTGTGTGTGTGTGTGTGTGTTCCACTCTGACAGTCACCTAAGGAAAGGCGTTGGGGTTTAATGCCAAGCGCCCACTGGTTTGCTGGCTGCTGATGTTGACTTGACACTGTGGAAGGTCGGCAGATGAGAACTCCTCTCACAGTTATTTTGAAACATCTTCCACAGTGTGCTGTCAGCAATGGCAATTGGTCCTGATATTCTCTGAGGCTTCTAACACAACAGCAGCTGAATACGTGACACATTTCTAGACGTCTCGAGAAACTGAGCTGCAGCATTTGCGAACAATGAAAATGTTCTTGCCTTAAAGCTGAAGCTCTCCCCGTCATTCCTGCCTTCAACCGGAGACCACTTCCTGGGGTCCAGAGTGAGATCACCCAGGCTTACGGCGAGAGCGAAGGGACACGAGAGGGAATGTAGAAACAAAGAACTGCAGATGCTGGTTTGTGCCAAAGATGGTCACAAAGTGCTGGAGTAACTCAGCGGGACAGGCAGCATCTCTGGGGAAAAAGGGATTCAGATTCAGATTCAGATTCAGATTCAATTTTAATTGTCATTGTCAGTGTACAGTACAGAGACAACGAAATGCATTGGATGGATGGGTGGCGTTTCAAGTCAAGACCCTTTTCTAGGTCAGTCGGAAGAACGATCCCGTCCTGAAACATCACCTATCCATGTTCTCCACAGATGCTGCCTGACCCGCTGAGTTACTCCAGCACTCTGTGAAACGTCACCTATCCATGTTCTCCACAGATGCTGCCTGACCCGCTGAGTTACTCCAGCACTCTGTGAAACGTCACCTATCCATGTTCTCCACAGATGCTGCCTGACCCGCTGAGTTACACCAACCAACATGTACACTTGTCCCACCTGCCTGCGTTTGGCCCAGATCCCTCTAAACCTGTCCTATCCTTGTACCGGTCTAAATATTTCTTACACGTTACAACAGTACCTGTAGTAAACTTTCCCCTACTGTGGAATAACGTTATCCCCCAGGTAATTAATGAGCAAAGCAGCAAACCTTTGTTATTTTACGAATCTTATTTCTTAGTTTTAAACAAATGGCGTTGGTTTGCGCTGCTTTGGAACTAGACACCACCTTTGATGTCGAACTCTCTTCTCTCGTTGAGTAATGATATTTCTTGGCTTTTCATGTCAATGTGTTTCTAATTGGAAATCTCCTCGCAAAGCCTTTTTTAAAGTTCTACCGTTTTGAAGCGACTTCAAACTTAAATCTGTTTTTGTTTAAATGTAATCACAAGTGATCGCCACGACAAAGATAAGTAATCATGGATGAAGTGTAGCAAAGGAAAAGTGAATTGAATGCGAGGTCCGAATAGCAGAGATTTATATTTGGATATCAAAATACATCGCAGAGATGTGTATTTAAATCTTAAAATGTAATACACTCTAAATATATCGATGGCAATTGCCATTAGTTTAAATTTGTGGTCGCAATTTTAGATTTAGTGGGTAACGTTACACCACCATTCTGTAAATAGAGAAGGATTTGCAAATGGGACAAGCTCAGATGGGACCATAGTCATAAGGTCATGAGGTCATAAGTGATAGGAGCAGGATCAGGCCAATTGGCCCATCAAGTCCACTCCGCCATTCAACCATGGCTGATCTATCTCTCCCTCCTAACCCCATTCTCCTGGCTTCTCCCCGTAACCCCTGACACACGCAGCACTAATCAAGAATCTGTCTATCGCTGCCTTAAATATATCCACTGACTTGGCCTCCACACAGGGACGGACTTTCACCTGCTGAGGTCCTAAGCTGTATGAAATTTTAGGCCCTTCTCTAAAAACACTCGGGTAAAAAATGATAAAATAAATATATATTTCAAAAAATGAGGCCCCCGAGGGTGTGTGGCCCTAAGCTATAGCTTATTTAGCTTATAGGTAAGTCCAGCACTGCCTCCACAGCCGTCTGAGGCAAAGAATTCCACAGATTCACCACCCTCTGACTAAAACAATTTCTCCTCATCTCCTTCCTAAATGAACGTCCTTTAATTCTGGGTTGTGACCTCTAGTTCTAGACTCTCCCTCTAGTGGAAACATCATCTCCATAGTCATCTTTGATGGGTCTATCATCATCTTAAATGGGTCTAACTTAGATCGGACATTGTGTTTGGCATGGATGTTGGGCTGAAGGGCCTGTTTCCATGCTGTATGACGCTGCGTGGTAAGATTTTCTGATCCGTTCCTTGAGCTGCAGAGCTTTTATGTCAACTCAGAAAGATTACTCATAACCGTTTAAAGTGTTCATCTTGTTAAAATCAAGGTGTTAGTATGCTGTATGTCTCTAACTAGGCCCAATGTTTAAGAAGGAACTGCAGATGCTGGAAAAATCGAAGGTAGACAAAAATGCTGGAGAAACTCAACGGGTGAGGCAGCATCTGTGGAGCGAAGGAATAGGTGATGTTTTGTGTCGAGACACGTAAGAGGCAGGAAATATGTTCCCGATGTTGGGGGAGTCCAGAACCATGGGCCACAGTTTAAAAATAAGGGGAAAGCCATTTAGAATGGAGATGAGGAAATACTTTTTCACACAGAGAGTTGTGAGTCTGTGGAATTCTCTGCCTCAGAGGGTGGTGGAGGCCGGTTCTCTGGATACTTTCAAGAGAGAGCTAGATAGGGCTCTACACTAACATTCTTTACACAGAGAGTGGTGATTCTCTGGAATTTCATTTCGGAGTCACGTGAGTGACTTCGTGAAGAGCCCGCCGGCGAGCATGCTCGACATATCGTCGTATCGCGTTGCTGCGACGGCTGGCGGTGGAGCGCGCTCCTCGCCAGCCCTTCATAAGGGAACCACTGAGGTAAGTATCCTACCTTAAGTTGGTGGTCCTTGTTGTGTTGATTTGTTTCTTGCAGCAAGGACATGGATGGGAGTTCCAAGGGCCGGAGAACGTCTGGACGAGGTCGCCGGTCAGCAGTCCCGGAGCCATTGATATCGGCGGTACCTGCAGCGCAAACCGGGACACGGGCGGGAATATCGGTAAGCCCTGTGTTTACAGGTCCGGATCCGCCAGCACACCACAGTTCGGAGGAGTTCGACGAGGAGGAGTGTGGTGTGCCGCCAGAGCAGGAGGACCCTGCCATGGCAGTCAGGTCATCAGCGGGCTTGCTGGCGACCTCGAGCTGGGTGCGTGCGGCTGCACGGCCCGTTCCACTCAGCCCTCCGAGTAGGGGAAGGGCAGGAGCCCGGAAGTCTAACCCTGTCGGGGCTAAGGCTTTGCCTGCCGCCGAGGAGCGGTCAGGTTCCAGGGCAGGACCCGGGGCGGCTGTGAGGTCCAGTCGACGCCCCCCAACTCTCGACGCCGGGACGGGTCGGTTGGGTCGGGTCTCGTCACGGTCGCCGAGCCCCCCATGGATGGGTGGGCGAGACCATGCGTCGGCGAGGTCCACGACGTGGGCAGCCGGCAAGCCCGCGCGGGCATCAGGTATCCATGCTACGGCTGGTGCCGACACCACGCCGCAAGTGCCCTTTGTGGCAGCGGCTTCAGCTCCCGCTAAACGGAGGCGGTTGAACACGCCCGCGCGGGAATCGTGCAGTTTCGCTTCGGCGGCTGTTAGCGACGACTACCGGCACTGGGTGGGCCTCGATGAGGTGCGGGCCGATGATAGGGGCCCCGGCAATTTCTCAGAGCCGGAGGACTCCGACCACCTGAGTGTTCAGGGTGAAGGGCGTATTGACCGTATGGAGCGGCTGCTAGAGCTCCTGCTTCATGGTCAACAGCAGCAAGCGTCCAGCAGCGACAGGCACAGGGCTGTTTCACCAACTTCTACCAGCAGCCTGGAGCAGCAGGATGAGGAGGTTTTGGTCGATCCCATACCACCTCCGTCAGATTTACCAGCGGAGGAACTTCTCGATGTGGCCACTAAGTTCGCGGCCCCACACTCGTCTTGGCTTCCCCTGAACTCGAAATTGGCAGCCACAGTGGACTTCCTCAACAACCATCAGCTCCAGGAAGAAGTTCTCATTCAGGCCATGAGCCGTCACAAGGCTCCATCCAACTGCAACTCCCTCAACGTGCCTGTGGTCAATACGCCGATATGGGGCAACATCAGTGCGGCTATCCGTCAACAGGAGCTGAAAATTCAGTGGATCCTGAAGCTCCTCACGGCCGGTATTACCGCCTTTGTACGGTCGGTTGATGGGGATGAATTAAATTTGGACCAGGAGGATGCTCTGGCTCTATTGTGCGCAACTCAACATGAGATCAATGGGTTCCGCAAAAGCAGCATCCGCCCGGCGCTCAACCCTACGTTTGCAGGGTTGTGCAAACCACCGCCGCCGCCACCGCCCCGTCAGCTCTTTGGAGAAGATCTCTCGAAGAGGGTCAAAGAGCTTGACGAACAAGCCAAAACGGTGGGACTCATGCGCTCTCACAGTGCCCCCACGCCGTCGGGCTCGAAAGCTCCGCTTGTTCGTCCACGAGGGTCTGCCAGCACCTCTACAAGGACCTACCCTCCAGCTCCACCCCGTTACCAACAGCCCCAGCAGCAGGGGGCTTTTTTAGGACAAGGTCGGCAGAAACCCTGGTGGAAGATGAGGACGCCGCGCCCTCAAGCCAACCCAGCACCTCCACGTCCACCCACACGTGTCAAGGGCCGCCGGTAACCACGGAGGTGAGGCGGGCTGGTTCTCTCTTTTCTCTTTGTCTAACCTCACATGTTGGTGGGCGCCTTCGGTTCTTTTTGGGTGCATGGGGTGATATTACTGGTGATGAGTATGTGTTACAAAATATTCAGGGTCATAAAATTGAGTTTCTTAATGGGGACAGTCCTCCATCCCAGCACAGGCCTGGTCGAACATTTAAATTGTCTGCTGCAGAACAGGCAGCAGGCTATAAGGAAATTTTGAGGCTAGAACAGAAGGGAGTGATAGAGAAAACGGTTCATGAGCCAGTTGAATTTGTTTCTAATATATTCACTCGACCCAAGAAGGATGGAGGCTGTCGAGTCATCATTGACCTGACTCGTTTAAATACTTTTGTAACATATACTCATTTCAAAATGGACACTTTTGAAACAGCCAAATCATTGATTTCACATGGTTGCTTTATGGCATGCATTGATTTACAAGATGCGTACTATACTGTATCCATTCAAAAATATTATAGGAGGTTTCTGAAATTTATCTGGATGGGTCAACTCTGGCAATATAGGGCTTTGCCAAACGGGCTTACCACAGCCCCTAGATTATTCACTAAATTGGTGAAGCCAATTATGGCTTATTTACGACAACGACATCATATAGTAATGGCCTATTTAGATGATATCTTAATTGTCGGCCACACCCTGGAATTGGCTCAACAGGGTGTTGCAGCTGCTGTCAATATATTTCAGCAGCTGGGGTTCATTGTCCATCCAGCCAAATCAAAGTTCTGCCCCTCCCAGGTAATTCATTATCTGGGGTTTACGGTGGACTCTATTCACATGAGGGTCACCATACCAACTAATAAGGTTGAGGAGGTCACCCAGGTGTGTCAAGGTTTAATCAGCGCTAGTATACCATCGATTCGACATACAGCTACAGTAATTGGCAAACTTGTAGCATTGTTTCCGGCAGCCCGATATGGGCCTTTGCATTATCAGAATTTGCAAAGGGCCAAGATCGCTGCGTTAAGACAGCACGCTGGTCATTATGATCGACCAATGCAGCTGCCGCCCGAAGCGACGGATGAGTTACGATGGTGGGTGCGTCACATTAGTAACTCATTTAAGCCTATTATTGAGGCTAATCCGGTGGTATACTTGCAAACTGATGCGTGCTCTTATGGCTGGGGAGCTACGGATCATTACTCTAGTTGCGGGGGTAGATGGGATACCCTTGAGGCTACTATGTTGTTGTCACAAGGGATAAACTATTTGGAGCTACTTGCAGCATTCCTCGGACTTCGTGCTTATTGTTCCAAGGTTTTTGGAGCACATGTCCGTCTCCA
The DNA here is from genome assembly GCA_963514005.1 of Raja brachyura. Next base: position 64,807,519 of record OY740794.1, read on the forward strand.
AATAGACAACACCACAGCGGTGGCATATTTAAACCATATGGGCGGTACCAGGTCAGTTTCGTGTGATAAATTGGCTAACTCAATTTGGCTCTGGTGTGTTCAAAGAGACATTTGGATTTCAGCTACCTATTTGCCAGGTGAGCTTAATATTGTGGCGGACGCCAGGTCACGCAAGTTCAATGACAATATTGAATGGATGTTGCATCCTGAAATTTTTGCCAAAGTCACAGCCAAATTTGGGAAACCGGATATTGACCTTTTTGCGTCACGGTTGAACCATCAGGTACCAACATACGTCTCGTGGGAACCAGATCCTGGGGCTATGGCGCTAGATGCATTCTCGCTGGACTGGGAGAATTGGTTTTTCTATGCATTCCCCCCGTTCTGCCTCATCAGTCGGGTATTACAAAAGATTCAGATGGATGCAGCCAAGGGCATCCTTATTATACCCGACTGGCCCACACAGCCGTGGTATCCGGTGGTCTTTGACATGCTCAGTGAGCCTTGGGTCCTTTTGAAGGGTTGCCCAGAATTGGTTACTCACCCTGTCTCAGGGGAGCCACATCCCTGCCATGGCTATTTAAATTTGTTGGCTTGCAGGTTTTGAACAGGCCGTTAGTCCAATACGGCCTCTCAACTCGGACCATGGATACCATTGGGGCGTCGTGTCGAGAGTCAACAAGGCGAAGATACCGCTCACATATCAAGAAGTGGGAAGCCTACTGCAGCCGCTCTCGCATCACGTACGATGACGTGACTATAACCGACGTCCTGGAATTCCTCGCGGGGTTGCACCATGATGAACACTTAAGTTACAGTGCCATCAACAGCGCCAGGATGCGCTGTCATTCTACCTCAAGATTGAGGTGGGATCCAACAGGCTAGTGTCCAGACTCATGCGGGGTATATTCAATATGAATCCGCCTACACCACGCTACAATATCACCTGGGATGTCAGGGACGTATTAACCCTGCTCAGGACGTGGTCTCCCATGGAAGGGCTCCAGCTGGACAAACTCACCAAGAAGCTGGTGATGTTACTAGCGCTGACTTCAGCACAGAGGGTACAGACACTGCATAAACTATGTGTCGACAGAATGATGTCTACCCCTACAGAAGTAGTCTTCTTTGTTGATGAGCTACTAAAGCAGCATAGACCTGGGTGCACAGGGCTGCAGCTGAAGTTCCCGGCATACCCCGCAGATGCTAGGCTGTGTTTAGCCTCACGTATCCGTCACTATGTCAAGGTGACGGCATGCATCAGAGGAATGGAGAGATACCTGCTTGTCACTCATAAGAGACCTCATCATCGAGTGACAGTCCAGACGATATCCAGGTGGCTCCGGGTCGTCTTGGGTAAGTCAGGTATCGACACTAATGTGTTCAAGTCTCATTCCACCAGGGCTGCATCGACGTCAGCGGCAAGGATTATGGAGGTGCCTATGGACCATATTCTCGCCACAGCAGGATGGGCTAATGAAGCTGTGTTCCAGCGTTTTTATAACAAGCCTGTTGCTGCTCCTCTACAGTTCGCGGAAGCCGTGCTGAATGCAGGTCAAGAACGTGGAGGTGTCCCCGCATGAGGGGTTTTTGATTTGTTGTTAATAAATATGCTCTTGTTTTGCAGTATGAACTATTTGAGCAAGTTTGTTCCTCCCATCCATCCCTGCTAGTGGTGTGTCAGCATGGACGTGGTCCAGGGCGTGTAATCACAGAAGCTTTGAAGTCTTCACGAAGTCACTCACGTGACTCCGAAATGAAATAGTAAGATTGAACGAGAACTTACCAGTTCGAAGGTTGATCGTTATTTCATGAGGAGTCGCAGTGAGGGATTTCGTGCCCTCCTCGCCCAACCCTCAATCACCTTCATCTGGTAATTTGAGTCTCTTTCATCTTACTATGCCAAGTCATTTCTGTTACTGGTTTCTGTGATTCCACACCGCTACTTTGAAGAATGTCGAGCATGCGCGCCGGCGGGCTCTTCACGAAATCCCTCACCGCGACTCCTCATGAAATAACGATCAACCTTCGAACTGGTAAGTTCTCGTTCAATCTTACTATTCTCTCCCACAGAAGGTAGTTGAGGCCAGTTTATTGGCTATATTTAAGAGGGAGTTAGATGTGGCCCTTGTGGCTAAAGGGATCAGGGGGTATGGAGAGAAGGCAGGTACAGGATACTGAGTTGGATGATCAGCCATGATCATATTGAATGGCGGTGCTGGCTCGAAGGACCGAATGGCCTCCTCTTGCACCTGTTGTCTATTGTCTATTGACTCTAATGGGCCTGTACCACTTGGCGATGTTTTAGGCAACTGCCTGCAACTGTCATAATTGTAGCAGGACCCTGAACCCTCGTCGAGAACCTACGTCATGCCGGCGACAGCCTACGACAGCACCTACGTCAGGAGAAGTCAAGCTACGCTCATTGGCATCAAACCCACTGCCGCAGAAAGTTTTTCAACATGTTGAAAATTTGGTAGTCTTTGGTAGTCTAGGGGTTCTCTCTTTGCACATATCACTTTTTCTCTTTCTTGCTTATTCTCCTTTCTTTTCCTCTAACTCAAAGCTAAAAAGTTATAATTGAAGCTGTACAATAATTGTACATGCCGTTGGTTCTTTTTTGTACATTTGCTTCTAATAAATCAAAATTAAAACAATTAAAGAATAGAATCATAGAATCATAGAAAATAGGTGCAGGAGTAGGCCATTCGGCCCTTCGAGCCTGCACCGCCATTCAATATGATCATGGCTGATCATCTAATTCAGTATCCTGTACCTGCCTTCTCTCCATACCCCCTGATCCATTTAGCCACAAGGGCCACATCTAACTCCCTCTTAAATATAGCCAATGAACTGGCCTCAACTACCTTCGGTGGCAGAGAATTCCACAGACTCACCACTCTCTGTGTGAAAAAAGATCTTCTCATCTCGGTCCTAAAAGACTTCCCCCTCATCCTTAAACTGTGACCCCTTGTTCTGGAGTTCCCCAACATTGGGAACAATCTTCCTGCATCTAGCCTGTCCAACCCCTTAAGAATTTTGTAAGCCTCTATAAGATCCCCCCTCAATCTCCTAAATTCCAGTGAGTACAAGCTGAGTCTATCCAGTCTTTCTTCATATGGAAGTCCTGCCATCCCAGGAATCAGTCTGGTGAACCTTCTCTGTACTCCCTCTATGGCAAGAATGTCTTTCCTCAGATTGGGAGACCAAAACTGTATGCAATACTCCAGGTGTGGCCTCACCTAGACCCTGTAGAACTGCAGTAGAACCACCCTGCTCTTGTACTCAAATCTTTTTGCTATGAATGCCAACATATCATTCGCTTTCTTCACAGCCTGCTGCACCTGCATGCCTACTTTCAATGACACCCAGGTCTCGTTGCATCTCCCCTTTTCCTAATCGGACACCATTCAGATAATAATCTACCCTCCTGTTTTTGCCGCCAAAGTGGATAACCTCACATTTATCCACATTATACTGCATCTGCCATGCATTTTCCCACTCACCCAACCTATCCAAGTCACCTTGCAGCCTCCTAGCATCCTCCTCACAGCTAACACTAGCCTGTCCAACCCCTTAAGAATTTTGTAAGCCTCTATAAGATCCCCCCTCAATCTTCTAAATTCCAGCGGGTACAAGCCGAGTCTATCCAGTCTTTCTTCATATGGAAGTCCTGCCATCCCAGGAATCAGTCTGGAATAAATAAGTAAAATTTAGCGGCGACCAGAAAGGCGCTACGACTTTTTGCGCAACTGAGGAGGGGACCCCCGGCGAACATGTGGCGACAAACTAGGCGCCTGTAGTCGCCTAAAAAATTGCGTAAGTGGGACAGACCCATTAAACATCTTCGATTAACAGTCCAGACACAATTTGAGCGGAACATTTGTAAATTGGCAGTAAATTCCAGAGATGAGGAATTAATTTGTAGATTGCAATCTTTAACAATAAATGCAGGGCTGTTGGAACAATGTTTGGGCTCATTTTTGGAAAATAAATGGAAAAAGACAGCAATATCCAGTCTCTCACACACAGTAGGGGAATTGAAAACCAGATGATATATGACGAAGATGAAGATGGAAAGATAGACTGTAGACAATAGGTGCAAGGGTAGTGTTTAAGAAGGAACTGCAGATGCTGGAAAATCAAAGGTAGACAAAAGTGCTGGAGAAACTCAGTGGTTGCGGCAGCATCTATGGAGCGAAGGAAATAGGCTACATTTCGGGATGAAACCCTTCTTCAGACTGATGTAGGGTGGGGGGGGGTGGGGTGGGAAGAAGAAAGGAAGAGGAGGAGCCAGAGGGCTGAGATAGAGCTGAGAAGGGGAGGAGACAATAAGGGCTACCGGAAATTAGAGAAGTCAATGTTCATGCCGTTGGGGTTGAGGCAGGAGTAGGCCATTCGGCCCTTCGAGCCAGCACCACCATTCAATGTGATCATGACTGATCATCCACAATCAGTACCCCGTTGCTGCCTTCTCCCCATATCCCCTGAAGATAGGGCTATCTTCAAGAGCCCTATCTAGTTCTCTTTTGAAAGTATCCGGAGAACCGGCCTCCACCGCCCTCTGAGGCCCAGAATTCCACAGACTCACAACTCTCTGTGTGGAAAAGATTTAATATGAATGTGGGTGGTAACCCTAACCCTAAACCTAACCCTAACTCTAACCCTAGCCCTAGCCCTAACCCTAATCCTAACACTAACCCTAACCCTAACCCTAACCCTAACCCTAACCATAACCCTAAAGGTGGTCGGTGTATGGAATGAGCTGCGGGAGGAGGTACTTGTGGCTGGGTCTGCCGCAACATTTAAGAAACAGTTAGACAAGTATATGAATGGGACAGGTTTAGAGGGATATGGGCCAAACACAGGCAGGTAGATGGGACATGGTAGCTGGTGTGGGCAAGTTGGGCCGAAGGGCCTGTTTCCACTGTATCACTCTACGAATCCATGCTGTATCACTCTACGAATCCATGACTCTAGCTATTCCTGAATAGGATTGGGGGAAAATAATTTAAGGTCATCTCCACCAGTCTGGTCTTCCACCTTTTATTTGGACAGGCTCAGATTTGTATGACATTTCGTCCCTGAAGCGTCACACAAGAATGATTCAGCTGGAGGTATCGAGTTATAGAGCTGCATCGCATGGAAACTGGCCCTTCGACCTAACTTGGTCATGCTGACCAATTCATTCTGGGCAAGTCCCATTTGGCCCAGAATTTTTTAAACCCATTCCATGGGTTCAGTGACTTCAGGTGATGGCATTTACGAGGCTTTTGGAAATGCAGGGAGCAAGGAAACAGGATTACGTGAAGGGGACACAAAGTACTTGTGACACCAAACTGAGTCACGCCAAAGTATTGTACAGCAACTTAATGTAAATAAGATGTATGTTTACATGTTTCTTGTATGTTTTTATGTGGGGGTGTGGGTGGGGGGGGAGATAGGGGGAAACCGTCTTCAGTCTCTTGCCTCGATGTGAACTTTCTCCCCCCCCCCTTTCCGGCCTATCAACTGGATTGGTGCAGCCTCTCCTGGAGACCGGCCCGTTGCTTCAAGCCGCTAGCCCGGAGCGGACTTTCCATCGCGGGGCGGGCGATCCTTTGCCGAGGATCGCTGCTAAATTGCTCCGCCGCGGGGCCTGTGGACTCTAACACCGTGAAGCCCGCGTTTCCCGGTTAGAAGAGGCCGACTCGAACGCTCCATGTCGCGGAGTGTTCCGATCCGTCCGGACGCCGGAGTTACCATCGTCCTGACGAGACGGCTTCAACAGATGGCCATCGGCAGCGGCCCCGTTCAAACGCCCCGACCACGGGTGAACAAAGGCGGAAGATGACTGAACTTTAGTGCCTTCCATCACAGTGAGGAATGTTGATTCCACTGTGGTGGATGTTTATATTAAATTTATTGCATATTGTTTTCTTTTTCACTTAGTATGGCTGTATGGTAACTCAAATATCACTGTACCTTAATTGGTGCATGTGGCAATTAATGTTAAGTTGAACGAACTATACTCAATATAGACATATGGACAAGATGGCCCACTGAGGCAGTGAATTCCACAGATTCACAACTCTCTATGTGAAAAAGTGTTTCCTTGTCTCTGTACTAAATGGCTTACCCCATATTCTTAAACTGTGTGGCCCCTGGGTCTGGAGTCCCCCAACAGCGGGAACATATTTCCAGCCTCTAGCGTGTCCAAACCCTTAATAATCTTACATGTTTCAATAAGATCCCCTCTCATCCTTCTAAACTCCAGAGTGTACAAGCCCAGCCGCTCCATTCTCTCAGCATATGTCAGTCCCGCCATCCCGGGAATTAACCTGGTGAGCCTACGCTGCACTCCCTCAATAGCAAGAACGTCCTTCCTCAAATCAGGGGACCAAAACTGCACACAATACTCCAGGTATGGTCTCACCAGGGCCCTGTACAACTGCGGAAGGACCTCTTTGCTCCTATACTCAACTCCTCTTGTTATGGAGGCCAACATGCCATTCACTTTCTTCATTGCCTGCTGTACCTGCATGCTTACTTTCATTGACTGATGTACAAGGACCCCAGATCCCGTTGTTGAAACAGTATGCTGATAGTTTATGTCTCATCATATGACAGTCCCGCCATCCCGGGAATTAACCTGGTGAACCTACGCTGCACTCCCTTATACAATCTCGACCTGAAACGTCACCCATTCCACTCCCTCCAGAGTTGCTGCCTGGCCAGCTGAGTTACTCCAGCATGTTGTGGTCTATCTTTGGTGTAAACCAGCGTCTGCAGTCCTACACGGGATTCCTTCAACGAGACATGCAGGAGCAGCTGAAATAGCCTGGTCCCTCTGTCTGACAAAAGTGCCTCAGCAGATGGTTAAAATGGTTGAATCAGATCCAAAATGCAGACAATCTGCACTTAATTTACAATTTAAATTGGCTCTTACAATTAAAGGATGATTTTCTCTGTCTACTCTGCCGTCGGGGAGTACCGCTTATCAGATTTGTGAGCCAAGGAATCTCGGGCACGGTGCCCGCCATTGTCCAGCCATTAATATTAATGCCTGCCGCCAGTGAGCGTAGCCCCCAGTGGGACGGGAACAGTACCTTTCTAGCTTTAGTCTTACTTATTCCTTTGCTTAGTATAAATAGACGGGTTGATGAGGAGTCTTGGGATCTGATTTCTCTGCCTCCTTCTGGAATTTATAAGTGGAAACGTTACAGTTGAACAACTGGGCCAGGATTACGGGGATACGGACCCGGCTCTGGAATTTCTCGTCGAGTACTTCCTGTTTATTTCACCTTTCAGAGAGTTATTAACGCAGTTATGGGCCTGTCCCACGTAGGCAACTTTTTAGGCGACTGCAGGAGACTATGCGGTCACCACATGCTCGCGGGCGGTTGCCGGGGAGTCGCCTTCATGGTCGTGAGCAGTTCCACGCATTCTGGGAACTAGTCGCGGCCTCATTAAACCTTGCCGTGATATTTCACTCCGCATTAACCATATAATAACATATAACCATATAACAATTACAGCACGGAAACAGGCCTTCTCGGCCCTTCCAGTCCGTGCCGACCATTTATTTTCCCCTAGTCCCATCTACCTGCACTCAGACCATACCCCTCCATTCCCTTCCCGTCCATATACCTATCCACTTAACTTTTAAATGTTAAAATCGACCCTGCCTCCACCACTTCTGCTGGAAGATCATTCCACACAGCCACCACTCTCTGAGTAAAGAAGTTCCCCCTCATGTTACCCCTAAACTTCTGTTCCTTAATTCTCATGTCATGCCCTCTTGTTTGAATCTTCCCTACCCTCAATGGCAAAAGCTTATCCACGTCAACTCTGTCTATCCCTTTCATCATTTTAAAGACCTCAATCAAGTCCCCCCTTAACCTTCTGCGCTCCAAAGAATAAAGACCTAACTTGTTCAACCTTTCTCTGTTACTTAGTTGCTGGAACCCAGGCAACATTCTAGTAAATCTCCTCTGTACTCTCTCTATTTTGTTGACATCCTTCCTATAATTAGGCGACCAAAATTGTACACCATACTCCAGAATTGGTCTCACCAATGCCTTGTACAATTTTAACATTACTTCCCTACTCCTATATTCAATGCTCTGATTTATAAAGGCCAGCACACCAAAAGCTTTCTTTACCACCCTATCTACATGTGATTCCACCTTCAGGGAACTATGCACAGTTATTCCTAGATCCCTCTGTTCCACAGCATTCCTCAATTCCCCTACCAGGTTAAGGTTTGACAAGCAAGTCAACTCTGTGGTAAAAGCTGGTTCCCTCCAGCTTCGTGCCATAGCTAAAATCAAACCATTCCTCAAATTCAACGACCTTGAAAAAAAATCTTCCACGCATTCATCTCCTCCCACCTTGACTACTGCAACTCCCTACACACCGGCATCAGCCAATCATCCCTGTCCCGCCTGCAACTGGTCCAAAACGCCGCAGCGAGACTCCTGACAGGTTCCCGTTAAAGGGACCACATCACCCTGATCCTGGCCTCTCTCCACTGCCTCCCAGTACGGTATAGAATCAACTTCAAGCTCCCCTGATACATTTACAAAGCCCTTAACGAGCTTGCCCCCCCCCCCCCCCCCCTTATATCAAAAATCTTCTAACCCGCCATTCTAACTCCAGGTCCCTCAGGTCGGCCGGCTTGGGGCTACTGACTATCCCGCGGTCTAGGTTTAAGCTCAGGAGTGACCGCGCTTTTGCGGTTGCAGCACCTAGACTGCGGAACAGCATCCCTCTCCTCAGAACTGCCCCCTCCATCGACTCCTTTAAGTCACAACTCACAACCTATTTCTACTCCCTAGGGTTTTTGAGCCCCTCTGAGGGGGCGCTGTAAACAGTTTATGTATGCATTGTTAGGTCTGTCTACCATTGTATGTATCATATTAGTACCTGTAACTTTGGTCAACGTGAGTTGTTTTCAAATGTTCTATACAAATAAATGTATTATTATTGTTATTTTTCATTATGGTCGCCATGAATTTTTCAACATGTCGAAAAATTAGCGGCGACTAGATTGAAGCCGCCATGGAGAGTAGCGAGAATTCTCGTGCCGTAGGTGGGTCGCCAGGAGGTCGAAGTTACTCGTAGGTTGTAGCCGGTGCTGACCGGTGAATTTCATCGGCTCATTGGGGGAAAGAAAACGTGAGCAGTAGTTTTCAGAACCAAGGATAACCGACCGGTAACGTTAAATGTCCGCCGAGCTTCACAGCCGTGTATCTCTGGCTTCTGAAAAGTTGTCTCCACTCCTTCTCCCCCCTCTCCGCCCCCCCATTTTAAAGGACTTCCCGTACACTGTGCTTTCACTGTCTTAATTACAGCGCCAACCTTCCTGTTCATCGCGGTGTGTGTCTGTATCACGTTGGCTTTGCACCGTGTGAATTTCCATCAGACAGCGCTCCCCCCGCTTGCCGTGTCCCCCGCCTTTGCGTGTGTGCGTGCGTGCGTGTGTGTGTGGGCGTGTGAGCGTGGGCGCGTATGCGCGTGTCTGTGTATGTTCCACTCTGACAATCGCCTGAAAATTTGCCTAAGTGGGACAGGCCATTTAGAAAGACTGCCGCTGGTGCCTTTATTAACGTTCCCCGCTCCGGAGTTATACGTACGAACATCCCAACAATTTTTGGCGCAGGTCTGAGCTAAGAACATGACGCTGTGAAATACCAAGCAGCGTCCGGTCCCGATTACAGGGCAGCATGGTGGCGTAGCGATGGATTGCTGCCTCACGGCGCCAGAGTCCTGGGTCTACCACCCCTCACTGGGGTCTCCAGACCGAGCTGTAACCGGCCAGTATACTCATTACCTTCCATATAATATCTGGTGAAATATTGAATCTCCTCAATTTTCACAAGATCATTATAGGTATATGGACGGGAAGGGAATGGAGGGGTATGGTCTGAGCGCAGGTAGATGGGACTAGGGGAAAATAAATGGTCGGCACGGACTGGAAGAGTCGAGAAGGCCTGTTTCCGTGCTGTAATTGTTATATGGTTATATGGTTATATGGTTATGATTCAAAAGGTGGAGAGCGGTATTAGGCCATTCAGCCCATCGAGTTTACTCCACCATTCAATCATGGCTGATCTATCACTCCCGCTCAACCCCATTCTCCTGCCTTCTCCCCGTAACCTTTGACACCCGTACTGATTAAAAACCAGTCAATCTCTGCTTTAAAAATACTAATCGACTTGGAGAGATACATCAGCCGTGATTGAATGGCAGAGTAGGCTTGATGGGTCGAATGGCCTAATTCTGATCCTATCACTTATGACCTCATGACCTTATGATGATAGCCCCATCTGAGCTCGTCCCATTTGCCAATCCTTCTCTAGTTACAGAATGGTGGTGTAACGTTACCCACTAAATCTAAAATTACCACCAGAAATTCTCCACCTATTCCTTATGACCGTATGACTCTCGCTCCTAACCACATTCTCCTGCCTTCTCCCCATAACCCCTGACAATAGACAATAGGTGCAGGAGTAGACCATTCGGCCCTTCAAGGCAGCACCGCCATTCACTGTGATCATGGCTGATCATCCACAATTAGTACCCCGTTCCTGCCTTCTCCCCATATCCCCTGACTCTGCCATCTTTAAGAGCCCTATCTAATTCTCTCTTGAAAGTATCGAGAGAACCGGCCTCCACCGCCCTCTGAGGCAGAAGATTCCACAGACTCACCACTCTCTGTGTGAAAAAGTGTTTCTTCATCCCCATTCTAAATAGCTTACCCCTTATCCTTAAACTGTGGCCCTTGGTTCTGGACTCCCCCAAAATCGGGAACATGTTTCCTGCCTCTAGCGTGTCCAATCCCTTAATAATCTTATATGTTTCAATAAGATCCCCTCTCATCCTTTTAAACTCCAGAGTGTACAAGCCCAGCTGCTCCATTCTCTCAGCATATGTCAGTCCCGCCATTCCGGGAATTAAGATCCCCTGACACCCGAACTCATCAAGAATCTATCTATCTCTGCCTTAAAACAAATATCCACTGACTTGGCCTCTGCAGCCGTCTGTGGCAAAGAACTCCACAGATTCACCACCCTCTGACTAATGAAATCCCTCATCATCTTGTCCACTCTAGTCGCCTCATCTAGCGGCATTCCAAATCAATCTCCACCGCCTCACAAAGAGTTGGACATTCCACCCTGGGGAAAAGGTTCTGACTGTCTTCCCTATCAATGCTTCCCATAAATGTATATACAAGTTCTTGGCCTGAAGTACTGCAATTCCTTTCCTAATTCTCTTCTGTAGAAGGGAGCTGACCTGAAACGTCACCTATCCATGTTCCCCAGAGATGCTGCCTGATCCCGCTAAGTTATTCCAGCACTCTGTGAAACGTCACCTATCCATGTACTCCACAGATGCTGCCTGACCCGCTGAGTTACTCCAGCACTCTGTGAAACGTCACCTATCCATGTTCTCCACAGATGCTGCCTGACCCGCTGAGTTACTCCAGCACTCTGTGAAACGTCACCTATCCATGTTCTCCACAGATGCTGCTTGACCCGCTGAGTTACTCCAGCACTCTGTGAAACGTCACCTATCCATGTTCTCCACAGATGCTGCCTGACCCGTTGAGTTACTCCAGCACTCTTTGAAACGTCACCTATCCATGTTCTCCACAGATGCTGCCTGACCCGCTGAGTTACTCCAGCACTCTGTGAAACGTCACCTATCCATGTTCTCCACAGATGCTGCCTGACCCGCTGAGTTACTCCAGCACTCTGTGAAACGTCACCTATCCATGTTCTCCACAGATGCTGCCTGACCCGCTGAGTTACTCCAGCACTCTGTGAAACGTCACCTATCCATGTTCTCCACAGATGCTGCCTGACCCGTTGAGTTACTCCAGCACTCTGTGTCTTTTACTGAACCATTCAGTTTCTCCATCTCTGCTTTAGAAACATAGAACATAGAAAAATAGGTGCAGGAGTAGGCCATTCGGCCCTTCGAGCCTGCACCACCATTCAATGTGATCATGGCTGATCATCCAACTCAGTATCCCGTACCAGCCTTCTCTCCATACCCCCTGATCCCTTTAGCCACAAGTGCCACATCTAACGCCCTCTTAAATATAGCCAATGAACTGGCCTCAACGACCTTCTGTGGCAGAGATTTCCAGAGACTCACCACTCTCTGTGTAAAGAATGTTTTCCTCATCTCGGTCCTAAAGGAATTCCGCCCTTATCCTTAGACTGTGACCCCTTGTTTATTGAAGTGACTCCTGATAAGTTGCTGAAACTTTTGGTTTGTATGAATTTATACATGGTGTCAAATAATAGTTGATAATGCCTTTGTGAGATGCATTGGGACATTTCACGTTATAAATGACTCAATATTCAAGTTTTCAATTCAATGGCATAGAATAAAGTTACAAATAATAAATTCAAAAGATTTCTTCAATTATATATATCCTTTATACTTCCAGGGATATCTATTTTTCATTTTTGTTTCATCTCTTATTGACAAATCAATTCCATTCTATTTCTATGCTTAGATATACTGCCTGACAACACTCAGGAAACGTCTGTGATCAAAGTCAGAGTGTCACGGTGGCCCAGCGGTAGAGTTGCTGCCTCACAGCGCCAGTGACCCAGGTTCCATCCTGGCTACGGGCGCTGTCTGTACGGAGTTTGTACGTTCTCCCCGTGACCTGCGTGGGTTTTCTGCGGGTGCTCCGGTTTCCTCCCACACTCCAAAGACGTGCAGGTTTGTAGGTTAATTGGCTACGGTGAAAATAGTAAAGGGCCTGTCCCACCAGCATGTGATTCCATGCGGTGAGCGCGAGCAAACCGGCAGCGAGGGCCGCACGGAGGTCGGGTGAGTGGCGCAACGCGGCGCAAAGTGAGGCGAACTTGGAGCGAAGTCTTAAAGGTAAGTTCGCCAGGACAGAGAGGGGCACACAGAGAGGGGCACAGAGGCACACACACACACAGAGGGCCACGGAGCCACACACATAGAGGGTCACGGAGGCACCTACAGAGAGGGTCACGGAGGCACGACGTCGAGGCGGTACGTAATGCGTCGAGGCGACTGCGAGCCGACAAGCCGTTGCCGGGCGGAATTTTTGAACTTGATCGGTTTTTCGGAGCCCCGCACGATTTCGGGACGAACTCCGCACAATTCCGCACGGCTCCGGCGATCGAAGTGGGACCGGCCCCGCGACGCCGGACGGCTCAAACGACCACGTTAGGTCGCGCTCATCGCATGGAGTTGCATGCTGGTGGGACAGGCCCTTAAATTGTCCCTTGGGTGTGTCGGAGAGTGCTGGTGTACGGGATGATCGCTGGTCGGTGAGGACTCAGTGGGCCGAAGGGCCTGTTTCCGTGCTGTATCTGTATCAAGCCCATGTTGAATAAATTAGGGACACTGCATTTTTGGGTTGTCAGACCAGGGCAGAACCTTCTCAGTGAATGGTAGGGCCCTGGGGTGTGCTGTCAAGCAGAGGGAATGGTGTGAAAGTTTGTAGTTGCCTGAAAGTGTCTTTGCAGGTCGATAGGATGGTAAAGCTGCAGAAGTAAGAATTCCATTGTTCTGTTGATGCTACCGATGAATATTAAACACTCTTGTGTAGCAAGGAACTGCAGATGCCGGTGTAAACCAAAGGTAGACTCAAATTGCTGGAGTGACTCAGCGGGCCAGGCAGCATCTCTGGAGAGAAGGAATGGGTGACGTTTTGGGACGAGACCCTTCTTCAAACACTCTTGTTTGAGAACGGTTATCTTGGTATGGAACTACTATCTTCCTCGTTGGAGACTGGAGGTCTATCTCTAATTGGACCTTGCTGGACTTGTATCTGTGCACTGTGGGCGGCTCGGTTGAAAATTGTGTCCAGTCTTTCCGCTGACTGGTTAGCATGGAACAAAATCTTTTCACCGTACCTCGGTACACCTGACAATAAACTAACCTAAACTAATATTAACTGTGGGTAGACAAAGAATGCCGGAGTAACTCAGCGGGACAGGCAGCATCTCTGGAGAGAAGGAATGGATGACGTTTTTTGGGTACAGACCCTTCTTCAGAGCTAAAATTAACTGTGTGTGTGTTTCCAGTCAGTCTAGCCTGCAGTGGCATGTTTCAAAATGGATCCACACAAAATATTTCTCTTGTTAGTTATTTGTTAAGCATTAATTTAGTTTAGATTTTTAGTTTCGAGATACAATGCGGAAACAGGTCCTTTCTGCCCACCAACTCCATGCTGGCCAGCGATCCCCGCACAATAACACCGCCCTACACACACTAGGGACAATTTACAATCTTTACCAAAGCTAATTAACCTACAAACCTGCACGTCTTTGGAGTGTGGGAGGAAACCGGAGATCTCGGAGGAAACCCACGCAGGTCACGGGGAGAACGTACAAACTCCGTACAGACAGCACCCGTAGTTGGGATGGAACCCGGGTCTCTGGCGCTGCGAGGCAGCAACTCTACCGCTGCGCCACCGTGCCGCTCCACGCTAATTTTGTTTCGGGCACGAGTCAGTCTCCAGCCAACTAACAATGGTTTGTTCTTTCCTCCGGCTTTTCAACCAGGTTCAGTTTCACTCAGCGTTAAATAAAGAATGACATGCATAAAATCAGAATTCACAATAGACCTATGATTGCTTTAATGCGAACATACTCAAAAATGTCAGACGGTTGGTTTTAGGAACGAACTTTCAGAATCGGTTAGCAATGTTCATTAGGACACGCTCTCCAAGACTGAAACTCCAGATCAGGAGACAATTCCCACCAGCGCTCGACCAGTCTTATACCACACGTTTTTGCCCAGCATTTAAATAGGAGTCGCGCAAAATACCACGGGACCACTTTGGAAACAAGTATCGCACCATAGGAAGTTTAGCTCGTGGTCAAAGTTGCAATATTTATCAATAGTTATAAGTTATAAATTCACATAGAACTGGTGTAAGAGTAATTGAGTTTTCAATAACAGCTTTCTTCAGTTGACAAGAATGCAAACCTTGAATGGCTTCACCTGCATCGGTCATGTACTAAATCAGTTTAATTACACCATTAGGGAATATCAGTAACACAGAATTTTAAATCTCTATGAAATTTATGTGGAGCAAACTAATTTATTTGACACTCGTTCAGCTTCTATTGATGTGGTGATAGAGACTGATCTTTTCATGAGGCAAATGGAGAACTATTATCTGGATGGAACATTCTTTAAGGATTTTATCTTTGACACACATTATTTGGCATTTATAGTTCTGTTTTTTTTTCCCTTTCATAGTTCTGATTGTGCTCAACCATTATCCATTGTACAGAAGGATATGCTCCAGATTTTCAAGTGAAACGGTATTTTATTTTACTAACTATTCTATAAGTAAAAAACTTATAGCCGGGCGGAAGAGGGCTCTGCCCGGGCCGGCTGCATTCCCCTTTTCTGGGGTTACGTCCGCTTCCGGCTGGGGTTAGAGAGGGACTATGCAATGTCCACGGGCGCCCGGGGGGATTTCGGGGACCGCTGGGCACCGCGGGGGGTGGAATGCATCCTGGGATGGCGGGACTGTCGTATGAGGAAAGATTGAAAAGACTAGGCTTGTATTCACTGGAATTTAGAAGGATGAGGGGATATCTTATAGAAACATATAAAATTATAAAAGGACTGGACAAGCTAGATGCAGGAAAAATGTTCCCAATGTTGGGCGAGTCCAGAACCACAGTCTTAGAATAAAGGGGAGGTCACTTAAGACTGAGGTGAGAAAAAACGTTTTCACCCAGAGAGTTGTGAATTTATGGAATTCCCTGCCACAGAGGGCAGTGGAGGCCAAGTCACTGGATGGATTTAAGAGAGAGTTAGATAGAGCTCTGGGGGCTAGTGGAGTCAAGGGATATGGGGAGAAGGCAGGCACGGGTTATTGATTGGGGGCGTTCAGCCATGATCACAATGAATGGCGGTGCTGGGTCGAAGGGCCGAAGGGCCGAATGGCCTCCTCCTGCACCTATTTTCAATGTTTCTATGTAACTCCAGATTACACAAGCCCAGCCGCTCTATTCTCTAAGATGCACAGTGAAAAACGTTGCCAAACACTTTAACTCCCCCTCCCATTCCCACGCTGACCTTCCTGTCCTGGGCCTCCTCCACTGTCAGAGTGAGGCCCAACGCAAAACGGTGTAACGGCACCTCATATTTCACTGGGGCAGCTTACACCCCAGCGGTATGAATATTGATATCCCTAACTTCAAGTAAACCCTGCATCCCCTCTCTCTCCGAAACTGCCCCACCCAAGTCACTGTACTAGTTTCACTGTCACCCTGGTGAGTCTCATTGTCTGTAACTCATTTTCATCTAGCCCACAACTAACAATGGCCTAGCTAATGTAACCCCACTTTTTTAAAAGGGAGGGAGAGAGAAAACGGGGAATTACAGACCAGTTAGTCTAACATCGGTAGTGGGGAAAATGCTAGAGTCAGTTATTAAATATGGGATAGCAGTGCATTTGGAAAGCGGTGAAATCATTGGACAAAGTCAGCATGGATTTATGAAAGGTAAATCATGTCTGATGAATCTTGTAGAATTTTTTGAGGATATAACCAGTAGAGTGGATGAGGGAGAACCTGTGGATGTGTTATATCTGGACTTTCAGAAGGCTTTTGACAAGGTACCACATAAGAGATTAGCACACAAACTTAAAGCACACGGTATTGGGGGTTCAGTATTGATGTGGATAGAGAACTGGCTGGCAGACAGGAAGCAAAGAGTAGGAGTAAACGGGTCATTTTCAGAATGGCAGGCAGTGACTAGTGGGGTACCGTAAGGCTCAGTGCTGGGACCCCAGCTATTTACAATATATATTAATGATCTGGATGAGGGAATTGAATGCAACATCTCCAGGTTTGTGGATGACATGAAGCTGGGGGGCAGTGGTAGCTGTGAGGAGGATGCTAGGAAGCTGCAAGGTGACTTGGATAGGTTGGGTGAGTGGGCAAATGCATGGCAGATGCAGTATAATGTGGATAAATGTGAGGTTATCCACTTTGGTGGCAAGAACAGGAGGGTAGATTATTATCTGAATGGTGTCCGATTAGGAAAAGGGGAGATGCAATGAGACCTGGGTGTCATGGTACACCAGTCATTGAAAGCAGGCATGCAGGTGCAGCAGGCAGTGAAGAAAGAAAATGATATGTTGGCATTCATAGCAAAAGGATTTGAGTATAGGAGCAGGGAGGTTCTACTGCAGTTGTACAGGGTCTCGGTGAGGCCACACCTGGAGTATTGCGTACAGTTTTGGTCTCCTAATCTGAGGAAAGACATTATTGCCATAGAGGGAGTACAGAGAATGTTCACCAGACTGATTCCTGGGATGTCAGGACTTCCATATGAAGAAAGACTGGATAGACTCGGCTTGTACTCGCTGGAATTTAGGAGATTGAGGAGGGATCTTATAGAGGCTTACAAAACTCTTAAGGGGTTGGACAGGCTAAATGCAGGAAGATTGTTCCCGATGTTGGGGAACTCCAGAACAAGGGGTCACAGTTTAAGGATAAGGGGGAAGTCTTTTAGGACCGAGATGAGAAGATCTTTTTTCACACAGAGAGTGGTGAGTCTGTGGAATTTCATTTCGGAGTCACGTGAGTGACTTCGTGAAGAGCCCGCCGGCGCGCATGCTCGACATATCGTCGTACCGCGTTGCTGCGACGGCTGGCGGTGGAGCGCGCTCCTCGCCAGCACTTCAGAAGGGGCCACGGAGGTGAGAATTCTACCTTTAGTTGGTGGTCCTTGTTGTCTGATTATGTCTTGCAGCAAGGACATGGATGGGAGTTCCAAGGGCCGGAGGACATCAGGACGAGTTCGCCGGTCAACAGTTCCGGGGCCTTTACCATCGGCAGTACCTGCAACGCAGGCCGGGACTTAGGCGGAGATGTGGGTAAGCCCTGTGTTTACAGGTCCAGATCCGCCAGCACACCACAGCTCGGAGGAGTTCGACGAGGAGGAGTGTGGTGTGCCGCCAGAGCAGGATGACCCTGCCATGGCAGTCAGGTCGTCAGCGGAGCTGGCGACCTTGAGCTGGGTGCGTGCGCTGCACGGCCCGTTCCACTCAACCCTCCGAGTAGGGGAAGGGCAGGAGCCCAGAAGCCTAACCCTACCAGGGCTAAGGCATTGCCTGACACGGAGGAGCGGTCAGGTTCCAGGGCGAGACCCGGGGCGGCTGTGAGGTCCAGCCGGCACACCCCGACTCTCGACACCGGGACGGGTCGGTTGAGTCGGGTCTCGTCACGGTCGCCGAGCCCCCCATGGATGGGTGGGCGAGACCATGCGTCGGCAAAGTCCACGATGTGGGCAGCCGGCAAGCCTGCGCGGGCTTCAGGTAGCCATGCTTCGGCTGGTGCCGACACCACGCCGCAAGTGCCCTTAGTGGCAGCGGCGTCAGCTCCCGCTAAACGGAGGCGGTTGAACACGCCCGCGCGGGAATCGCGCAGTTTCGCCTCGGCGGCTGTTAGCGACAACTACCGGCACCGGCAGGGCCTCGATGAGGTGCGGGCCGATGATAGGAGCCCGGTTTTCTTTTCAGAGCCGGAGGACTCCGACCACCTGAGTGTTCAGGGTGACGGGCGTATTGACCGTATGGAGCGGCTGCTGGAGCTCCTGCTTCAAAGCCAACAACAGCAGGGCAGCCACAGGCACAGGGCGTCGTCACCAGCCTCTACCATCAGCCTGGAGCAGCAGGAGGAGGAGGTTTTGGTGGATTCCATACCACCTCCGGTGGAGGTGCCAGCGGAGGATCTTCTGGATGTGGCGACCAAATTTGCGGCCCCACATTCATCTGGACTTCCTTTAAACACGAAGCTGGCAGCCACTGTGGACTTTCTTAACAACCAGCAACTACAGGAAGAAGTCCTCATTCAGGCAATGAGCCGTCACAAGGCTCCATCCAATTGCAACTCTCTCAACGTGCCTGTGGTCAATACGCCAATTTGGGGCAACATCAGTGCGGCTATCCGTCAACAGGAGGTAAAATTGCAGCGGATCCTGAAGCTCCTCACGGCCGGTATTACCGCCTTTGTGCGGTCGGTGGACGGGGACAAATTGAATTTGGACCAGGAAGATGCCCTGGCCCTCCTGTGCGCGACCCAGCACGAAATTAACGGGTTTCGCAAAACCAGCATCCGCCCAGCGCTCAATCCAAAGTTTGCAGGATTGTGCAAACCACCGCCACCGCCCCCGCCCCGTCAGCTCTTTGGGGAGGACCTCTCGAAGAGAGTCAAAGAGCTTGACGAGCAAGCCAAAACGGTGGGGATCATGCGCCCTCAGAGTGCCCCACACCGTCAGGCTCAAAGTCTCCATACATTCGATCACGAGGGTCTGCTAGTACCTCGACGAGGACCCACCCTCAAGCTCCACAACGACAGCAACATCAGACCCAGCACCAGGGGTCTTTTTTAGGACAGGGTCGGCAGAGACCCTGGTGGAAAACAAAGACGCCGCGCCCTCAAGCCAACCCAGCACCTCCACGTCCGCACACGCGTGTCAAGGACCGCCGGTAACCACGGAGGTGAGGGGGTCTGGTTCTCTCTTTTCTCTCTGTTTAACTTCACATGTTGGTGGTCGCCTTCGGTGGTTTTTGGGTGCATGGGGTAATTTTACTGGTGACGAGTATGTGTTGCAGAATATTCAGGGGCATAAAATTGAGTTTATTAATGGCGACATTCCTCCATCCCAGCACATGCCCGCTCGAACGTTTAAATTATCTGCTGCAGAACAGGCAGCCGCTATAAGGAACTGTTAAGTCTTGAGCACAAAGGAGTGATTAAGAGAGTGGTGCATGAACCAGTTGAATTTGTTTCGAACATATTCACCAGACCTAAGAAGGATGGAAGTTGTCGTGTCATTATTGATCTAGCCCGTTTGAATACTTTTGTAACATATACTCATTTTAAAATGGATACGTTTGAAACAGCCAAATCATTGATTTCTCATGGTTGCTTTATGGCATGCATCGATTTAAAAGACGCATATTATTCCGTATCCATCCAGAAATGTGACAGAAGGTTTCTGAAATTCATCTGGATGGGGCAACTCTGGCAGTACAAGGCTTTGCCTAATGGGCTCACCACAGCCCCGAGATTGTTCACTA
This sequence comes from Raja brachyura, assembly GCA_963514005.1. The sequence goes on from OY740794.1 coordinate 64,827,614, forward strand.
AATTAGTGAAGCCAATTATGGCTTATTTGAGACAACGACACCATATAGTTATGGCCTATTTAGATGATATCTTAATTGTGGGCCACACCCTGGAATTGGCTGAACAGGGTGTTGCAGCTGCTGTCAATATATTTCAACAATTAGGGGTTATTGTCCATCCAGAGAAATCAAAGTTCTACCCTGCCCAGGTGATTAATTACCTAGGGTTCACGGTGAACTCTATAAGCGTGAGGGTTACCATTCCAATTAACAAGATTGAGGAGGTTACCCAGGTGTGTCAAGATTTAATCCGCACCAATATACCATCGATTCGGCACTTAGCTACAATAATTGGGAAGCTGGTAGCCTTGTTTCCGGCAGCGCGATATGGACCTTTGCATGATCAGAATTTGCAAAGAGCTAAAATTACTGCGTTAAAACAGGACGCTGGTCATTATGATCGGTCCATGCATCTGCCGCCCGAAGCGATAAATGAGTTGCAATGGTGGGTGTGTCACATTAGCAGCTCATTCAAGCCTATTAGGGAGGCTAATCCGGTGGTATATTTGCAAACTGATGCAAGCTCCAATGGTTGGGGAGCCACGGATAATTGCTCTAGTTGTGGTGGCAGATGGGACACCCTTGAATCAACGATGTTGTTAACTCAAGGGATTAACTATTTGGAGTTGCTGGCAGCATTCCACGGACTTCGTGCGTATTGTTCCAAGCTTGTTGGAGCACATGTCCGTCTCCAAATAGACAACACCACAGCAGTAGCATATTTAAACCATATGGGTGGTACCAGGTCAGTTTCGTGTGACAAATTGGCTAACTCAATTTGGCTCTGGTGTGTTCAAAGAGACATTTGGATTTCAGCTACCTATTTGCCAGGTGAGCTTAATACTGTGGTGGACACCAGGTCATGCAAATTTAATGACAATATTGAATGGATGTTGCATCCTGAGATTTTTTCTAAAATCACAGCCAAATTTGGTAAACCGGACATTGACCTCTTTGCGTCACGGTTGAACCATCAGGTACCAACCTACGTTTCATGGGAACCAGATCCTGGGGCAATAGCGCTAGATGCATTCTCGCTGGACTGGGGGAATTGGTTTTTCTATGCCTTCCCTCCGTTTTGCCTCATCAGTCGGGTATTGCGAAAGATTCAGGCAGATGCTGCCAAGGGCATCCTTATTATACCCGACTGGCCCACACAGCCTTGGTATCCGGTGGTCTTTGACATGCTCAACGAACCTTGGGTCCTTTTGAAGGGTTGCCCACAATTGGTTACTCACCCTGTCTCAGGGGAGCCACATCCCTGCCATGGCTATTTAAAGTTGTTGGCTTGCAGGTTTTGAACAGGCCGTTCGTCCAATACGGCCTCTCGGCTCGGACCATGGATACCATCGGGGCGTCGTGTCGAGAGTCCACAAGGCGAAGATACCACTCGCATATTAAGAAGTGGGAAGCCTACTGCAGCCGCTCTCGCATCACGTACGATGACGTGACAATAACCGACGTCCTGGAATTCCTCGCGGGGTTGCACCATGATGAACACTTAAGTTACAGTGCCATCAACAGCGCCAGAAGTGCGCTATCATTCTACCTCAATGTTGGGGTAGGATCCAACAGGCTAGTGTCCAGACTCATGCGGGGTATATTCAATATGAATCCGCCTACACCCCGCTATAATATCACCTGGGATGTCAGGGACGTATTAACCCTGCTCAGGACGTGGTCACCCATGGAAGGGCTCCCACTGGACCAACTCACCATGAAGCTGGTGATGTTACTAGCGCTGACTTCAGCTCAGAGGGTACAGACACTACACAAACTTCGTGTCGACAGAATGACGTCTACCCCCACAGAAGTAGTCTTTTTCATTGACGAGCTACTAAAGCAGCATAGACCTGGGTGCACAGGGCTGCAGCTGAAGTTCCCGGCATACCCCGCAGATGCTAGGCTATGTTTAGCCTCACATATCCGCCACTATGTCAAGGTGACGGCACGCATCAGAGGAATGGAGAGATACCTGCTTGTCACTCATAAGAGACCTCATCATCGAGTGACAGTCCAGACGATATCCATGTGGCTTCCAGTCGTCTTGGGTAAGTCAGGTATCGACACTAATGTGTTCAAGTCTCTTTCCACCAGGGCTGCATCGACGTCAACGGCGAGGGTCATGGAGGTGCCCATGGACCAAATTCTCGCCACAGCAGGATGGGCTAATGAAGCTGTGTTCCAGCGTTTTTATAACAAGCCTGTTGCTGCTCCTCTACAGTTCGCAGAAGCCGTGCTGAATGCAGGTTAAGAACGTGGAGATGTCCCCGCTTGAGGGGTTTTGAATTGTTATTAATAACTCTGCTCTTGTTTTGCAGTATGAACTATTGAGCAAGTTTGTTCCTCCCATCCATCCCTGGTAGTGGTGTGTCAGCATGGACGTGGTCCAGGGCGTGTAATCACAGAAGCTTTGAAGTCTTCACGAAGTCACTCACGTGACTCCGAAATGAAATAGTAAGATTGAACGAGAACTTACCAGTTCGAAGGTTGATCTTTATTTTATGAGGAGTCGAAGTGAGGGATTTTGTGCCCTCCTCGCCCAACCCTCAATCACCTTCATCTGGTAATCTTAGTCACTTCAATCATACTATGCGAAGTCATTTCTTTGTTGGTTTCTGTGATTCCACGCCGCTACTTTGAAGTATGTCGAGCATGCGCGCCGGCGGGCTCTTCACGAAATCCCTCACTTCGACTCCTCATAAAATAAAGATCAACCTTCGAACTGGTAAGTTCTCGTTCAATCTTACTATTCTCTGCCACAGAAGGTAGTTGAGGCCAGTTCATTCGCTAGATTTAAGAGGGAGTTAGATGTGGCCCTTGTGGCTAAAGGGATCAGGGGGTAAGGCAGGTACAGGATACTGAGTTGGATGATCAGCCATGATCATATTGAATGGCGGTGCAGGCTCAAAGGGCCGAATGGCCTACTCCTGCACCTATTTTCTATGATTCTATGTTTCCTTTCTCATGGTAACTTTTTTGCATATCTTACATTCATTTGTTCTATATCTCTCTACATCCCCGTCTATATCTCTTGTTTCCCTCTCCCCTGACTCTCAGTCTGAAGAAGAGTCTCGACCAGACACATTACGCATTCCTTTTCTCCACAGATGCTGCCTGTCCAGCTGAGTTACTCCAGCATTTTGTGTCTATCTTTGGTTTCCCTGTGGGTTTCCTCCGGGTGCTCCGGTTTCCTCCCATATCTCAAAGTCGCGCAGGTTTGTAGGTTAATTGACTTCTGTAAATTGTAAATAGTTCCTAGTGTGTGTGTGTGATAAAACTAGTATACAGGGTGATCGCTGGTTGGTACAGACCCGGTGGGCCGAAAGGCCTGTTTCCACGTTGTGTCTGAAAAGTCTAAAGTTTAGTCTGAAAAGTCGTATCTGTAAAGTCTGAAGAAGGGTCTCGACCCGAAACGTCGCCCTTTCCTTCTCTCCAGAGATGCTGCCTCACCCGCTGAGTTTCTCCACCATTTTGTGTCTACCTTCGATTTAAACCAGCATCTGCAGTTCTTTCTTACACAAGTCTAGAGTTTAGTTTAGCTCAGAGATACAGCGCGGAAACAGGCCCTTCATCACACCGAGTCCGCGCCGATCAGCGATCCCCGCACACTAACACTATCCTACACCAACTAGAGACAGTTTACAATTTACAGAAGCCAATTAACGTACAAATCTGCACCTTTTTGGAATGTGGGACGAAACCGAAGCACCCGTAGAAAACCCACGCGGGTCAGAGGGAGAACATGCAAACTCCACACAGACAGCATGTGTAAATAAAGTCTAAAGTTTGAACCGAGGAATCATTTGCTTTTCCTCTCAAGTCCTTGATGGTCTCCCGGCTCTGATCAGTATGTCGTTCCGTTGCCCTGGGTCTTTCCAAGTATGCGGTAATGATGAGAATGTAATCCCCACTGGGATGAAGACTTGTCTCCATATTTCTCAGTTTACATCAGGGGCAGATAGCTGATCTTGTTAAAAGAAAACATCTTTGCTTGGATTCCAGGCGACCAAAGTGCAGTGCCGCTCGGCGGAGCCCAGCTCACTGCTGCGGCTGTTGGAATGCTGGTTGGAATATTTGCTGTATTAAATACAATCTCTGTCGCCCTTCCTGAGGAACAGATGCAAGGCAAGCTAGAGTTACGTACAGTTGCTGTAGAACTGTAGGCCCTCAGTTTGACTTACAGCCTGGCACAACTTGAAAGGTGGGGGGGAACGAATGTAGATTTCACCAGATGTCCCAACGCTGGGCTGCCGGATGCGAGACTCAGTCCGCTCTCTGCCCTGGAACAATATTCTCTTTCAGTCGCATCAAAATGATAAGGAGAGGCTGGGTTACTGATTGCATTTGATGTCCCTTGGAACAGTATCACTGCTGTCAAATCCACGCAATGAGCAAAGGCAAAGTGGCTTTTCTTGCTGCTTTTGAAAGGCATCCTACCGGGATGCAGACCTGACCAGTCATCAGTCTGAAGATGGGCCTCGCCTCGACCCGAAACGTCACCCCATTCCTTCTCTCCAGAGATGCTGCCTGTCCCGCTGAGTTACTCCAGCATCTTGTGTCTATCTATCGGATTGCAGCACTGCGACTTCAGCTTGCCCAGTACCGCGAGGAATTGTCCATAGAGAGTAATTGTCTTTCTGCCAACCGGATAGCAACGCAAACAAAAGCTTATCACTGTATCTCGGTACACGTGACAATACACTGCACTGAAATTGAAACTGAAACTGAAGGAATCGTAGATGTGGCCCAGTCACACACAGTCCACACTCCCCACCATTGTGGATGTGGCCCAGTCCCACACAGTCCGCACTCCCCACCATTGTAGATGGAGCCCAGTCCGTCAACAGTCCACACTCCCCACCATTGTAGATGTGGCCCAGTCCCACACAGTCCACACTCCCCACCATTGTAGATGTGGCCCAGTCCCACACAGTCCACACTCCCCACCATTGTAGATGTGGCCCAGTCCATCACACAGTCCACACTCCCCACCATTGTAGATGTGGCCCAGTCCATCACACACAGTCCACACTCCCTACCATTGTAGATGTGGCCCAGTCCCACACAGTCCACACTCCCCACCATTGTAGATGTGGCCCAGTCCATCACACAGTCCACACTCCCCACCATTGTAGATGTGGCCCAGTCCCACACAGTCCACACTCCCCACCATTGTAGATGTGGCCCAGTCCCACACAGTCCACACTCCCCACCATTGTAGATGTGGCCCAGTCCCACACAGTCCACACTCCCCACCATTGTAGATGTGGCCCAGTCCCACACAGACCACACTCCCCACCATTGTAGATGTGGCCCAGTCCCACACAGTCCACACTCGTCACCATTTTAGATGTGACCCAGTCCCACACAGTCCACACTCCCCACCATTGTAGATGTGGCCCAGTCCATCACACAGTCCACACTCCCCACCATTGTAGATGTGGCCCAGTCCATCACACAGTCCACACTCCCCACCATTGTAGATGTGGCCCAGTCACACACAGTCCACACTCCCCACCATTGTAGATGTGGCCCAGTCCCACACAGTCCACACTCCCCACCATTGTAGATGTGGCCCAGTCCCACACAGTCCACACTCCCCACCATTGTAGATGTGGCCCAGTCCCACACAGTCCACACTCCCCACCATTGTAGACGTGGCCCAGCCCCACACAGTCCACACTCCCCACTATTGTAGACGTGGCCCAGTCCATCACACAGTCCACACTCCCCACCATTGTAGACGTGGCCCAGTCCCACACAGTCCAAACTCCCCACCATTGTAGACGTGGCCCAGTCCATCACACAGTCCACACTCCCCACCATTGTAGATGTGGCCCAGTCCCACACAGTCCAAACTCCCCACCATTGTAGATGTGGCCCAGTCTATCACACAGTCCACACTCCCCACCATTGTAGATGTGGCCCAGTCCCACACAGTCCACACTCCCCACCATTGTAGATGTGGCCCAGTCCATCACACACAGACCACACTCCCAACCATTGTAGATGTGGCCCAGTCCATCACACACAGACCACACTCCCCACCATTGTGGATGTGGCCCAGTCCGTCACACAGACCACACTCCCCACCATCAACTCCATCTACACTTGTGGATATGTGGAGTTCAACTATGTTTGAAACACTACATCTGGAAGATATGAGACTCCGCCTGGAAGGAAAATCGGATCGCTTCTATTAGACGTGGTCTGCATTTATAGAATTGCTACAAAGATAGGGTGCTGGAGTACCTCGGGCCTTGGCATTGGGGGGTTGGATAACTAACGACTTGGTGGATTCCTTTTGCGTGATATATATAACATAGTAACTGGCTTTTTTTTTCCTTTTCTTTTTTTAGGGTCTATCTCTGAACCCCCTTTCTCTAATTCTTTGACCAAGGGTTTCTTCTCCCCTTTGGCACGCTCTTTCACTCTCACAACTCTTTTCACCTATTTCACTCTCTTTCTTTCTATTCTGTTTCTTTAAAAGCCATAAAAATATGGGGTACAATGATTGTAACAATATATATGCGAAGTACATTGATGTATTTACCTCTACTAAATAAAATAAAAATAAAAAATAAAAAACTCCATCTACACTTCACGCTGCCACGAAGAAGTCAATAGTGTTTAATTGTCAATAGGCACCAAAATGGATCAATGAAACAGAACAGAGACAACATTTTGGTCACCTAATTATAGGAAGGATGTCAACAAAATAGAGAGAGTACAGAGGAGATTTACTAGAATGTTGCCTGGGTTCCAGCAACTAAGTTACAGAGAAAGGTTGAACAAGTTAGGTCTTTATTCCTTGGAGCGCAGAAGGTTAAGGGGGGACTTGATTGTGGTCTTTAAAATGGTGAAAGGGATAGACAGAGTTGACGTGGATAAGCTTTTCCCATTGAGGGTAGGGAAGATTCAAACAAGAGGGCATGACATGAGAATTAAGGGACAGAAGTTTAGGGGTAACATGAGGGGGAACTTCTTTACTCAGAGAGTGGTGGCTGTGTGGAATGAGCTTCCTGCAGAAGTGGTGGAGGCAGGATCGATTTTAACATTTAAAGGTAAAGTGGATAGGTATATGGACGGGAAGGGAATGGAGGGGTATGGTCTGAGTGCAGGTAGATGGGACTAGGGGAAAATAAATGGTCGGCACAGACTGGAAGGGCCGAGAAAGCCCGTTTCCGTGCTGTAATTGTTATATGGTTATATGGTTATTATCATATGACCTTTTATCATCTCGGTCATTCCCATTTCTCCCGGCTTGCATCGGGCAGAACATACAAAGGTTTGACCACCGGATTCAGGAACAGCTTCTTCCCTGCTGTCATCACACTTCAGAATGACTTTCCCATCAGCTGGCGTTTCTAATGCACGTTGCTGCACTAAACTAACTGCAGTAATAGACGATAGGCTTTGATACTGGCTGCCTGTTTGAGGCAGTGCCTCCTGTCGACCCCGTTGATGGTGGGGAGGTGAGTACCCGTGAAGAACCACAAGAACAGCTTCTTCCCAACAGCCCTCAGGCTCTTGAACACTGCGCAACACTAACCTTAGCAACTGTGGTCTTCTACGGACTGTGCCTTGGTTTGCGCTGCGGAGTTTGCTTTTGCACTGTTATGTTTAGTTTAGTTCGATCACCCCGACGGCGGATGGTTTGACTGCCCGGCTGCAGGAGAAAAGGAGGAAAGAAGATAAGACTTTATTCAACTCTGGGTCTCTCACCCACCATCTACACCAGGGGTGGGCAACCTTGTTCTGCATAGGGGCCGGGACGCATGTCTGTGAGCGGATGGCGGGCCACATCTATCACGTGTACACAGAAGGTTAGACAAAAATGCTGGAAAATCTCAGCGGGTGAGGCAGCCTCATGCAATCCTCGCATGTCTCACCCGCTGAGTTTCTCCAGCATTTTTGTCCACCTTCGATTTTTCCAGCATCTGTAGTTCTTTGCTAAATGTGTTCACAGAAGGTGCGTGGCCATGCCAGCGGCTTTGCGCAGGATGCGGTACAGCCAGAGCTCGGCGCTCGGCGCTCGACGGGCCTGATGACTTCGGGTTACGGGCCGCGTTCGGCCCGGGGGCCACAGGTTACCGAGCCCTGCTCTACACCTACACTCACTGAAAGACTCCTTAGCTGGGAGGAATAACAAAGAGTTCATTCAAGAGTGTTTTATTGTCATGTGTCCCAGACAGAAAAATGACATTGTTACTTGCAGCAGCACAACACAATATGTGAACTTCAGACACTGTAAACAATATAATAAATGAGAGAAAAATTCACTATGTGTGTATACACGTATATATTATATGTTATATTCATATACACACATCTATACATATACACACACATGCACATATAAAAGAAACAGACAATAATAGTGTAATAATAACACTATATAACACTAATAGTTTAAGATAGACATAAAATGTTGGAGTAACTCAGTGGGACCGGCAGCATCTCTGGAGAGAAGGCAGGAAAATGGGATTAGGCAGAGATCAGCCATTATTGAATAGTAGACTCGATGGGCCGAATGGCCTTATTCTACTCCTATCACTTGTGAACGTGAAAGAATGGGTCGATACCATTCCTCAGATTATTATTCCTAAACGATAATAGTCTATGTGATTTGGAGCTTATTCGGAGGCTGTAGTGTTTAGTGTTGAAGAAGCTGTTCCTGAAACTGGATGTTACAGTTTTCAGGCTCCTGTACCTTCTACCCGATGGCAGTGGTGAGGTGAGAGCGTGGATTGTCACCTTGTCGTGGTGGAGAAGCTTGTGTGGTCCTGAGGTCCTGAGAGCGATGCCGTCTGGAGCGATGCTCCTGGTAGGGCCACCCATGGCGGTAAGGTCGAGGGGGAGGTCTCTGACAAAGAGCAATCCAACCAAGACCTCGACGGTGGAACAGGCGGAGGACGATGGCTGACCTTAGTGGAGCGTCACAACGGCTGGGAAGGCGGCTGAAGGCTGCGGCAGAAAAGGGTCTCCGGTCGTCTTGGACTCCGTGCCACTGGATCCTGACCCAGATCTGTCAAGGTCTGTGCACCAGTCTCCCCACGTTAAACAAAGTCACGCACAGGCGTCCCCCAACCCTGGAGACACCCATGGTCAGCCATGACCGAAGGGGGCCTAAGAAAAGATGAGAGCGTGGTCAGGGTTGCTCTGACTTCAGACTTCAGACTTCAGAAAAAAAACAGAGTTGGTCATGGAGAGGAAAAACGGAATGAATGTCTTGCTGCGGAAAGTAAGACAAGTCGGACATGTGTATTGAGGCCAATGTTGGTTTTAACAGGTATCATAATACAAATGAAGTTACTCTTGTAACCCAAGCTGAATGTTTAACCAATGCTGACTAGAAAAAAAAGTAAGTGTTTGTTTTGCTGGTAAGTTTAAAGTATAAATTTGTGCATTCACAAGGTTATGATTAGTGAGCAAAATGCTTGCTGGTGTGATTCAAAGACAATTAGAGTTGAGTGCCATAAATATAGTTCATCTCAAACATCTGGCAGCTGTGAAGTGAGTGCATTTGAAAACTGTCTCTCCTTCTGTTTCTGTGACGGAGTCCAAGCGAGAACATGTTGTCAGTCCTACAAATAAAAAGTTCAGTGAGCAGATATACAGAGCACTAGACTAAGTGGGACCCGTTGGGTCTCATGTTCGCATGGGAGGGCTGGTGCAATATTCCACCTCTCCACCAATTCCAATATTGGTGGCCAGTGGGGGGGGGGGGGGTCTGGAGCGCTCATATGGGTGTTGTGGGCCAAAAGGGCTTTCCAGAGAGCTAGTAGGACATTGTGGGCCGAATGGATTCTTGGGCTGGCATCTCAATCACTCAGGCATGGTGGGCTGGCAGCTCAGTCACTCAGGGCTGGTGGGCTGGCAGGTCTGTCACTCAGGGCTGGTGGGCTGGCAGTTCACTCACAGCTATTCCTTGAAGTTCCATTTCAAGCAGAGTGCAGGCCACCACATTCAATTTCATAGCATTCAGGCCACCAAATTGGCAAACAACTCATTGCATTTTCATTAATGGCCAACAAATCATTAATTGCAAGTACATTGCAGACTCACAGTTCAGTTGATTCACAGCTTAGAATCACAGTTGTGTACTCCCTTGCGATCTTCCGGAGTGACTCATGTCCAGGCATCCGGGGTTTTATAGTCCTACCCCCACCCCGGAAGGGGCGTTACCTTCGCCGTGGTGATTGACAGGCGAGAGGACCAATCAGCTGATCAAGATTTTTTAAACACTCATAACATTTTAATTTTTCAGGTGCAGTTTCTTACTTCGAGGAGGGTGCAAGGCCACCAATTTCAAGTGCAGTTTCATAACACTTCAAGCTGGATCCAAGGCCACAAGTGCAGTTTCAAACCACTTCAAGCAGGGTGCAAGGCTACCAAATTCAAATGCAGCTTCATACCATTTAATGCAGGGTGCAACGCCACCACATTCAAATGCAGTTTCATACCATTTAATGCAGGGTGCAACGCCACCACATTCAAATGCAGTTTCATACCATTTCAAGCAGGGTGAAACCACCATAAAACCACACAAAACACCAAACACACAGTGCAGTAGACATTCAGTGTGTTCAGTTTAGTCACAGCTCAGACAGAGTCGTGACCTCTCCCTCCCCAATCATGCAGAGACTGAGCCACACCCACACTTCCGGACTTTATACCCCCTCCCCTTCCCATCGGAAAAGGTGTGGCCTTCATGACAGGAGAGACATTCTCAACATTTTTTAAACACTAATAACACTTTTATTTTTCAATGATGGGAAGAATCCTCTGCGCCTGCTGAGCGGAGGGAGACTGAGTAAGATTGCCAAAAATTACAGCCGTAAGTGGTAGCGTTTTATTTAAAATCAATATACAGTGCAAACAGGAAGTTAGCCAAAGCTCCCAAGCCACCATTTGCTTGTCGCGGGTGGACGTAGGTTGTCGTAGGTGTGGTCGTAGGTGAACGTCCTAATGGGCCGCGGGTTGTCGGTAGCTTGCCGTAGCTTGACGTCGACTAGGTGGTCGGTTGTTGTAGACATTGTCGTAGAGGGGGTTCAGTCGCCGGTTTTTCGACGACCTGCTATGATTGTGACAGTCACCGGAAGTCGCCTAAACAATCGCCTAAGTGAGACAGGCCTATAACTCCGCTGGATGCAGCATCTCTGGAGAGAAAGGATGGGTGAAGATTCTTCATCAGACTGTCTACCTCCTTAGTGAATTGAGCTACACTGCGGAACGGTTAGCAACTCCAAGAAGATTTTTTAAGCCAATGTTACCAATATTGAAGTGTGCTAAACAACAGCGAGAGTTTGTTCAACTGTCCTTGTGGAGTCCAGGGGAGGTATTGTGTGAAGTTGGATTCACAAGTTCACAAGTTATAGGAGTAGAATTAGGCCATTCGGCCCATCAAGTCCACTCCGCCATTCGATCATGGCTGATCTCTGCCTCCTAATCGGACACACTGATTTGTTTTGTAGTCAATGCCTACTATGTTCTGTTGTGCTGAAGCAAAGAAAGAATTTCATTGTCCTATCAGGGACGCATGACAATAAACTCACTTGAATCTTAATCCCATTTTCCTGCCTTCTCCCCGTAACCCCTGACACCCGTACTAATCAAAATTCTATCTATCTCCTCCTTAAAAATATCCACTGACTTGGCCTCCACAGCCCTCTGTGGCAATGAGTTCCACAGATTCACCACCCTCTGATTAAAGAAGTTCCTCCTCGCCTCCTTTCTAAAAGAGCGCCCTTTAATTCTGAGGCTGCGACCTCTGGTCCTAGACTCTCCCACTAGTGGACACATCCTCTCCACATCCACTCTATCCAGGCCTTTCATTATTCGGTTAGTTTCAATGAGGTCCCTCCTCAAGCTAAACTCCAGCAAGTTCAGGCCCAGTGCGGTCAAACGCTCATTCATGACCCTATCATGTCACCTCTACATAGATAATGGACAATAGACAATAGGTGCGGAAGTAGGCCATTCGACCCTTTGAGCCAGCACCGCCATATATGACCTCACCTTGGGCACTGCTTTCACAGCTGCCCAGAATCGCGAAAGACTTGGATTTTGTGCAGTTTTGGAGCTGCCCGACTTTAAGATTTAAGGTGAGAGCATAATGGTTTAATAGAATCGTGAGGGGCAACTTTTTCACACAGAGGGTGACAACTTTTTCACACCTCTGGCACGTCGAAAGAGTTGCCAGAGGAGGTGGTTGAGGCAGGGACTAGTTCAGCCAGAGGGTGGTGAATCTGTGGGATTCATTGCCACAGAAGGCTGTGGTGGCCAAGTTAATGGATATTTTTAAGGCAGAGATAAATAGATTCTTGATTAGTACGGGTGTTAGAGGTTATGGGGAGAAGGCAGGAGAATGGAGTTAGGAGGGAGAGATAGATCAGCCGCGATTGAATGCTAGAGTAGACTTGATGGGCCAAATGGCCTAATTCTGATCCCATCACTTTGACCTTACGATTATAACATTTAAGTGCAGTTTCTTGTACCTGTGTAGAATCTAGGTCTAGAAGTGGACGAGTGTGTGTTATGTTATTAATTTCTCTGCTTTGAAATATTAATGGCAGTCAGTGTAAAAGATGATAGCAGTGTAATGGCTAAATTAAACTAATAGAGAATAAAAGATCATGTCAACTGAAATCCTCCTGGTGTTCTGCTCAGATGTGATATTGTTAGTACTTACTTAAATGCTCAGTTAAACCCCCACCACTGGGAATAAAGTCAAGTACAGCAGGAGCTTACGAGAGAATTTGACGAGCTTAATGTGTCCACCCTAGTGTTATGTGTGCAGAGAAATGCATGACCTTTTCCAGCTCCAAGTCACCAAAACCCACCAAGACTGGGAACTGGACTCCACTGGACTTTATCTTGCACTAAACGTTATTCCCAGTATTCCTTTTATCCTGTATCTGTACACTGTGGCTGGCTCGATTGCAATCAAGTATTCGTAAGACCATGAGTGATGCTTTGATATGCCTATCCCACAGCAGTGGCAATGCTCACGTTCTGAAGTGCTAGCAGCAGAAATAGGCCATTTGGCCCTTAACAATAACAATAACAAAAAACAACGCATTCTATGCTTAAAGATAAATTGTAGCGGCATCTAGTGGTGGTTTGGGGAGGTCAGAACCCTCGTCGTTGGTCGGCTTGGTCATGTGACCGCGGGGTTCGTTTGCGGGTCTTTTTTAGTTAGTTCGTCAGCGCTCCTCCCAGCAACAGGAGCGGTTTTGTGTTAGCTAATCAGGCACGCGTACTGCACAAGGTTTTGTTTTGTTTTTATTTGTTAATTAAGCTTACTTCACTCAACCTGCCTGCCTCCCTCGCTACAGTGGTGACCCCGACGTGATCCGACCACGCAGCCTTCAAAAAAGATGAAATCAACTCTCAATAGCTTTGGTTGCCTTCATATCAAAGTCAAAAAGTCAAGAATGTTCATAAATTCATAAGGGATAGGAATAGATTTTGGTCATTCAGCCCATCAAGTCTACCACCATTCAATCACGGCTGATCTATCTCTCCCCATTCTCCTGCCTTCTCCCCATAACCTCTGACGCCCGCACTAATCAAGAATCTATCTGTCTCTGCCTTAAAAATATCCACTGACTTGACCTCCACAGCCGTCTGTGGCAAAGAATTCCACAGATTCACCACAGCTTGTCTTTCCGCTGACTCGATTTTTTCCACTGAAGAGATTTTCACTGTACCTCGGTACACGTGACAATCAACTAAACACAAACTCAAACTCAACTACATATCCACAGCTCGATATGAAGATTAGTGTGCAGGATGCAAAACAGGGATAACAAAGAACTAGCAGACGGGTGATCATCGTTGGGCCGAAGGGCCTGTGCCAAGGTTGCATCTCTAAATTAGGCTCTTAATGTGCGGGGATCGCTGGTCATCAGGCCTGTTTCCGCGCTGTATCTCGGAACTAAACTATACTAAACTACAGGGCGGGCACGATGGCGCAGCGGTAGACAATAGACAGTAGACGGTAGGCAATAGACAATAGGTGCAGGAGTAGGCCATTCGGCCCTTCGAGCCAGCACCGCCATTCAATGTGATCATGGCTGATCATCCCCAATCAGTACCCCGTTCCTGCCTTCTCCCCATATCCCCTGACTCCGCTATCTTTAAGGGCCCTATCTAGCTCTCTCTTGAAAGCATCCAGAGAACTGGCCTCCACCGCCCCCTGAGGCAGAGAATTCCACAGACTCACCACTCTCTGTGAGAAAATGTGTTTCCTCGTCTCCGTTCTAAATGGCTTACCCCTTAATCTCAAACTGTGTTCTGGACTCCCCCAACATCGGGAAAGTTGCTGCCTTACAGTGCTTGCAGCATCGGAGACCCGGGTTCGATCCCGACTACGGGTGCTGTCTGTACGGAGTTTGTACGTTCTCCCCGTGACCTGCGAGGGTTTTCTCCAAGATCTTCGGTTTCCTCCCACACTCCAAAGACGTGCAGGTTTGTGGGAATTAATTGGCCTTGATGTAAGTATAAGTGTGTGTAGGATAGTGTTGGTGTGCGGGGATTCGCTGGTCGGCGCGGACTCGGTGGGCCGAAGGGCCTGTTTCCGCGCTGTATCTCTAAGCTACACTACACTAACGTCTCAAATTCCCGGTCTTAACTTCACATTGATGGGAAAAATCATCCTAACCCACAGGCAGGGCTATTTAGAACAAACATTGTGTGCTTTGCGGTTGGTTGCTTGATTAGCCCTTCAAATTGCTGCATCATTGCACCATGGTGGAGCTTTGTTGAACTTGGCAGACATTTCCCTGGTCTGCAGGGAGTGGTTTGGCCACACTTGAGGGTTTTTTTTTTTAAATCTTAAAGACCTTTTAAAATCTCTCCCTGAAAGATGTTGCAAGGATGCATGCCAGCCTTCCCCTGGGAACGGGCTGTGAGAATGGAGGAGGACATTGGGCAGAGGGCAGGTCCGTGGGGAGGAGGTCCGGGTATTTTAGTCACAGCAGAAACCCACATCTGTCGGGAGTTTCCTGACTCCCACTCAATGCCGGCGACCTTGATCCATCTCAGAATGAAGGCTCCAGACTGCACTGATGGCACAGTGAGCAGAAGAGTTGCTGCCTCACAGCGCCAGAGACCCAGGTTCGATCCTGACCACTGGTGCTGTCTGTATCTCATAGGAGGGGGATCTTATAAAAACTTACAAAATTCTTAAGGGGTTGGACAGGCTAGATGCAGGAAGATTGTTCCCAATGTTGGGGAAGTCCAGAACAAGGGGTCACAGTTTAAGGATAAGGGGGAAGTCTTTTAGGACCGAGATTAGATTTTTTTTTTCACACAGAGAGTGGTGAATCTGTGGAACTCTCTGCCACAGAAAGTAATTGAGGCCAGTTCATTGGCTATATTTAAGAGGGAGTTAGATGTGGCCCTTGTGGCTAAAGGGATCAGGGGGTATGGAGAGAAGGCAGGTACGGGATACTGAGTTGGATGATCAGCCATGATCATATTGAATGGCGGTGCAGGCTCGAAGGGCGGAATGGCCTACTCCTGCACCTAATTTCTATTTTTATGTTTCTATGTATGGAGTGACCTCCGTGGGTTTCCTCTGAGATCTTTGGTCTCCCCTACCACACTGCAAAGACGTGCAGGTTTGTAGGTTAATTGGCTCCGGTAAAATTGTAAATTGTCCCTAGTGTGTGTAGGATAGTGCTGGTGTTGGCGGACTCAGTGGAACGAAGGTTGTGTAGGAAGGAACTGCAGGTGCTGGTTTAAACCGAAGAGAGACACAAAAAGCTGGAGTAACTCAGCGGGTCAGGCAGCATCTGTGGAGAACATGGATAGGTGACGTTTCACAGAGTGCTGGAGTAACTCAGCGGGTCAAGTAGCATCTGTGGAGAACATGGATAGGTGACGTTTCACAGAGTGCTGGAGTAACTCAGCGGGTCAGGCAGCATCTGTGGAGAACATGGATGGGTGACGTTTCGGGTCAGGACTGATTGTGGTGATGGAGGGGGGTAAAGTTGGGAGACAGGAGGGGCGGGACAAAGCCTGGCGAGTGATAGGTGGGTACAGGTGACCCTGCAGATGTTTGCACAGAGTTTTTTCCAAGGGTAAGGGAATCAAGAGGGCCGAGGTTTACAATGAGTGGGGGAAGATTTCATCAGACACAACTTTTCCACACACACACAGGGTGGGGGGTGTATGGAACGAGCTGCCAGATGTGGTAATTGAGGGAGACACAACCAACATTATCATAATACTTTGTGTAAAGAGAACCAGTTAATTCCATGTGGATATTTGTTTGTCTTGTGTAGAATGGTTTACGAAAAATAAATATTCACTAAAAATTACAATCAATTATAGCATGGCTTTCACTTCCTCCAGCGCTCCCAAATAGACATAGACATAGACATATAAAATAGGTACAGGAGGAGGCCATTCGTCCCTTCGAGCCAGGACCGCCATTCATTGTGATCATGGCTGATCGTCCCCAATCAATAACCCGTGCCTGCTTGCCTAGAAATACAATGATTGATTGTATTTGGTGACATATATAAGATATATAATATATAAACTGTACTTTATTTGCCCACCTTGCCCATGCCAACCAAGTTGGCGTACTGGACAAGTCCCATTTGCCTGCATTTGGCCCATAGCCCTCTGTTCTTCCTATCCAATATATCCATACAAATGTCTTAAATCTCAAAATTTCACCCATTTCTACAGCTTCCTTGGGCAGTGTAACTGTCTCTGGCAATATTGAACCTCCTTACGGGCCTGTCCCACTTACGCGACTTTTTCGGCGACTGCCAACACCCGTCACAGGTCGTTGCAGGTCGCCGCAAATATTCAACGTGTTGAAAATCCAGCGGCGACCAGAACAAGGTGCCGGATGTCGCTGAAAAAGTCGCGTAAGTGGAACAGGCCCTTAAAGATGTTCAATATTGCCAGAGGCAGTTACAGTTTAGTTTATTGTCATGTGTACCATAAAAACATAGAAACATAGACAACAGGTGCAGGAGGAGGCCATTCGGCCCTTCGAGCCAGCACCGCCATTCAATGTGATCATTGGCTGATCGTCTCCAATCAATAACCCGTGCCTGCCTTCTCCCCATATCCCCTGACTCCACTAGCCCCCAGAGCTCTATCCAACTCTCTCTTCAATCCATCCAGCGAATTGGCCTCCACTGCCCTCTGTGGCGGGGAATTCCACAAATTCACAACTCTCTGGGTGAAAACATTTTTTCTCACCTCAGTCTTAAATGACCTCCCCTTTATTCTAAGAATAACCGAGGTACAGTGAAAAGCTTTTTGTTGCGTGCTAACCAGTCAGCAGAGAGGCAATACATGATTACGATCGATCCATTCATAGTGTACAGATATTGTAGTTATCTCAGACCGAGATAAGAAATACCTTTTTCGCACACAGAGTGGTGGGTCTCTGGAACTCTCGGCCACAGAGGGTAGTTGAGGCCAGTTCATTGGCTATATTTAAGAGGGAGTTAGATGTGGCCCTTGTGGCTAAAGGGATCAGGGGGTATGGAGAGAAGGCAGGTATGGGATACTGAGTTGGATGATCAGCCATGATCATATTGAATGGCGGTGCAGGCTCGAAGGGCCGAATGGCCTACTCCTGCACCTAATTTCTATGTTTCTATGTTAATGTAAGAAATGTTTCTGTAGAGGAGTAGAGGTTTAGAAGAGTGCAGCGATTGTAATATGAATTTGGAGATCCACGTCTGCGGCACAGCGCGCAAATACTCGCCCGGGTTGGAAGCCATCTTGGAAGCAGTTTGAAAACTTGAATAATGTCAAGCGTTTGCGTTTGTATTATGAGATTTTGAGTTGATCTGCAAAGATTGAATATCTCATTCAAGACATCAAGAGGCATTGGTGGCATTGGTGAAGCCTCGGCCAGCGATGAGGGCATGGTGGGGGGTGGGCTAGATCGAAGGAGGAGCCAGCGTGCTTTGCAACTCTGCCAGCGCCCCTAGGTGTCCGCTATTTGTATACATTGTGTGCGCATGCAAAGAGTCTCACTGAGCCTAGTCACAGGTGACAGTAACGCACTCCACTCCATTGCTAAATGCAGCACGTCCTCAGCATTGCACCAGAAAACCCATTCATGTTTTGTAATTAAATCACAATAAATTGGATTTGAAATCACAAGCTGGTGATCTGGAATGCTGAACGCTGTCTGCAATGTCTCATTGCCACTCAGCTCCTCATCTCTTGAAAAAGGCAGAGGAGTATTACATTCTCCAAGGCTGTGGAATAAGTCAATTGAAACATAATGTTGTTACATCATTGAGCAGGAAGATGGTATTGAAAATCCAAAGGTATGGTATTGAATATCCAGATGGTATTGAAAATCCTGTCCCACTTAGACTTTTTTAGGCAACTGCAGGCAACTAGGCTGTCGGCACATGTTTGCGGGGGTGTCGCCTGTGTGGCCGTGAGTCGTCTCCTCAGTCGCCCAAAGAGTCGTAGCGTTTTTCTGGTCGCCGCTGGATTTTCAACATGTTGAAACACTTTCGACGACAGTGGGCTTGACCCCAATGAGCGTAGCTTGACTTCTCCTGACGTGGGTGCTGTCGTGGGTTGTCGCCGGGTGCTGACTTCGGTGAATTCCATTGGCGACTACCTACGTCAACCGGCGTCAACCGGCGACAGGTACCGGCGTCTGAATAGTCTTCAGTTGTCACCGACAGGGACGTTGCTTGTCGCGGGTGGACGTAGGTTGACGTCAGTTGTCGTAGGCTGTCGCCTGTATGGTCGTAGGCTGTCGTAGGTGTGGTTGTAGGTGGACGTCCGAAAGTGTCTGCGGTTGTCCGTAGCTTGACGTCGATTAGGTGATAGGTTGTCGTAGACATTGTCGTAGGGGGGGTCCAGTCCCCGGTTTTTCAGCGACCTGCTACGACAACGACAATCGCTAGCAGTCGTCTAGAAAATCCCCTAAGTGGGACAGGCCCTTAACATTCCGGCCACAGTGGCCACAATGAGAACTAAAGTAATTAGACCATTGTACAAAACAGGAACAGGCCCTTTGGCCCACGATATGCCTGAATAATGCCCCTGTCCCACTTAGGAAACCTGAACGGAAACCTCTGGAGACTTTGCGCCCCACCCCAGGTTTCTGTGCGGTTCCCGGAGGTTTTTGCCCTCTGTCAACCACCTTCAACTAGCATCGCAACCGGCTTCGACTAGAAAAATTACCGATTTTTGAAACGGAAACCACTTTCGATCATTAGGGAGACTGACACAAACCTCCGGGAACCGCACGGAAACCTTAGGTGAGGCACAAAGTCTCCAGAGGTTTCCGTTCAGGTTTCCTAAGTGGGACAGGGGGATAAGGGTCTCGACTCGAAACGTCACCCATTCCTTCTCTCCAGAGATGCTGCCTGGGCTGAGTGTGTGTGTGTGTGTGTGTGTTAGTGGGAGGATGCATTTTATAAATGCACAGTTAAATCCATTCGATCTGTTGAACTTGTTCACAGAGTACAGACTTTGTGACTTGGTGACCTCAGATTCAGATTCAGATTCAGATTCAGATTCAATTTTAATTGTCATTGTCAGTGTACAGTACAGAGACAACGAAATGCATTACCTGTTTCCAAATGTTTGTGTTAGCTTAAGAATACTATTAACAATTCCAGCAACAGTAGCTTCTGCAGAGAGGTCATTTAGCAAACTCCAGCTGATTAAGAATTATTTAAGGTCCACAATGTCTCAGGAACGTCTTGTGGATTTGGCCAGGCTAAGTATTGAATCAAACATTGCCAGAACTATCAATTCTCATGCTGCGATTCGAAATTGTTCACAAAAAAAAGGCCAGGAAAGCTCAAGTAAATACTAAGCCCATCTACCTGCTTTTACTTTTTACTGATAATGACGTCTTCTGATGATCTGATCTGCATTGAAATATAAAAGGATTTTTCAATGTGAATTCTTTCTCCTGATCTGTATTGTGGCACAAACCACAATGTTCAAAAACAAATGTGATTTCCTCTTTCCGATCCTTTAATTTTATTGATATTTATTTATATGTATCATGGAGGGAGTATAGGAGCATGAGGCCTCAAATGCAGAAAATCAGCAGAGCGCTCCATTCCACCCCTCTCTCATCTTCCATGCCCCTTTTTGCCTCACAGGCTACATAAAACCGTAGAGGATAAAAACAGGATGACTAATGGAGAAGGGAAGGAGGCCCAAATGAAACTTTGTACCCACTGATAAAATTCCTCTCAGAGCCCCTGCACCAGGGCGCTGTACAACTGCAGTAGGACCTCCTTGCTCCTAAACTCAAATCCTCTCGCAATGAAGGCCAACATGCCATTCGCTTTCTTCACTGCCTGCTGCACCTGCATGCTTACTTTCAGTGACTGATGTACAAGCACACCCAGGTCTCGTTGCACCTCACATTTTCCTAATCTGACACCATTCAGATAATAATCTGCCTTCCTGTTCTTGCCACCCAAAGTGGATATCCTCACATTTATCCACGTTAAACTGCATCTGCCCACTCACCCAACCTGTCCAAGTCACCCTGCAGCCTCATAACATCCTCATCGCAGCTCACACTGCCACCCAGCTTTGATTCATCTGCAGAATTGGAGATCTTCTTCGAGTCCTTCTTCGAGTCCGTTGCAATCTCAGATGTGGTTCTGCCAGTATCTGGCGCAGGTCACAGCCGGTCGGGCCGGTTCAGCCAGGTCCTGGGGGCTGCACGGGGGGGCATCGTCACACTCCAGTAGGTGGGACATTGTCTGTACTGCTCCACAGCTGCATGTGTCTTCTGCCTGGTAGTTCCATGCTTTCATAAGTGCTTTGCACCTCCCCTGCTCCACTCGTAATCTGTGGAGGGTCTTCCAGGTTGGCCATGGGAGGTCCTGCCCGCTGGCGAGGCATTCAGTCAGGGTGATTCCTCTCTCCATCCAGTCGTGGGCTCGTGTGTTGAGCTGGTTCCATTCATCTTTCCAGATGTTGTTCGTTGCTGTTTCTTTGGTTGTCTGGAGAGGTGGGACTGCCTGCAAGAAACTGGCTCTGGATTTCAGTCGGGCTGGAGGTGCAGGGGGTGCACGGACACACAGCATGGATAACAACTTGGAGATGTTATCCCCCTTATCATGTCAATGGCTCGATTGTAATCATGTATTGTCTTTCTGCTGACTGGTTAGCTCACAGAAAAATATTTTCACTGCACCTCGTTACAAGTGACAATAAACTGAACTAAAGTTGCTACAAATGTAGAGTTTAACTTGGCCATGAGGACCCGGGCGAAGGCTCGTCAGTGGACGTCACCGGGAGGGAGCTGGAGACGTGGGACATGAGGGGCAAGGGCCGAGGGGAGGGTGAACTGGGGTAATACCTCCAGCACCTCCGAGGTCAGCTGCAGGAGGTGGTCTCGGGACACAAAGAGCCCGATCTAATCGAGCTTCTGGCTGCTCAGTCACGGAGGCAACAAACACTACGATTGTAACAAAAGTAGACACAAAATGCTGGAGTAACTCAGCTTCTCTGGAGGAAAGGATACGTCACGTTTCGGGTCGAGATCTTTCTTCAGCCAAAATCTCACCTATTCCTTCTCTCCAGAGATGCTGCCTGTCCCGCTGAGTTACTCCAACTTTTTGGTCCAAACCAGCATCTGCAGTTCCTTCCTACAGGTTACGATTATTAGAATGGCTGAAATGTTCCTCAATGAGTTTAGTGGCCAAGTATTCACATACAAGGAATTTGCCTTGGTGCTCCGCTCGCAAGTAACATGCAGTAAACAATTAAGGATGTCACATAAAACATTAAATATTAACAATAAAACATTATAGTTTAAACATGCGAATTAAAAAAAATACCAGAGCAAAGGGAGGCTACAGATTTTTGGCTGTTGAGTAGAGCAACTACTCGTGGATAAAAACTGTTTTTGTGTCTGGCTGTGGCAGCTTTGACAGTCCGGAGTCGCCTTCCAGAGGGAAGTGATTCAAAGAGTTTGTGGCCAGGGTGAGAGGGGTCAGAGATGATCTTGCCCGCTCGCTTCCTGGCCCTTGCAGTGTACAGTTCATCAATGGAGGGAAGGTTGCAGCCAATAACCTTCTCTGCTGATCGGACGATTCGCTGCAGCCTCCGGGTGTCGTGCTTGGTGGCTGAGCCAAACCAGGCCATGATGGAGAAGGTGAGGACAGACTCTACGATGGCCGTGTAGAATTGGACCATCATTGCCTGCGGCAGATTGTGTTTCCCCAGCTGCTGCAGGAAGTACATCCTCTGTTGGGCCTTTTTGACTGTGGAGTCGATGGTCGCCCCCCCACTTAAGCTCCTTGGAGATGATGGTTCCCAGGAAATTTAAAGACTCCACAGATGTGACTGTGGTGTTGTTGATGGTGAGTGGGGTGAGGGGAGGGGGAGCTCTCCTAAAGACTACTATCAATTCCACCGTCTTAAGAGCATTGAGCTCCAGGTTGTAGCTATGGCACCAGGACACCAGCTGTGACACTTCCTGTCTGTAGGCAGATTCCTCCCCATTCTGGATCAGTCCAATAGAGGGTTGTGTCGTCCGCAAACTTGAGAAGCTTGAGAATGCTCTCTCAAACAAATATCATTCAGTTAGTTAGTTATTTATTGTCACATGTACAAGTTACAGTGAAAAGCTTTTTTGTGTTGCGTGCTAACCAGTCAGCGGAACTGCAGTGCAGTTTCTCCAAACAGTGAACATTCTAACTGTGAAGATAGACTCAAAGTGCTGGAGTAACTCAGCGGGTCAGGCAGCATCTGTGGAGAACATGGATAGGTGACGTTTCACAGAGTGCTGGAGTAACTCAGCGGGTCAGGCAGCATCTGTGGAGAACACGGATAGGTGACGTTTCACAGAGTGCTGGAGTAACTCAGCGGGTCAGGCAGCATCTGTGGAGAACACGGATAGGTGACGTTTCACAGAGTGCTGGAGTAACTCAGCGGGTCAGGCAGCATCTGTGGAGAACATGGATAGGTGACGTTTCACAGAGTGCTGGAGTAACTCAGCGGGTCAGGCAGCATCTGTGGAGAACATGGATAGGTGACGTTTCACAGAGTGCTGGAGTAACTCAGCGGGTCAGGCAGCATCTGTGGAGAACATGGAGAGGTGACGTTTCACAGAGTGCTGGAGTAACTCAGCGGGTCAGGCAGCATCTGTGGAGAACATGGATAGGTGACGTTTCACAGAGTGCTGGAGTAACTCAGCGGGTCAGGCAGCATCTGTGGAGAACATGGATAGGTGACGTTTCACAGAGTGCTGGAGTAACTCAGCGGGTCAGGCAGCATCTGTGGAGAACATGGATAGGTGACGTTTCACAGAGTGCTGGAGTAACTCAGCGGGTCAGGCAGCATCTGTGGAGAACATGGATAGGTGACGTTTCACAGAGTGCTGGAGTAACTCAGCGGGTCAGGCAGCATCTCTGGAGAGAAGGAATGTGACGTTTCGGGTCGAGGTTAGAGATATGGAAGTGTACGGTGTGAAAACAACAGATCGCAGAGGGGGAGCAGCGAGCGAGGGGTGATGCAGAACTGTCGGCCGAGCGATGAAAAGAACTTCTTCAAAGTGGGCATTCCTAGAGGAGAGAGTCAAGAGTGTTGTATTGTCATATTATTGTCCCGGACGGGACAATGAAATCCTTACTTGCTGCAGCACAACAGAATATGTGACTATGTAAACATTGTATATAATGGGGGGAAAAAAAGAAAAGTTCAATAAATCACAAATATAGTGCAAATAACAAATAATAATATGGTCTTTTGCAGTTCAGAGCTCAGAGCTTATTCGTTGTGTTCAATAGCCTGATGGTTGTGGGGAAGAAGCTGTTCCTGAACCTGGACGTCACAGTTTTCAGGCTCCTGTACCTTCTTCCTGATGGCAGTGGAGCTTTTGCAGTCAAACTGCGAGTGCCTTGCTTTTGGCAATGATATATTGGCGCATGTATGTGGGCAAGATAAATCCCTCACCTCACCCCAGGCCAGGGACACACTGGACATGCAGCTGGCCAGGGACACACTGGACATGCAGTTGGCCAGTGACATACTGGACATGCAGCTGGCCAGGGACATACTGGACATGCAGTTGGCCAGGGACATACTGGACATGCAGCTGGCCAGGGACATACTGGACATGCAGCTGGCCAGGGACATACTGGACATGCAGCTGGCCAGTGACATACTGGACATGCAGCTGGCCAGGGACATACTGTACATGCAGCTGGCCAGGGACATACTGGCCTGCAGGTGGCCAGGAACATACTGGACATGCAGCTGGCCAGGGACATACTGGACATGCAGCTGGCCAGGGACATACTGGACATGCAGCTGGCCAGGGACATACTGTACATGCAGCTGGCCAGGGACATACTGGCCTGCAGGTGGCCAGGAACATACTGGACATGCAGCTGGCCAGGGACATACTGGACATGCAGCTGGCCAGGGACATACTGGACATGCAGCTGGCCAGGGACATACTGGACATGCAGCTGGCCAGGGACATACTGGACATGCAGCTGGCCAGGGACATACTGGACTTGCAGCTGGCCACATGTTGTCTTGTTCATTAATTATCATTGACAGCACCTTCCAAAGCATTAAAAGAGCTTGGTGGTGAATTAATTGACTACCAATTGATTCATACTTATGCTGTGCTATGTTTAATGGCTATTAAATGAATGCTAATCAGGGGAAATCCAATGGTTATTCGTGTTTTTTTTTTTTTTGCAGTGAGTGCATCTCTTAGCTGCGAACAACTTGGAGGAATTGTATTTTGTTTCTGGATACAGCATGATTTCATGATGGCAAAGTAAGGCACAAATAACTGCAACCTAACTCAGCGAGGTCAAAGGATACAGGAGCAAATTACTTCATGCTTTTTAAAGGCGGATAGAAATGCTGGAGAAACTCAGCGGGTGAGGCAGCATCTATGGAGCGGAGGAAAAAGGCCACGTTTCGGGTCGAGACCCTTCTTCAGACTGATGTGGTGGGGGGGGGGGGTGCGGGAAGAAGAAAGGAAGAGGCGGAGACAGTGGGCTGTGGGAGAGCTGGGAAGGGGAGGGGAAGGAGGGAGAAAGCAGGGACTGCCTGAAATTGGAGAAGTCAATGTTCATACCGCTGGGGTGTAAACTACCCAAGCGAAATATGAGGTGCTGCTTCTCCAATTTGCAGTGGGACTCACTCTGGCCTTAGAGGAGGCCCAGGACAGAAATATCCTGATAATTCTGTGCCTCATAATTTTTAAAAAATACTTCAAAATACTTCTCCATGCCAATAAATCACATTTGGCACAACAGCCACTGCTTTTATTCATAATCTAGTTCTAAGATATAAATGGACACAGAATCATGTTTCCACTAGTGGGAGAGTCTAGGACCAGAGGACACGGCCTCAGAATAAAAGGACGTTCCTTTAGGAAGGAAATGAGGAGGAATTTCTTTAGTCAGAGGGTGGTGAATCTGCGGATTTCTTTGCCAGAGAGGGCTGTGGAGGCCTTGGTTCTTGGTTCTTGGTTACTTGGTCCTCCAAGCACCATGATTAAGGCCTATCCAATGGGATTGGCATGTTTTGTATTTTTCCTTTCTAAAGATGCAGTGTATGTTGGTGACTATTGCACACTGCAGAACAGAAGCGCCTTCAATACCCAGATATACCAAATCTTTTTTTGTGGCAACTGTTTATAATGCTCTCTGAGTATTACTTCAAGCATTTGACTCGTGGAAATCTTTCATCATGTTGAATGATTTTCACGAGTTAACAAGTTTCCCGAGTACCTGCCGTTAGCGTTACGAGTCGCTAAGTTACGTCCACGAGTTCCGACGTTCCCGCTACGTTAATTCTACCTGGTTACCACGAGTTTGATTTGTTTTAAACTCGGGATCACTCCGTGGTGGACTCGCACCGTGGGACAGGGCCATAAATATGCAGGTACAGCAGGCAATGAAGAAAGCGAATGGCATGTTGGCCTTCATGACAAGAGGAGTAGAGTATACGAGCAAAGAGGTCCTTCTGCAGTTCTACAGGGCCCTGGTGAGACCACACCTGGAGTATTGTGTGCAGTTTTGGTCTCCTAATTTGAGGAAGGACATTCTTGCTATTGAGGGAGTGCAGCGTAGGTTCACCAGGTTAATTCCCGGGATGGCGGGACTGTCATATGCTGAGAGAATGGAGCGGCTGGGCATGTATACTCTGGAGTTTAGAAGGATGAGAGGGTTTCTTATTGAAACATATAAGATTATTCAGAGTTTGGACACACTAGAGGCAGGAAATATGTTCCCGATGTTGGGGGAGTCCAGAACCAGGGGCCACACAGTTTAAGAATAAGGGTTAAGCCATTTAGAAATGAGATGAGGAAACACTTTTTCACCCAGAGTGTTGTGAGTCTGTGGAATTCTCTGCCTCAGAGGGCGGTGGAGGCCGGTTCTCTGGATACTTTAAATAGGTATGTTACAATACCTACCTTTAGCAGCGCTGCAGTTCTGCCCCTCCCCGTGTGCGTGACTTTGGCACCTTTCAGAGGGGGGGGGGGTTTAAAATTCCGTTTTTCCCCAGACAGTCCAAATCGATAAATCTCAGGCGATTTTGTTGCTAAAGAGAAATCGCCCCGACATTTCATTCATTTCATTTCAACTACGCTAGATTATTTATTTGCTAGAGTAGTTTAAAAATCATCTTCTAAAGCCGTGAGCGCCGACAGCGGAACGGACCTAACATGGGCGATAAAAGAAGCTTCACAGTTTATTTTTACATGAAACGTGCCTCTTAGGAAGCCTTTAATCAAATTTTCATCATGCGAAAAGGGGACAAAAAATATATACGAACCAGCTGTATTTTTCCTGCCGACTGGGGGTTAAATTCACCGCAAACCGCAACGTTCCAATCCACCGCGTTCCACAAAAACCCACTCAAAAGTTGATTTAAATGGCCATTAATTTACAGGAATTAAACACTAAATTCCTTCCATTTGGCCTATAAATTCATGAAAATGAGATTTAAAAATTATGTTATATTGTGGATTATTGTGTGAATGTTATTTGGACAATTAGGCAATTTAATAATGTTTATCATTTCTTAAGAAATGGATAGATGTTTAGATCTAGTAATTGAATTTTGTAATTAGCTACAATTGGGTAACTAAATAATTATATGCTTTAATTTCAGGTCATCCAAGTAAGATTGTTTCATATTTGTTTCAGAATGCTTCAATCTATAATAACTGAAAATGTCATTGAGTTCTATTATTTTTTAAGAAAGTTATGGGCTTTTGACTGTCCTAGATCACAACTTTTGTGACAAGTCAATGGAAAGGCAATGGGGAACAAGATGCTAATTTCCGAGTATGAAAATGGCCATAACTTTTTTAATACTGAAGATATGAAAGTGAATTAGGTGTCAAATTAAACTTATTTTTATGCTTTATCTGATGGGATAAATTGCAGACTTGATTTTTTTAATCTCAAAATGTTGTAACATTGCTACTTTAAAGAGAAAGCTAGATAGGGCTCTTAAAGATAGCGGAGTCAGGGGATATGGGGAGAAGGCAGGAACGGGTACTATTTGTGGATGATCAGCCGTGATCAAATTGAATGGCGGTGCTGGCTCAAAGGGCCGAATGGCCTACTCCTGCACCTATCGCCTACCTTCTGCATCCAAGATAATTTTAAACAGATGAGAACTTACACCTTCACCAACCATTTCGGCAGTTAACTACAGACCCCAGTAACCTTGGGCTACAAATATTTTTTTTCTGAACCCTCTTCTCAACCTTTCAGTAAAGTCTTTAATCCGAACATCCGTTGCTAGTCTCTGTTTAAAGAAATTTTTCCTTCCTTTATGCCATCTCTCAGATGTTCATAATCTTCAATTACAAATATTGTTTCCTTTGGCCCAGAGAGGAAGAAATGAAGATGACAATCTATACTCATAACTAAAATTCCCCAGCATTGTTAAACCCTTGCAAATCTCCAGTGTACTCTCTCTAGTCCTCTCGTATCATTCCCCTGGTGTATTAAGCAGAATTTTCTGCTTTCTGGGACTTGGAGTATTGCGTGTAGTTCCGGTCACCATCAAGTCTACTCCGCCATTCAATCATTGCTGATCTATCTCACCCTCCTAACCCCATTTTCCAGCCTTCTCCCCATAACCCCTCACACCCATAATGATCAAACATCTATCTATCTCCTCCTTACAAATATCGATCCTAGATAGGGCTCTTAAAGATAGTGGGGTCAGGGGATATGGGGAGAAGGCAATCCCGCCATCCCGGGAATTAACCTTGTAAACGCTGCACTCCCTCAATAGCAAGAATGTCCTCCCTCAAATTAGGGGACCAAAATTGCACATGAATCTCGAATCTCCAGAGATGCTGCCTATCCCGCTGATTTACTCCAGCTTTTGGTGTCTATCGTCGGCTTAAACCAGCAACTGCAGTTCCTTCTCACCCAACTGCTTGTCATGTAGACCTCTGACCCTGCTACATGTAGGAGTTTCATTGTTCGATTTTTGGCTCATAGAACAATTAACCACTCCAGACTCATGATTCATATGGAGATGGATTTTACATTCCGTACATATCTATCTATCTATCTATCTATCTATCTATCTATCTATCTATCTATCTATCTATCTATCTATCTATCTATCTATCTATCTATCTATCTATCTATCTATCTATCTATCTATCTATCTATCTATCTAGATATATATGAATATGTATGTGTGTGTGTATATATATATATATATATATATATATATATATATGTTTAGTTCATAAGTTCAAGGAGTAGAATTAGGCCATTCACCCCATCAAGTCTTCTCCGCCATTCAATCATGGCTTGTCTATCTCTCTCTCCTAACCCCATTCTCCTGCCTTCTCCCCATAACCTCTGACACCCGTACTAATCAAGAAATTGAATGTATATACATATGTACACAATCCATTTCTTGATTAGTTCACCTTTTTGTGTCTATCTTACATATATATATACAATATATATACACACACACATATATACCAATAACGAACATATACACACACACATACATACATACGTGTGCATGTGTGTGTGTATATACATATATATATATATTACTAAAAGTCTGATCTTGACCACTTCCTGTTGTTCTGTATATTTATTTTGGAAAAAAACGCTACCATTTATGGCTGTGATTTTTGGCCATCTTACTCAGAGTCCCCCTCCGCTGCGCAGGACAAGAGGATTTTTCCCATCGATGAAAAATAAAAGAGTTATTAGTGTTTAACAAATGTTGAGAATCTCTCTCGTGAAGGCCACGCCCCTTCCGGAGGGACTGTGAAACCTGGAAGTGTTGAGTGCCTCAGTCAGTCTCTGCAAGATGGGGGAGCGAGAGGGTCACGTCTCTCAGTCTGAGCTGTGAATAACACTGAACACATGTCTACTAAACTGTGAGTGGTTTTACTGACCTGTCAGTGCCGTTAATGTGTTTTGAAAATATAGTTTGGAAATGCTAAAGCTGTGTTGCCTTTGGTTTGGAAATGCTCAAGCTATGTTGCCTTTGGTTTGGAAATGTTAAAGTTGCCTTTTTCTAGTTAAAGTTGCCTTTTTCTAGTTAAAGTTGCCTTGCCTAATTAAAGTTGCCTTGCCTTCTATATAATTAAACGTCTAATCTTCCCGTTTGCGCTTTATATTGATTTTAGAAAAAACGCTATCACGTACGGCTGTGATTTTTGGCCATCTTACTCAGAGTCTCCCTCCGCTCATCAGGTGCTGAGGAGTCTTCCCATCGATGAAAATAAAAGAGTTATTAGTGTTTAAAAAATGTTGAGATTCTCTCTCCTCTCAATCACGCCATGAAGGTCATGCCCCTTCTGGTGTGAGGGGGGAGGGACTATAAAACCCAGAAGTGTGGGCTTGGTTCAGTCTCTGCAAGATGGAGGAGGGAAAGGTCATGACTCGCTGTCTTTAGTGGCCTTGCACCCTGCTTGAAATGGTATGAAACTGCACTTGAATTTGGTGGCCTTGCACCCTGCTTAAAATGGTATGAAACTGCACTTGAATTTGGTGGCCTTGCATCCTGCTTGAAATGGAATTTCAAGGAATAGCCATGACTCAACTGCCAGCCCACCAGCCGTGAGTGAGTGAGCTGCCGGCACAACAGGATTGAGTTCGGCCCACAATGTCTATATTAGCCCTCTGGAAACCAGTACCATACCAGCGCTCCAGAAAGCCTCCCCACCAACCCCCCTACTGGCCACCAATATTGGAATTGGTGTAAAGGTGGAATATTGCATTGGGGGACCAGCCCTCCTGTGTGATGCTGGAGGCTGTGTGATCCTTAGTATATATATGTAAGATAGACACAAAAAGCTGAAGTAACTCAGCGGGACAGGCAGTATCTCCGGAGAGAAAGAATGAGTGACGTTTCGGGCCGAGACACTTCTTCATACCTGAAGACCCTTCTCGACCCTAAATGTTCCTTCTCGCCAGAGATGCTGCCTGTCCCGCTGAGTTAGTCCCACATTCTGTGCCCATCTTCACACACAAAAGCCTCTTAAACGCCATATATTGATTCCTGGGATGTCAGGACTGTCTTATGAAGAAAGACTGGATAGACTTGGTTTATACTCTCTAGAATTTAGGAGATTGAGAGGGGATCTTATAGAAACTTACAAAATTCTTAAGGGGTTGGACAGGCTAGATGCAGGAAGATTGTTCCCGATGTTGGGGAGGTCCAGGACAAGGGGTCACAGTCTAAGGATAAGGGGGAAATCCTTTAGGACCGAGATGAGAAGGACTTTTTTCACACAGAGAGCGGTGGGTCTCTGGAACTCTCTGCCACAGAGGGTAGTTGAGGCCAGTTCATTGGCTATATTTAAGAGGGAGTTAGATGTGGCCCTTGTGGCTAAGGGGATCAGAGGGTATGGAGAGAAGGCAGGTACGGGATACTGAGTTGGATGATCAGCCATGATCATATTGAATGGCGGTGCAGGCTCGAAGGGCCGAATGGCCTACTCCTGCACCTAATTTCTATGTTTCCATGTTTCTATAGCACATTGAAGTATATTCTGCACTCCGTTCCTTCCCCTGTGTGGTGTGTATTCTATGTGAGTTGGATTTGATGGTAGTTATGTACAGTATATCTGATCTGTGTTGATATGGGTTTAAAGAGCGTTTTTCTCAGCCTCTCATTGTTCTGATTCCACATTTGCCTCAACCACTTACTGTACAGACTTGCTATTCTGCTGCAATAAGAGATCCTGTTTTCACTACAAGAGACAATCGACAGTAGGTGCAGGAGTAGGCCATTCGGCCCTTCGAGCCAGCACCGCCATTCAATGTGATCATGGCTGATCATCCCCAGTCAGTACCCCGTTCCTGCCTTCTCCCCATATCCCCTGACTCCGCTATCTTTAAAAGCCCTATCTAGCTCTCTCTTGAAAGTGAGAATGAAACACACTTGTGTGGGGTACGATCTCGAAATCAAAGCGAGAAGCCAGGTGTAGTTTGAAGTACCTTTTATTTTGTCCTTTTTTGTCGCAAGGAAGTCCACGAGAGAGAGATGGCACCCAAAACCCTTGCCTTTAAACCCTCTGGTCAAGGGCTGCCTCTGGACTGAACCATTCCCATGCCAAGGGGTTTGCCCGTGAGGATGGCCCGGCCCTTGGGAGCCGCCACAGAACCACCCCCCCCCCCCCAGAACCCGAGGCACGAAACGCACCGCGGGCGCACAACACGGCCGGACCGCGTGCAGAAGTTAGCCGACCGAGGGGCTGGCGGGGGGACAGGTGGAGGGCCAGGTGGAGGGACAGGTGGAGGGACAGGTGGAGGGACAGGTGGAGGGACAGGTGGAGGGACAGGCAAAGGGACAGGCAGAGGCTCTTATGCAACACAAAGATTTTTACCATCGCACGGTCCACATGACAATAATACATTTAAACCTGTTGATTTGGCCTCCCAAAGCACCTTGCCATAATCTTATTCATATCACCTTCAGCCTTTCAATATCAAGGGAACTAGTTTGCCAGCCCACTCTAACTCGTGTTAGAACATGTACAGCTTCATAACTCTGGTATAATCCTGATAAACCTCAAGCTACATCTGGTCCAGTTCTTCAGTTTCTATTTCAGACTGTGGGCCAGGGCTGTGTGTGGTCTTTCTCAGACTACATATGTGTCTCAGCAGGAGTTTGCTGGTTTTCACTTCAATCCCGATAACAATGAACTTTGCAAAAGTTTGTAACAATAGAGCAGTGCATGTTTTGTCAGCCATAGTACACAGAGCAGCACAGCACAGGAACAGGCCCTTCGGCCCGCAATGTCCATGCCTAACATTAGGGGTGGGCAGCCTTGTTCAGCATGGGGGCCAGGACGCATGTCTGCGAGCGAATGGCGGGCCACATAGAAAACATAGAAACATAGAAAAATAGATGCAGGAGTAGGCCATTCGGCCCTTCGAGCCTGCACCGCCATTCAATGTGATCATGGCTGATCATCCAACTCAGCATCCCTTTAGCCACAAGTGCCACATCCAACTCCCTCTTGAATATAGCCAATGAACTGGCCTCAACTACCTTCTGTGGCAGAGAATTCCAGAGACTCACCACTCTCTGTGTAAAGAATGTTTTCCTCATCTCAGTCCTAAAGGAATTCCCCCTTATCCTTAGACTGTGACCCCTTGTTCTGGACTCCCCCAACATCGGGAACAATCTTCTTGCATCTAGCTTGTCCAACATAGTTTCTATAAGATCCGCCCTCAATCTTCTAAATTCCAGCGAGTACAAGCCAAGTCTATCCAGTCTTTCCTCATATGAAAGTCCTGATATCCCAGGAATGAGTCTGGTATGTCACGTGTACACACGGATCCCGCCCCCACCCTGCCCCGGATGGCAGGCATCAAATCATGTGTTCACACAAGGTAGACTGAAATGCTGGAGAAATTCAGCACGTGAGGCAGCCTCTTGCAATCCTCGCATGTCTCACCCGCTGAGTTTCTCCAGCATTTTTGTCTCTCTTCGATATTTGCAGCATCTGCAGTTCTTTCTTCAACGTGTTCACAGAAGGTGCGCGGCCTCGCCGGTGGCTTTGCGCAGGATGCGGTTGGGCCAGAGCTCGGCGCTTGGCGGGCCGGATGATTACGGGGGGAAAAAATCGGCCTGCGGGCCATATAACCATAACCATATAA
Organism: Raja brachyura; assembly: GCA_963514005.1. The sequence goes on from OY740794.1 coordinate 64,860,793, forward strand.
CAGTTACAGCACGGAAACAGGCCTTCTCGGCCCTTCCAGTCCGTGCCGACCATTTATTTTCCCCTAGTCCCATCTACCTGCACTCAGACCATACCCCTCCATTCCCTTCCCGTCCATATACCTATCCACTTTACTTTTAAATGTTAAAATCAATCCTGCCTCCACCATTTCTGCAGGAAGATCATTCCACACAGCCACCACTCTCTGAGTAAAGAAGTTCCCCCTCATGTTACCCCTAAACTTCTGTCCCTTAATTCTCATGTCATGCCCTCTTGTTTGAATCTTCCCTACCCTCAATGGGAAATGTTTATCCACGTCAACTCTGTCTATCCCTTTCATCATTTTAAAGACCTCAATCAAGTCCCCCCTTAACCTTCTGCGCTCCAAAGAATAAAGACCTAACTTGTTCAACCTTTCTCTGTAACTTAGTTGCTGGAACCCAGGCAACATTCTAGTAAATCTCCTCTGTACTCTCTCTATTTTGTTGACAGGTTTCAGGTTACGGGCCGCATTCGGCCCAGGGGTCGTAGGTTGGCGACCCTTGCCTAACATGATGCCACGATAAACTAATCTCCTCTGCCTGCACGTGATTCATATCCCTCCATTCCCTATATATCCATCGGCCTGTCTAAAAGCCTCTTAAACGCCACTATCATATCTGCCTCCACCATGATACGATTGTGGCATTTAAGAGACTTTTAGACAGCCACATGCATTTGGAGGGATATAGTTTAATCTGGCATCATGTTGGGCCGAAGGGCCTGTTCTTGTGCACTACTGTTCCAGGTTCGACAGAAGCATAATTCAGTACAATCCCAATCAAAGGACAACCATTGAATCAACTTAGCTATTATCCCTGACTCAGTCTGGAGAAGGGTCCCGACCTGAAACGTCACCTATCCATGTTCTCCACAGATGCTGCCTGACCCGCTGAGTTACTCCAGCACTCTGTGAAACGTCACCTATCCATGTTCTCCACAGATGCTGCCTGACCCGCTGAGTTACTCCAGCACTCTGTTTAGTTTACTTTAGAGATCCAGCGTGGAAACTGGCCCTTCGGTCCGTCAATTCCATACTGACCAGAAATCACCCCTTACACTAGCACTATCCTACACACTAGGGACAATTTACGGAAGCCAATTAACCTACAGACGTGATTAAGCGGTCACGGTGGCGCAGCGGTAGAGTTGCTGCCTCACAGCGCCAGAGACCCGGGTTCGATCCTGACTATGGGCGCTGTCTGTGCGGAGTTTGTACGTTCTCCCCGTGACCTGCACGGGTTTTCTCCGAGATTTTTGGGTTTCCTCCCACACTCCAAAGACGTGCGGGTTTGTAGGTTAATTGGCTTGGTGTAAATGTAAAAATCATCCCGTGTGTGTGTGTAGGGTAGTGTTAGTGTGCGGGGATCACTGGTCGGTGCGGACTCGGTGGGCCGAAGGGCCTGTTTCCGTGCTGTATCGCTAAACTAAACTGAAAAATAAACGGAAGCATCCCAATTCGACACGTCACCTAACTATTTTCTCCAGAGCGACAGCCCTGACCTGCCAGGTTACTCCAACAACCTGTGTCTATTATAACCCACACGTCTTTGGAGCGCGGGAGGAAACCGGAGCCCCTGGAGAAAACCCGCATGGTCACGGGGGGGAGAACGTGCAAACTCCGTACAGACAGCACCCGTAGTCAGAATGGAACCTGGGTCCCTGGTGCTGTGCGGCAGCAAGCACCGCTGCGCCCCTTGTCTTGAACTTTGTGTTCCATGCAAGTTCCTCGTATCTCCACCTGTTAAACAGCTTTTTTTCGGTCTTTGTCTCCACCAAGATGTGAAGCTGTTACACATATATGTATCTTCAGTCTGAAGAAGGGTCTCGACCCGAAACGTCACCTATTCCTTCGCTCCATAGATGCTGCCTCGCCCGCTGAGTTTCTCCAGCATTTTTGTCCACCTTGTATCTCGGGATGGTTATCTCTGTGAGGTTTATCCACTTTGGTGGCAAAAATGGGAAAGCAGACTATTATCTAAATGGTGGCAGATTAGGAAAAGGGGAGTTGCAGCACGACCTGGGTGTCATGGTACACCAGTCATTGAAAGTAGGCATGCAGGTACAGCAGGCAGTGAAGAAAGCGAATGGTATGTTAGCTTTCATAGCAAAAGGATTTGAGTATAGGAGAGGTTCTACTTCAGTTGTATAGGGTCTTGGTGAGACCACACCTGGAGTATTGCGTACAGTTCTGGTCTCCAAATCTGAGGAAGGACATTATTGCCATAGAGGGAGTGCAGAGAAGGTTCACCAGACTGATTCATGGGATGTCAGGACTGTCTTATGAAGAAAGACTGCATAGACTTGGTTTATACTCTCTAGAATTTAGGAGATTGAGAGGGGATCTTATAGAAACTTACAAAATTCTTAAGGGGTTGGACAGGCTAGATTCAGGAAGATTGTTCCCGATGTTGGGGAGGTCCAGGACAAGGGGTCACAGCTTAAGGATAAAAGGGAAATCCTTTAGGACCGAGATGAGAAGGACTTTTTTCACACAGAGAGTGGTGGGTCTCTGGAACTCTCTGCCAGAGAGGGTAGTTGAGGCCAGTTCATTGGCTATATTTAAGAGGGAGTTAGATGTGGCCCTTGTGGCTAAGGGGATCAGAGGGTATGGAGAGAAGGCAGGTACGGGATACTGAGTTGGATGATCAGCCATGATCATATTGAATGGCGGTGCAGGCTCGAAGGGCCGAATGGCCTACTCCTGCACCTAATTTCTATGTTTCTATGTTTCTATGGGATGATCCTTTTCTGAAACTTATGTAGGATAATTTTGAATCTGATACACATCTTCTTGTACACACACACACTGCACGACAGGGGAATTACACCCAGCCTTTCAACACCCAATGTAATTGGGCTTATTTTTCAGTCGAATCGCTGAGAAATCTCACCCTAATTGTAAAGCTACCCTGACAAGGAATTAACTTCCATCAATGAGGTTTAATACCGAGAATTTAATTCCCCTCATAGTTGCAAGTTGCTTCCAAAATTGAAATCACTAATGGGTAGAACTTGTCCAACAAAAGAGATTGAAATGAGGCCTCAAATTCTATTTGATTCAATCAATAAAAAGTGGAGAGAATTTCTCAGCAAATTTGTAACCACACGCGGCATTAGAGTTTCTCGCCCATCATTGGTGAACAGGAAATATTAGCCATGCAGAAACCAACCCCTCAATGCAATTCATAATTCCGAATGCCTCTGCTATGCAAACTGATCAATAAAGACAAGTCTTCGGGGAATATAATTGGTTCTTTCAATAGAATTAAAACCAAGAAAATTGTTGGATTTTCTCAAAATTGGTAAACAATTTTTGACAATTTGCAGAGATCAATGGTTTGAATTAATACTAAATGAATAGATCGCATATTTTCAAACCCCAGATGCCAACGAAAGGATCGGCACCAATTTACAGCTTTGAAACGTCAGCAATATCCGAGTTGCGCTTTTGAAAAATTTGTAATTGCAATTTTTTTGCACCTGGTCCCAAAATGGGATAATGACAATGGGATCTAGCCTTGTAAAGCCACACCGCTTCACAGCGGCAAACATTAGGAATAATATTTCCAATGTTAAGAAAGAGTTTCTCCAGCATCTTTATGGGCCTGTCCCACTTACGCGACTTTTTCGGTGACTGCCGACACCCGTCGTAGGTCGTTGCTGGTCGCCGAAAATGTTCAACATGTTGAAAATCCAGCGGCAACCAGAACAAGGTACGATCTTTGGGCGACTACTCAGACCATGCAGGCTTCACCACGTGACATGTCGCTAGGGTGTCGCCTGTATTGTCGTGAGTCGTCTCCTCAGTCGCCCAAAGCGTCGGAGCGTCTTTTTGGTCACCGCTGAATTTTCAACATGTTGAACATTTTCGACGATCTATGACGGGTGCCGGCAGTCGGCGAAAAAAATCAGGCCCGTAACCTCGGAGCTGAAATGCTTTCAGGTAAGATCCCTGTGAATCTTTTTCGGCATTTAAAGATGGACACAGGACCTTCAGCCCACCGAGTCCGCGCCGACCAGCGATCCCCGCACACTAACACTATCTGACACACACTAGGGACAATTTATAATGTTTTACCAAAGCCAATTAACCTGCAAACCTGCACGACTTTGGAGTGTGGGAGGAACCCGGAGAACCCGGAGAAAACCCACGCAGGTCACGGGGAGAACGTGCAAAGTACAGCACCCGTAGTCAGGATGGAACCCGGGTCTCTGGCACCGTGAGGCAGTAACTCTACCGTTGCGCCACCTGCCATCCCTGAGAGTTGTGGAGCCGTACAGCATAGGAACAGGACCTTCGGCCCATCATGTCGATGCTGAGCACGTTGGGCTAATCCCATACGGCCACATTTGGCCCAAAGCTCTCTAAACCCTTCCTATCCATATCATCATCATCATCATTGGCGGTCACTCGAGACGGTCCTCTCATGGAGGACGCCTGTGCGTGACTTTGTTTAACGTGGGGAGACTGGTGCACAGACAGCCACCCCACGGTCCTTGACAGATCTGGGTCAGGATCCAGTGGCATGGAGTCCAAGGCGACCGGAGACCCTTTTCTGCCGCAGCCTTCATCCGCCTTCGCAGCCGTTGTGACGCTCCACTAAGGTCAGCCATCGTCCTCCGCCTGTTCCACCGTTGAGGTCTTGGTTGGATTAGCTCTTTGTCAGAGACCTCCCCCTCGACCTTACCGCCATGAGTGGCCCTACCAGGAGCATCGCTCCACACGGCATCGCTCACAGGATCTCAGGTCCACACGAGCTTCTCCACCACGACAAGGTGACAAACCACGGAGAAGTCCTATCCATAGATCTGTCCAAACGTCTTTCAAAACTGGTAATTATATCCACCTCTTCAGTTTCCTCTGGCGGTTCATTCCAGATACGGACTATCAGCTGAGTGAAAACGCTGCTCCTCAGGTCTCTCTTCAACCCGTCTTCTGCACCCTCCCTGGTCTACATCTGCCGCTGATTTCCAGACCACTGCTTATCGAACGTGGAAGCCAAAATCACTCACTCTATGTTAAAATGTGCTCGTCAGTACACGGATGGAATGTAGAACTAGCTGCACTCTAATGGAGTTAGCGGGTCAGGCAGCATTTCTGGTCGCTGCTGGGTTTTCAACATGTTGAAAATTTTCAGCGACCTGCCGCGACTATGACAGGTGCCGGCAGTCGCGTAAGTTTACTGCCCCCTTAATTGGGTCATGTCACAGATTCAACTATAGGTAAAAATTTAAAATATTCTGATAATAGTAAGCTGGTAAATTCCATCACTCTATTTCTCGTAGAGACACAGGCAAGCAGATAAAAGATGGCAGTTGTGTGTAGGAAGGAACTGCAGATGCTGGTTTATACTGAAGATAGACACAAAGTGCTGGAGTAACTCCGCAGGACAGGCAGCATCTCTGGAGAAAAAGGCAGGGTGATGTTTTGGGTCGGAACTATTAATATCTATCTTCGTAAGTTCATAAGTGATAGGAGCAGAATTAGGCCATTTGGCTCAACAAGTCTACTCCGCCATTCAATCGTGGCTGATCTATCTTCTCCTTCCTAACTCCATTCTGGGTGTATGGAACGAGCTGCCAGAGGAGGTAGTTGAGTCTGGGGCTATCCCATCGTTTAAGAAACAGTTAGACAGGTACATGGATAGGACAGGTTTGGAGGGATATGGGCCAAATGCAGGCAGGTGGGACCAGTGTAGCTGGGACATGTTGGCCGGTGTGGGCAAGTTGGGCTGAAGGGCCTGTTTCCACGCTGTATCACTCTGTGACTCTATGACTCTAAGATGCTGCCTGACCCGCTGAGTTCCTCCAGCACTTTGTGCTTTACTCAATTTTCCAGCATCTGCAGTTCCTCATGTTTCCAAGCACTGCGTGATTTTATTGACCACAATCTGAAACTAATGTAACGTTAGGTTCGTTCTGGAGAAACTCATTTAAAATTTATTACACATTTTGATGTTATTTTATATAAAGGCCGTTTGTACAAAAATTGTGAAATTCAGAGAGAGAGTCTTCATATCGCACTAGAGAACCTGGTTTCCATCATACACTTGTCGCCGAACATTAGCCTGTATTATTTTCCAATGAGTCATGTCTTAGTTGATCATAGATTTAGTTTAGTTTAGTCATAAGGTCATAAGGCCTCAAGGATAGTACAATTAGGCCATTCGGCCCATTGTCTATTCCGCCATTCAATCATTGCTGATCTATCTCTCCCTCCTAACCCCATTCTCCTGCCTTCTCCCCATAACGTCTGACACCCGTACTAATCAAGTTTTGAGTTACTGTGCGGAAACAGGCCCTTCGGCCCTCCGAGTCCAGGCTGACCAGCGATCCCCGCACATTAACACTATCCTGCACAAACTAGGGACAGTTTACAATTTTACCGAAGCTAATTACAAAATACACGCAGGTCACGGAGAGAACGTGCAAACTCCGTACAGACAGAACCCGTAGTCAGGATGGAACCCGGGTCTCTGGCGCTGTGAGGCAGCAACTCTACCGCTGCGCCACCGTGCCGCCTCTTAATGCTTTTCCCCTGCAAACCTTTGATCTCCCGGTGGCCCAGCACTTCAACTCCCCCTCCCATTCCGAATCCGACCTTTCTGTCCTGGGCCTCCTCCATGGCCAGAGTGAGTCCCACCGCAAATTGGAGGAGCAGCACCTCATATTTCGCTTGGGTAGTTTACACCCCAGTGGTATGAACATTAACCTCCAATTTCAGGTAGTCCCTGCTTTCTCCCTCCTTCCCCTCCCCTTCCCAGCGCTCCCACAGCCCACTGTCTCCGCCTCTTCCTTTCTTCTTCGCGCCCCCCCCCAACATCCCCCACCTCAGTCTGAAGAAGGGTCTCGAGCCAAAACGTCACCTATTCTTTTGTTCAAAGATGCTGCCTCACCCGCTGAGTACTTCACCAGTTCTTTCTTAAACATTTAATTTGCTAAAGGACATTTGGTCTGTGGCTCAGTCCCTCCCATCCATCAATCACATCACTAGCTACGGCTACAGATCAGGCTGCATTTGGAGCAGATTTCTCTCTTTCATTTTCTTTACTCCCGCAAATGTTATTAAGCATGGAAAAATAATATTGTCAACACAGTGGCTTGTAGGGGAAATGGTGCAAGATAAACTCCATTAGATACACTCCATTATCAGATCTACAGTGCTGTTGCCGCATCCTCCATTTCATTATTTCTTGGTTGCTGGCTTCAGCTCCGACCAGGATTCATCGATCGCGATCTTATTCTTCTTCTGCCAAATGCACTCTGATGAAAGCGTTGGAACAAGCTCAAAGGAAATCTAGATCTCATCAGCCGCCATCAGAAAAAGTTAGGGAGTAGCTAAGATAGGCGTGAAAAGCTGGAGTAACTCAGCGGGTCAGGCAGCATCTGTGGAGAACATGGATAGGTGACGTTTCACAGAGTGCTGGAGTAACTCAGCGGGTCAGGCAGCATCTGTGGAGAACATGGATAGGTGACGTTTCACAGAGTGCTGGAGTAACTCAGCGGGTCAGGCAGCATCTGTGGAGAACATGGATAGGTGACGTTTCACAGAGTGCTGGAGTAACTCAGCGGGTCAGGCAGCATCTGTGGAGTACATGGATAGGTGACGTTTCACAGAGTGCTGGAGTAACTCAGCGGGTCAGGCAGCATCTGTGGAGTACATGGATAGGTGACGTTTCACAGAGTGCTGGAGTAACTCAGCGGGTCAGGCAGCATCTGTGGGGAACATGGATAGGTGACGTTTCACAGAGTGCTGGAGTAACTCAGCGGGTCAGGCAGCATCTGTGGAGAACATGGATAGGTGACGTTTCACAGAGTGCTGGAGTAACTCAGCGGGTCAGGCAGCATCTGTGGAGTACATGGATAGGTGACGTTTCACAGAGTGCTGGAGTAACTCAGCGGGTCAGGCAGCATCTGTGGAGTACATGGATAGGTGACGTTTCACAGAGTGCTGGAGTAACTCAGCGGGTCAGGCAGCATCTGTGGAGAACACGGATAGGCCGGAGATGATGCCTGGCCCATTGGGACACTCCAGCAATCTAGAGCCCTAGACTCACACAGGCCCCTTCAGCCCAACTTACCCACGGCAAGATGTCCCCATCTAAGTTAGATACAAAATGCTGGAGTAACTCAGTGGGACAGGCAGCATCTTTGCAGTAAAGGAATGGGTGCGTTTCTGTTGTAGGCCGCAGGCCGGCGGTCCGAGCTCGTCTCTCCAGAGAAGCTGCCTGTCCCGTTGAGTTACTCCAGCATATTGTGTCTGTCCCTGCAAGTCCAGGACGTGTGAGGCTGACGGGAGGTGAGCAGATGTGCTGGGCTTGCTGCTGTTTCTGTAGACTAATGCTCGTGCTGGTGCGCTGAGCCAGCAGCCCGATCCAGTCTCACTCACTCACGCTGGTCACCAGGGAGCGGAGAGAATGAGTTTTTCAGACCAAGCGCCTTGTCCACTTGCATTGAAGATGTGACGGATGCGCAGGTCCCTCCGGGCTACTTATCCATCTTCAACCATGTGTGAGGCCAGCCGCTCGCTCCTTGGGGTCAGAGACGTGATTGATGAGCGCTGTGCTTCAAGCTGCTCGCAGTCAATCTTCCAAACTACCTCAGCTGCACAGGCTCCTTTTCCTCAACTTAACATGGTCAGCCCTGCTCGGGAAACAAGGCAGGGAACTCTTGTTGCTAAAGCCAGCCTTCTCACAACGCCTGCCACACATGCACTAAGGATAGGTGTGGACAAGACCATGGGAGGAACAGATGAAGATGAGGAATAGATGGGCGAGATGCACACAAAATGCTGGAGTAACTCAGCGGGACAGGAAGCATTTCTGGAGCGAAGGAATGGGTGACGTTTCTTCAGACACAGTAAATGTCCTTTTCGCAGGTTAGGGGGATCCAGAAGCAGAGGACACCAGGTTTAAGGTTATTTTATTGGATGATACTGGTCAAGGATACTTTCAAGATTGAGCTAGACAGGGCTCTTAAAGATAGTGGAGTCAGGGGATATGGGGAGAAGGCAGGAACGGGGTACTGATTGGGGATGATCAGCCATGATCACATTGAATGGCGGTGCTGGCTCGAAGGACCGAATGGCCTACTCCTGCACCTGTTGTCTATTGTCAGACGAGATCAGCTTAACTTGCATCATTTTTAGCACAAACACTGTGGGCTGAAGGGCTCATTTCTGTGCAGTGATGTTCTAGTTAATTGATATACAACTCTATGTGACCACAGGACTTCCCATCGCTCCAGCTGGGGGCTTTAACATCGGGAGCCCCAGTCACCTCGACGCTGCAGTTGAACTGCTGGAGAAGAACAAAGGGAAGAGATAAGACTTTACCTTCCATCACAGTGAGGTGTTGGAGATCCACTGTGAGGGATGTTTGTGTAAACTGTGTTAAGTGTGGGTCTTGGGTTTTTTTGTAAGGTAAAGCAAATACTGCAGAAAATGCAATTTTGTTCAAACCAAGCTGCTTGAATGACAATAAAAGGCATTCTCTTCTATTCTATTCTATATCATAGATTCCTACTGTGGTCGTAGATTGCATGCCGGTCAGCATCTAACGATGGGTACAATCACCTTATTAACAAACAACTGTCGAATATCCAAACCAAAAATACATTTTCTTTCCCTTTACATCTGGTTTTTCTCAACCAGATAGTACAGATATTGAGACACAAGATGCTGGAGTAAGTCAGCGGGCCAGGCAGCATCTCTATAGAAAAGGAATCAATTCAGTTCAGTTTATTGTCACGTGGACTGAGGTACGGAGAAAAGCCTTTGTTGCGTGCTAACCAGTCAGCGGAAAGACAATACATGATTACAGTCGATCCATTTACACTGTACAAATACATGATAAGGGAATAACGTTTAGTGCAAGGTAAAGCCAGCAAAGTCCGATCAAGGATAGTCCGAGGGTCACCAAAGAGGTAGACAATAGACAATAGGTGCAGGAGCAGGCCATTCGGCCCTTCGAGCCAGCACCGGCATTCAATGTGATCATGGCTGATCATCCCCAATCCGTACCCTGTTCCTGCCTTCTCCCCATATCCCCTGACTCCGCTATCTTGAAGAGCCCCATCTAGCTCTCTCTTGAAAGCATCCAGAGAACCGGCCTCCACCGCCCTCTGAGGCAGAGAATTCCACAGACTCACAACTCTCTGTGGGAAAACTTGTTTCCTCATCTCCGTTCTAAATGGCTTACCCCTTATTCTTAAACTGTGTGGCCCCTGGTTCTGGACTCCCCCAACATCGGGAACATGTTTCCTGCCTCTTAACAATCTTATATGTTTCAATCCAGAGTGCACAAGCCCAGCTGCTGCATTCTCTCCAAATGGGGTTAGGAGGGGGAGAGAGATCAGCCACGATTGAATGGCGGAGTAGTCTAGATGGGCCGAATGGCCTAATTCTGCTCCTATCACTTATGAACAGATTGGTTTTAAGAAAACAGTAAAAAATGTTACTTTGCTGTTGTGTTTTGACACGTCTCGAGAACACAGCCATTCCTTCTCTCCAGAGACGCTGCCTGTCCCGCTGGGTTACTCCTGCATTTCGAGTCTGACCCTCGGTTTGAAGCAGCATCTACAGTTCCTTCCCGCACATTCACACAGCCATTATCAACACATAGTCTTCCTGCAGGCGCTTGATGTTGGATTTTACATTGAGCAGTAATGGAGTTCCCAGCCCAAGCCCCGCGTGAATGCCGCCATGGGTATGGATGCGTATCACAACTGCAGAGAGCTGCAGTCTGCTTCGGTATATTACAGGGAGCGTCTACAAATCTCCCAATGTGCACCAGCATGGAAAACAACATGACAATTAAACTCTGACTTAAATACTTCAGGCAATGTGGCAGGGCTGCAGAATAACAGAACACAAACCATGCATAATAGATGGAGACGAAACAGCAATCCAGCTGGCCCCCTTGCAAACTAATGGGGTTCTTTGACGGCCAATTACACTGCACAGTGGAGGACTACGTGTAAATATCACCAGCCCACAGCAAGTGGATGACCGGAGATGTTCTCCCAGCCTCTCAGTGCTATGGGCTAGGTCTTCTTCTCAGTGTGAGTTCCAGGTGCAGCAGAGGTTCACCTGCATCTCCTCCAACCTCATCTACTGCATCCGCTGCTCCAGGTGTCAGCTGCTCTACATCGGTAAGACCAAGCGCAGGCTTGGCGATCGCTTCGCCCAACACCTCCGCTCAGTCCGCAACAACCAACCTGATCTCCCGGTGGCTCAGCACTTCAACTCCCCCTCCCATTCCCAATCCGACCTTTCTGTCCTGGGCCTCCTCCATGGCCAGAGTGAGTCCCACCGCAAGTTGGAGGAGCAGCACCTCATATTTCGCTTGGGTAGTTTACACCCCAGCGGTATGAACATTGACTTCTCCAATTTCAGGTAGTCCCTGCTGGCTCCCTCCCTCCCAGCTCGCCCACAGCCCACTGTCTCCACCTCTTCCTTTCCCCCCCCCCCCCCCCCAACCTCCACATCAGTCTGAAGAAGGGTCTCAACCCGAAACATCGCCTATTTCCTTCGCTCCATAGATGCTGCCGCACCCGCTGAGTTTCTCCAGCATTTTTGTCTACCTTTTCCAGCATCTGCAGTTCTTTCTTAAACAAAAAATCCTGCAGTGTTTTTGTTTGTTTAGTTTTAGAGGTACAGGCCCTTCGGCCCACCGAGTCCGCGCTGACCAACGATCCCCGCACACTAACACTACCCTACACACACTAGGGACAATTTACAACTTTACCAAAGCCTATTAACCTACAAACCTGTACGTCTTTGGAGTGCGGGAGGAAACCGGAGATCTCGGAGAAAACCCACGCAGGTCACGTGGAGAACGTGCAAACTCCGTAGTCGGGATAGAACCCGGGTCTCCGGCGCCGTGAGGCAGCGACTCTACCGCTGCTCCACCGTGATGCCCACACAGGGTGCTCTCAAGTCATTACATTGCCCTCGTGGATGGATAAATATCACGTAGACACAAGGAACTGCAGATGCTGGCTGACATAAAAGGACGCAAAGTGCTGGAGGAATCAAGGGGTCAGCTAGCATCTGTGGAGAACATGGATAGCTGGCATTTCAGGCCGGGGCCCTTCTTCAGACAGATTGCGGGGGTGGGAGGGGGTAAGACAGCCGGAAGAGAGGAGGGGGAGGATCGAGCCTGGCAGGTGATAGGTGACAACAGACGAGAGGGATTGTCACACCGTCGGCCTATCAAAGCCCCTCTCACCTGGGGGCAGTGGGTGCGTGGAACGAGCTGCCGGAGGAGGTAGTTGAGGTAGGTGCCATAACAAGCTGTAGGTGATATTTGGATAGGTACATGGATAGGAAAGGTTTAGAGGGTTATGGGCCAAACGCGGGCAGATTGGATCAACTTATATACGGTATTTTGGTCGCCATGGACTAGTAACATAGAAAATAGGCGCAGGAGTAGGCCATTCGGCCCCTCGAGTCAACACCGTCATTCAATGTGATCATGGCTGATCATCCCCAATCAGTACCCCATTCCTGCCTTCTCCCCATATCCCTTGATTCCTTAAGCTCCGAGAGCTAAATCTAACTCTCTCTTGAAAACATCCGGTGAATTGGCCTCCACTGTCTTCTGTGGGTGAAAAAGTTTTTCCTCATCTCAGTCCTAAATTGCCTACCCATTATTCTTAAACTGTGTGTGACCCCCTGGTTCTGGACTCCCCCAACTTCAGGAACATGTTTCCTGCATCTAGCCTGTCCAATCCCTTAATAATTTTTATACGTGTCTATAAGATCCCCTCTCATCCTTCTAAATTCCAGTGAATACAAGTCCAGTCAACCCATTCTTTCATCACGTGTCAGTCCCACCATCCCGGGAATTAACCTGCTGAGCCCACGCTGCACTGTCTCAATAGCAAGAACGTCCTTTCTCAGTTGGGCTGAAGGGCCTGTTTCCATGTTATCACTCCAGGCATATATTCCTTTCCCTATCCAAGTGGGGTGACGGAAAGAGCGTTCACGTCGCGGCCCTGTTTCCACCAATCTTTCCACCGCCACGCACAAGGAGCGACAAGACAGACACCATTGTATGCAGATGCCAAGAACTTCTAATCTTGTGCATGGACCCGATAAGAAGAAGACGTGGTCTTAGTCACTTACATGTTGTGAATGCATGTGTTAAGAGGCTTGGGATTCTCGAGCCAGTGACATTTCATGACCACCCCTGTGGCATTCCTGATTCCCTGCCTGAATTTGTGCCTGCTTCCTATAGATTCTTCAAAGGCCCTGTCCAATTTCAATCTTCCAATCCTTACATATATTTCCCTTTCGCAGTTCTCTCACCAGCCAAGGATCCCTTAACGTACAACCCTTGCTGCAACAGCTGGCAGTAACAACATTTTGAAGCCATTTGGACAGGTACATGGTTAGGTTTAGAGAGATATGGGCCAAAACGCAGGCATATTGGATCAGCTTCGAGGGGGCATCTTGGTTGTAATGGGCTGAAGGGCCTGCTACAATGTTATTGTAACACGCCTAGTCCCACACTCTGTTTAAGGAAGATCTGCAGATGCTGAAAAAAATCGAAGGTAGACAAAAATGCTGGAGAAACTCAGCGGGTGAGGCAGCATCTATGGAGCGAAGGAATAGGTGACGTTTCGGGTCGAGACCCTTCTTCAGACTGTGTGGGGGTGGGGGGCGGGAAGAATAAAGGAAGAGGCGGAGACAGTGGGCTGTGGGGCAGCTGGGAAGGGGAGGGGAAGGAGGGAGAAAGCACGGACTACCTGAAATTGGAGAAGTCAATGTTCATACCGCTGGGGTGTAAACTACCCAAGCGAAATATGTGTGGCTCCTCCAATTTGCAGTGGGACTCACTCTGGCCATGGAGGAGGCCCAGGACAGAAAGGTCGGATTGGGAATGGGAGGGGGAGTTGAAGTGCTGAGCCACCGGGAGATCAGGTTGGTTGTTCAATGCCGACCATTCATTTTCCCCTAGTCCCATCTACCTGCACTCAGACCATACCCCTCCATTCCCTTCCCGTCCATATACCTATCCACTTTACTTTTAAATGTTAAAATCGATCCTGCCTCCACCACTTCTGCAGGAAGATCATTCCACACAGCCACCACTCTCTGAGTAAAGAAGTTCCCCCTCATGTTACCCCTAAACTTCTGTCCCTTAATTCTCATGTCATGCCCTCTTTTCTGCCGCAGCCTTCATCCGCCTTCCCAGCCGTTGTGACGCTCCACTAAGGTCAGCCATCGTCCTCCGCCTGTTCCACCGTTGAGGTCTTGGTTGGATTGCTCTTTGTCAGAGACCTCCCCCTCGACCTTACCGCCATGGGTGGCCCTACCAGGAGCATCGCTCCAGACGGCATCCCTCTCAGGATCTCAGGTCCACACAAGCTTCTCCGCCACGACATGGTGACAATCCACGGAGAAGAATAATGTTTAGTGCAAGGTATAGGCAGTAAACTCCGATCAAGGATAGTCCGAGGGTCACCAACGAGGTAGATAGTAGTTCAGCGCCAGATCTCAAAGATCTCCAGAAAGTGGCAAGGAAAAGTATGTGACTGTTGTGTCTGCATTTCGGAGCTTGGAGACCCATCCATCCCAGGGAATCATGAGGCGATTACTGCTCTCACGGAGGTGGAGGTTGATGTATGGCCAAGATTACGCAGGGCGCCCAAAGGCACTGATGTCAACTATCACAGTAAGGCTGGGTTTGCTTTGAAGTGCGGACGGATGAGAGATGTACGGAGCTGCAGGTAATTTCAAAGGTGAATTATTTCCCATAGTCCCACATGCATTTAGCCGTTTGCTTGCATGTGTTGTGTGTATCAGTGATGTTTGTTGCTGTATCCCATGCGCTGTAGATCAAGGAACCAAATCACCAGAACAAAAGCGTAGGTTCACCAGGTTAATTCCCGGGATGGTGGGACTGTCATATTCTGAGAGAATGGAGCGGCTGGGCTTGTACACTCTGGAGTTCAGAAGGATGAGAGGGGATTGTATTGAAACATATAAGATTATTAAGGGTTTGGACACACTAGAGGCAGGAAACGTGTTCCAGATGTTGGGGGAGTCCAGAACCATGGGCCACAGTTTAAGAATAAGGGGCAAGCCATTTAGAATGGAGACGAGGAAACACTTTTTCACACAGAGAGTTGTGCGTCTGTGGAATTCTCTGCCTCAGAGGGCGGTGGAGGCCGGTTCTCTGGATACTTTCAAGAGAGAGCTAGATAGGGCTCTTAAAGATAGTGGAGTCAGGGGATATGGGGAGAAGGCAGGAATGGGGTACTGATTGGGGATGATCACATTAAATGGCTCGAAGGGCCGAATAGCCTACTCCTACATGTATTGTCTATTGTCTAAAAGATTATGACAGAAGCTCATATTTGTGAACACATTGCAACAAATCTTTTTTTATTATTGAAGTACTATTTACAATATGATACAATAGAACTTTCTTGATCCTGGGAGGGAAATTGATTTGCCAACTGTCATAAAAACACACAAAATACATGAAGCATTCTAGGAAACATGAAAGGATTTAACTACTATTTAGTATAGTTTATTGTCACATGTACCGAGGTACAGTGAAAAGCTGTTGTTGCGTGCTAACCAGTCAGCAGAAAGACAACACGTGATTACAGTGAACAGTGTATACATGATAAGGGAATAAACCTAAATTTACATTTAAAGGGCCTGTCCCACTTAGGCGACTTTTTAGGCGAGTGCAGGAGACTCTGCGCTCGACACATGTTCGCTACATGTCGCCACATGTTCGCTGGTGGTCTCTGGTGAGTCTCCTTCATGGTCGCGAGGAGTTCCTGCATTCTGGGAACTAGTCGCGGGCTCCGTTTGGTCGCCGTGAATTTTGAACGTGATGAAAATTTTGCTGACCGGGCATTTTCATTGGCTCATTGAGGGGAAAAAAACGTAAGCAGTAGTATTCAGATCCAAGGATAACTGACCGGTAATGTTAAATGTCCGCCGAGCTTCTCAGCCGTGTATCTCTGGCTTCTTAAAAGTGTCTCCACTCCTTCTCCCCCCTCCTTTAAAGGACATACCGTGATTATATGTTCTGGTTTGATGCGTCCGTCTTCGATGCGTTTCTCTTGAGGCCTGGGTAAGTTACGGATCATAGAACTCCTAATCCTCCCTTCAGCTATATGCTCGGCCACGATTGTATACATGACCTGGACTTTCAAGAATTATATTAGGCCAATGCCAGTGTGAAATTATAATTCATTGCAGCCTGGAGTCTTGGACTTGCTGAATCAAAGCCATGTCCATCTAATGGTCACAGGTTTGTCCTCCTACCAAGATAATTTAATTATCTTCAAAGTTTTTAAAAAATCTCTTTTCTTTTAAAATGACCACGTGGTTATTAAGGATTTTCTGAAACTAATCACAATTGTCCAAGGACTATGAGGGCTAAAGCTGACAAGGAAAATGATCCCAGGAATGAGTGGGTTAACCTATGATGAGCGTTTGTCGGCACTGGGCCTGCACTCGCTGGAGTTTAGAAGGAAGAGGGGGGGACCTCATTGAAACTTAAGGGCCTGTCCCACCAGCATGCAACTCCATGAGATGAGCGCGACCTAACGTGGTCGCTTGAGCCGTCCGGCGTCGCAGGGCCGGTCCCACTTCGATCGCCGGAGCCGTGCGGAATTGTGTGGAGTTCGTCCCGACATTGCGCGGGGCTCCGAAAAACTGACCGTGTTCAAAAATTCCGCGCGGCAATGGCTTGTCGGCTCGCAGTCGCCTCGACGCATTACACACTGCCTCAACCTCGTGCCTCCGTGACCCTCTCTGTAGGTGCCTCCGTGACCCTCTCTGTGTGTGGCTCCGTGGCCCTCTGTGTGTGTGCCTCTGTGCCCCTCCCTGTGTGCCCCTCTCTGTCCTGGCGAACTTACCTTTAAGACTTCGCTCCAAGTTCGCCTCACTTTGCGCCGCGTTGCGTTGCGCCACTCACCCGACCTCCGCACGGCCCCTGCTGTCGGTTTGGTCGCGCTTGCCGCATGGAATCGCATGCTGGTGGGACAGGCCCTTTACAGAATAGTGAAAGGCCTGGATAGAGTGGATGTGGAGAGGATGTTTCCACTAGTGGGAGAGTCTAGGACTAGAGGTGACAGCCTCAGAATTAAAGGATGTTCCTTTTGGATGGAGACAAGGAGAATTTTCTTTAGGGTGGTGAATCTGTGGAATTCTTTGCCACAGACAGCTGTGGAGGCCAAGTCAGTGGATATTTTTAAGGCAGAGATAGATAGATTCTTGATTAGTGCGGGTGTCAGAGGTTGCGGGGAGAAGGCAGGAGAATGGTAATACAGTGGATTCAGAAAGGATTCAGACCCCATCACTTTTTCCACATTTTGTTACGTTACAGCCTTATTCTAAAATGGATTCATGTTTATATTTTTTTAATCATCAATCTACACACAATACCCCAGAATGAAGAAGCAAAACAGGAGTTTAGACATTTTTGCACAGTAATTAAAAATAAATAACTGAAATATCACATTTACATAAGTATTCAGACCCTTTGCTGTGAAACTCAAAATTGAGCTCAGGTTTTATCCTGTTTCCATTGATTATCCTTGAGATGTTTCTACAACTTGATTGGAGTCCACCTGTGGTAAATTAAATTGATTGGACATGATGTGGAAAGGCACACACCTGTCTATATAAGGTCCCACAGTTGACAGTGCACGTCAGAGCAAAAACCAAGCCATGAAGATGAAGGGATTGGCCGTAGACCTCCGAGACAGGATTGTGTCGAGATACAGATCTGGGGAAGGGTATGAACAATTTCTGCAGCATTGCAGGTCCCGAAGAGCACAGTGGCCTCCATCATTCTTAAATGGAAGAACTTTGGAACCACCAGGACTCTTCATAGAGCTGGCCGCCCGGCCAAACTGAGCAATCGGGGAGAAGGGCCTTGTTCAGGGAAGTGACCAAGAACCCGATGGTCACTCTGACAGAGCTCCAGAGTTCCTCTGTGGAGATGGGAGAACCTTCAAGAAGGACAACTATATCTGCAGCACTCCACCAATCAGGCCTTTATGGTGGAGTGGCCAGACGGAAGCCACTCCTTAGTAAAAGGCACATGACAGCCTGCTTGGAGTTTGCCAAAAGGCATGAGAAACCAAGATTGAACTCTTTGGCCTGAATGCCAAGCGTCACGTCTGGAGGAAACCAGGCACCGCTCATCACCTGGCCAATACCATACCTACGGTGAAGCATGGTGGTGGCAGCATCATGCTGTGGGGATGGTTTTCAGCGGCAGGAACTGGGAAACTAGTCAGGATCGAGGGAAAGATGAACGGAGCAAAGTACAGAGAGATCCTTGATGAAAACCTGCTCCAGAGTGTTTGGGACCTGAGACTGGGGAGGAGGTTCACCTTCCAACAGGACAACGACCCTAAGCAGACAACCAAGACAACGCAGGAGTGGCTTCATGACAAGTCTGTGAATGTCCTTGAGTGGCCCAGCCTGAGCCCGGACTTGAACCTGATCGAACATCTCTGGATGGACCTGAAAATAGTTATGCATCGACGCTCTCCGTCCAACCTGACAGAGCTTGAGAGGATCTGCAGAGAAGAACGGGAGAAATTCCCCAAATATAGGTGTGCCAAGCTTGTAGCATCATACCCAAGAAGACTTGAGGCTGTAATCACTGCCAAAGGTGTCTCAACAAAGTACTGAGTAAAGGGTCTAAATACTTATGTAAATGTGATATTTCAGATATTTATTTTGCAAAAACACCTGTTTTTTCATTTTTATTCTGGGGTTCTGTATGTAGATTGATGATAAAAATGAGTTTAATCAATTTTAGAATAAGGCTGCAACGTAACAAAATGTGGAAAAAGTGAAGGGGACTGAATACTTTCCGAATGCACTGTATGAGGGAGAGGTAGATCACCCATGATTGAATGGCGGCATAGACTTGATGGGCTGAATGGCCTAATTCTGCTCCTACCACTTATGAACTTATAACCTTATGACATATTGGAACTGTTTTAAGAATAAGGAGTAAGCCATTTAAAACGGAGACGAGGAAACACTTTTTCTCACAGAGAGTGGTGAGTCTGTGGAATTCTCTGCCTCAGAGGGCAGTGGAGGCTGGTTCTCTGGATGCTTTTAAAAGAGCTAGATAGGGCTCTTAAAGATAGTGGAGTCAGGGGAGAAGGTAGGAACGGGGTACTGATTGGGGATGATCAGCCATGATCACATTGAATGGCGGTGCTGGCTCGAAGGGCCGAATGGCCTACTCCTGCACCTATTGTTTCCCCAGCATGCATAACTGAAATACTAGAGGGCATAGTTTTAAGATGGACGGGGTAAAGTGTGAAGGAGATGAGCCGGGACATGTTTCACACAGAGGGTGGTGGGAGGAGGCAGGCACAATAGTGGCATTGTGGAGACTGGATGAAGGGGGATATGGATCACGTGCAGACAGATAAGCGATTGTCTTGGCATCATGTACGACACAGACATTGTGGGCCGAAGGGCCTGCTGCTGTACTGTTCCATGTGAAGTTTAATCTATTGTTTTCCTTGGGCGGCACGGTGGCGCGGCGGTAGAGTTGCTGCCTCGCCTCGTCATTGACCCGACTACGGGCGCTGTCTGTGCGGAGTTTGCACGTTCTCCCCGTGACCTGCGTGGGTTTTCCCCGGGTGGGTGCTCCGGTTTCCTCCCACACTCCAAAGATGTGCAGGTTTGTAGGTTAATTGGCTTCGGTAAATTTGTAAATTGTACCTATGTTCGCCCCGATGCGGAGGGCCCAAACACCGCTGGCTAGCGGAGCCAAGATCGACCCGTCAACGGTGGGCGCGAGGCCCCTGAGAGCAAAGAAGACAAGAGGTTTGAACCTTTCGCCTTCCATCACAGTGAGGAGTGTGGAGGAGTCACTGAGGTGGATGTTTGTGTTAAAATGTGTTGTGTATGTGTCGTTGCTATTATTTGCATGACTGGCTTGGCAAATGAAATTCCTCGTATGTTGCAAAACATACTTGGCTAATAACGAATGATTGTGTGTGTGTAGAATAGTGTTGGTGTGTGGGGATCGCTGGTTGACGTGGACTCTGGGGGGGGGGGGGGGGGGCGAAGGGCCTATTTCCCCGCTGTATTACTAAATAAACTATATTTAAATCCTGTGTTTAAGAAAGAACTGCAGATACTGGGAAAATCAAAGGTAGACAAAAATGCTGGAGAAACTCAGCGGGTGAGGCAGCATCTATAGAGCAAAGGAATAGGTGACGTTTCGGGTCGACTGAAATGTCACCTATTCCTTCACTCCATGGATGCTGCCTCACCCGCTGAGTTTCTCCAGCATTTTTGTCTACCTTTTATTTAAATCCTATCCAGCACAGACATTCTGGGCTAAAGGGCCTGTTGCTATGCTGTACTGTTCTATGTGAAGTTTAATCTAATGTTTTCCTGAAGGCTAGGGGTGTCATGTTGGGTTTGTCATGTTGATGGATTGTTGTGTGTAGGTATCAAAGGCTACTGGTACAGGAACCTCTCTGTTTGAACAGTCGTTGCTGTTTGCTGAAGTGATGTCGTGCAGATACCCAGCTCGTGTTGTCTCTCACTACAACGACCTCATTATTTTGCATGCAAAGAAAGAAAGTCAAATATCAAAGATCTTTGTTGTCAACCTTGGTGAGACCAAGCGCAGGCTCGGCGATCGCTTCGCCCAACACCTCCGCTCGGTTCACAATAACCAACCTGATCTCCCGGTGGCTCAGCAGTTCAACTCCCCCTCCCATTCCAAATCCGACCTTTCTACCCTGGGCCTCGTCCATGGCCAGAGTGAGGACCACTTTAAATTGGAGGAGCAGCACCTCATATTTCACTTGGGTAGTTTACACCCCAGCGGTATGAACATTGACTTCTCCAATTTCAGGTAGTCCCTGCTTTCTCCCTCCTATCCCCTCCCCTTCCCATCTCTCCGACAGCCCACTGTCTCCGCCTCTTCCTTTCTTTCCAACCCCCCCCCCCCCCCCCCTCAACACACATCAGTCTGAAGAAGGGTCTCGACCTGAAACGTCACTAAATGCCACATTGGAGTAAATGCCACATTTTATCTTTCTTGTCTCGGGGGAGTGTTACCTATTCCATCGCTCCACAGATGCTACCTCACCAGCTGAGCTTCTCCAGCATTTTTGTCTACCTTTTCAAATATATGTCAGTGTCCATACATCCGTTCACATTAATTGTGACTGCCCAGAAGGAGTAAGGATGCACCTCAAACCACGAAGCATCCTGGACCATACAGCTCACCCCCTCCGTGACCCACTGGTCAACCTGAGGAGCACCTCCAGCAACAGACTGGTTCCACCAAGATGCAGCTCTACCCCCCCCCCCCCCCCCCCCCCCACACACAATCTTTGCACATCACCAATCCTTTTTGTGTCTGAAGAAGGGTCTGGACCCAAACATAGAAACATAGACAATAGGTGCAGGAGTAGGCCATTCGGCCCTTTGAGCCTGCACCGCCATTCAATATGATCATGGCTGATCATCCAACTCTGTATCCTGTACCTGCCTTCTCTCCATACCCTCTGATCCCCTTAGCCACAAGGGGCCACATCTAGCTCCCTCTTAAATATAGCCAACGAACTGGCCTCAACTACCTTCTGTGGCAGAGAGTTCCACAGATTCACCACTCTGCATGAAAAATGATTTTCTCATCTCTGTCCTAAAAGACTTCCCCCTTATCCTTAAACGGTGACCCCTTGCCCTGGACTTCCCCAACATCTGGAACAATCTTCCTGCAAAATGTTGCCTATTCCTTCGTTCCATAGATGCTGCCTCACCCGCTGAGTTTCTCCAGCATTTTTGTCTACCTTCGATTTTTTTTTTTCCAGCATCTGTACTTCTTTCTTAAACATCCTTTCCACTTGTCACTTTAAATTTGTGTTTCATGTATTTTGTGTTTTTGTGACTGTTGTCAGATCAATTTCCCTCCTGGGATAAATAAATATATCATATACTATCATATCGTATGGGCACCTTTTGAGAAGAGCAATATTGGAAGCAGCGAATGAGGTCAACTATGGTTCGAAATCAGTCTTTGTCCCGTAAGAAATGGTATATCTGTAGCTTGTTCCTGCCGTCACAGTTCATGTAGAGGGTGAAAATATGGTAGATTTTTATAACCAGGCTGTAATTCTTACTTAAGATAGACCCAAAATACTGGAGGAACTCAGCGGGCCAGGCAGCATCATTATAGAGAAGGAATGGGTGACGTTTCGGGTCGAGACCCTTCTTCAGACTGAGAGTCGGGGGGGGGGGGGGGGGGGAAGGGAAACAAGAGATATAGACAGTGATGTAGATACATACAGAACAATGAATGGTAGATATACAAATAAGTAAGGATGATTAAAGATACAGGCTATTGTAGGCTGTGAGCTACTCCAGCATTTGTGTCTATCTTCAGTGTAAACTAGTATCTGCAGTTTCTTCCTACACAATATTCTTTAGCAGACAGTGCAAGACAAAGTGATCATGGCATCACTTTCTTCCCCCTACTCCATCAGTCTGAAGATGGGTCCCGACCTGAAACATCCTCTGGCCATTCCCTCCACTCACGCAGATGTTGCTCCCTGACCCGCTGAGTTACTCCAGCACTCTGTGAAACGTCACCTATCCATGTTCTCCACAGACGCTGCCTGACCCGCTGAGTTACTCCAGCACTCTGTGAAACGTCACCTATGCATGTTCTCCACAGATGCTGCCTGACCCGCTGAGTAACTCCAGCACTCTGTGAAACGTCACCTATCCATGTTCTCCACAGATGCTGCCTGACCCGCTGAGTTACTCCAGCACTCTGTGAAACGTCACCTATCCATGTTCTCCACAGATGCTCCCTGACCCGCTGAGTTACTCCAGCACTCTGTGAAACGTCACCTATCCATGTTCTCCACAGATGCTGCCTGACCCGCTGAGTTACTCCAGCACTCTGTGAAACGTCACCTATCCATGTTCTCCACAGATGCTGCCTGACCCGCTGAGTTACTCCAGCACTCTGTGAAACGTCACCTATCCATGTTCTCCACAGATGCTGCCTGACCCGCTGAGTTACTCCAGCACTCTGTGAAACGTCACCTATCCATGTTCTCCACAGATGCTGCCTGACCCGCTGAGTTACTCCAGCACTCTGTGTCTGGCAAGTGATAGCTGGATACGAGTGAGAGGGCGTTTGAGTGTACAGCAGATGCCAAGTTGTTAGAGTTTAGAAAGAACATTACAAAATAAATTAACTAAGGGAGGCAGGGACGGGACATGAAAAATACTGGCAACTTTACAGTGCAGACTGGTATTACTCTAATACAGTAAGGCCTTTGACAAGGTTCCCCATGGAAGGTTGGTTGAGAAGGTTCAATGTTTGGGTGTTAATGGCGGAGTAGCAAGATGGATTCAACAGTGGCTGAATGGGAGATGCCAGAGAGTAATGGTGGATGGCTGTTTGTCAGGTTGGAAGCCGGTGACCAGTGGGGTGCCTCAGGGATCTGTGTTGGGTCCACTGTTGTTTGTCATGTACATCAATGATCTGGATGATGGGGTGGAAAATTGGATAAGTAAGTATGCAGATGATACTAAGATAGGTGGTGTTGTGGATAATGAAGTAGATTTTCAAAGTCTACAGAGAGATTTGGGACATTTGGAAGAGTGGGCTGAAAGATGGCAGATGGAGTTTAATGCTGATAAGTGTGATGTGCTACATCTTGGCAGGACAAATCAAAATAGGACGTACATGGTAAATGGTAGGGAATTGAGGAATGCTGTGGAACAGAGGGATCTAGGAATAACTGTGCATAGTTCCCTGAAGGTGGAATCGCATGTAGATAGGGTGGTAAAGAAAGCTTTTGGTGTGCTGGCCTTTATAAATCAGAGCATTGAATATAGGAGTAGGGAAGTAATGTTAAAATTGTACAAGGCATTGGTGAGACCAATTCTGGAGTATGGTGTACAATTTTGGTCGCCTAATTATAGGAAGGATGTCAACAAAATGGAGAGAGTACAGAGGAGATTTACTAGAATGTTGCCTGGGTTCCAGCAACTAAGTTACAGGGAAAGGTTGAACAAGTTAGGTCTTTATTCTTTGGAGCGCAGAAGGTTAAGGGGGGGACTTGATTGAGGTCTTTAAAATGATGAAAGGGATAGACAGAGTTGACGTGGATAAGCTTTTCCAATTGAAGGTAGGGAAGATTCAAACAAGAGGGCATGACATGAGAATTAAGGGACAGAAGTTTAGGGGTAACATGAGGGGGAACTTCTTTACTCAGAGTGGTGGCTGTGTGGAATGATCTTCCAGCAGAAGTGGTGGAGGCAGGATCGATTTTAACATTTAAAAGTAAAGTGGATAGGTATATGGACGGGAAGGGAATGGAGGGGTATGGTCTGAGTGCAGGTAGATGGGACTAGGGGAAAATAAATGGTCGGCACGGACTGTAAGGGCCGAGAGGGCCTGTTTCCGTGCTGTAATTGTTATATGGTTACTCTAACCAAATTATATTACTCTAATTTGGTAGTGAATGGTTGAGAAAAGTAATCACAATAAAAGAACTATTAGTCACAAGAATTTTAGTCCTTTCATCTTATCTAAGGCTATCGAACTTGGACTAAATGCCACATTTTATCTTTCTTTATCTCGAGGGAGTGTTTGATATTTATCTTTTTCTTTGAGTATTAGGTTTGGTTTTGCTTATTGTCGTGTGTACGGAGATATTGTTATCCAGGCTTAAATGTTAGATATAAAAGCTGGAGAAACTCACCGGGTGAGGCAGCATCTATGGAGAGAAGGAACAGGCGACGTTTCGGGTCGAGACCCTTCCCCAGACTTCTCGACCCGAAACGTCACCTATTCCTTCGCTCCATAGATGCTGCCTCGCCTGCTGAGTTTCCCCAGCTATTTTGTCTATCTTTGATTTTTCCAACATCTGCAGTTCTTTCTGGAATAGACTCGCATGTGACTAGCTCAGAGAAGGCATCTTGGTTGACGTGGATGAGTTGGGCCGAAGGGCCAGTTTCCCTGCTGCTTGGCTCCATGCCCTACATGGGCGTCACGGTGGCGCAGCGGTAGAGTTGCTGCCTCACAGCGCCGGAGACCCGGGTTCAATCCTGACTACGGGTGCTGTCTGTACGGAGGTTGTACGTTCTCCCCGTGGCCTGCGTGGGTTTTCTACGAGATCTTCGGTTTCCTCCCACACTCCAAAGACGTACAGGTTTGTAGGTTAATTGGCTTGGTTATAAAATGTAAAATTGTCCCTAGTTTTAGCGTCAGTGCCTCCACTGCCCTCTGAAGCAGATTTGCGGTGCAGGTTTCTGGGTTAATTGGCTTGGTAAATGTAAAAAAATGTCCCTAGTGTGTGTGTGTAGGATAGTGTTAGTGTGCGGGGATCGCTGGTCGGCGCGGACCCAGTGGGCCGAAGGGCCTGTTTCCGCGCTGTATCTCTGACTTAAACTAAACTAAAGCAAGCAGCTTTCCGTTCCAATGTTTGTTTAAGAATATTTCCAGCAGTCACGAGATGATGCCTCTTTGATGAATGGCACGCAAGTGGACAATGTGTGTTCCAACACCATGTAACCCACAAAGTGTAATGTTCAAAGCCACCACAAGAAAACCCCAGGTTCTTTCTGACCCTGTACTGTACTTGACAAAGATGAACGAGCACAAACACTGTTGCTGTGGCTACTGTGATTTATACGGGTGCTCAAACAAAAAATACACGCCACCAAACAAAAATATTTTGCCACACCTCTGCGGCTAAATCCAACGCTAACAACACCTGGACCGTCATTCTTATTTAATGTTTTTATTCCTTTTATAAACTTTGGTGCATGACTAATTTATTTAGTCAGAGGGTGGTGAATCTGTGGAATTCTTTGCCACAGACGGCTGTGGAGGCCAAGTCAGTGGATATATTTGAGGCAGAGATAGATAGATTCTTGTTTAAGAAGGAACTGCAGATGCTGGAAAATCGAGGTAAACAAAAATGCTGGAGAAACTCAGTGGGTGCGGCAGCGTCTATGGAGCGAAGCAAATGGTCGAAATCCTTCTTCAGACTGATGTGCGGTTGGGATGGGGGGGTGGTGGGAAGAAGAAAGGAAGAGGAGAAGCCATGGGGCTGAGGGAGGAGACAGTTGGGACTACCTGAAATTGGAGAAGTCAATGTCCATACCGCTGGGGTGTAAACTGCCCAAGCAAAATATGAGGTGCTGCTCCTCCAATTTCCGATGGTCCTCACTCTGGTCGTGGAGGAGGCCCAGGACAGAAAGGTCGGATTAGGAATGGGTGGGGGAGTTGAAGATTCTTGATTAGTACGGGTGTCAGGGGTTACGGGGTGAAGGCAGGAGAATGGGGTTCGGAGGGAGAGATTGATCAGTCATGATTGAATGTGGGAGTAGACTCGATGGGCCGAATGGCCAGATTCTGCTCCTATCACTTATGAATTTGTGGGTTAATGAGTCGGGACATTAATTAATAAAACTGCAACCAGGAAGGGAAGCTGAATCCCTGAGGATACAACAGCGTCAATCAATGGCTACAGTGTTCAAAGTTGTGAAGAGCCGTTTACACTTGGAAAATCAACAGGGATTAACACTGTACAAACAAATTGATTTTTCATTGTTTTTAATCCATCATTAACTGATGTTTACACCACAGTTTTGATGCTCTCCAAATTGGAATGAAGTTGATCAGTGGATTGTGTGCCTTGATGTGACAGTGATGTATCCTCAACTCTGACTGCCCCGTACTCGGTCTGGAGAAGATCACCGATCAGAAACGTCACCTATCCATGTTCTCCACAGATGCTGCCTGACCCACTGAGTTACTCCAGCACTCTGTGAAACGTCACCTATCCATGTTCTCCACAGATGCTGCCTGACCCGCTGAGTTACTCCAGCACTCTGTGAAACGTCACCTATCCATGTTCTCCACAGATGCTGCCTTACCCGCTGAGTTACTCCAGCACTCTGTGAAACGTCACCTATCCATGTTCTCCACAGATGCTGCCTGACCCGCTGAGTTACTCCAGCACTCTGTGAAACGTCGCCCATTCCTTCTCTCCAGAATCACATAATATCAGATAATTCGCACCCTTAGTAATTGGCACCATTTGAAAAATCACTTCTTTTTGGAGAGAAGGAATGGGTGACGTTTCGGGCCGAGACCCGAAGGGTCTCGAGCCGAAACGTTACCCATTCCTTCCCTTCACAGATGCTGCCTGACCCGCTGAGTTACTCCAGCACTCTGTGAAAAGTCACCTATCCATGTTCTCCACAGATGCTGCCTGACCCACTGAGTTACTCCAGCACTCTGTGAAACATCACCTATCCATGTTCTCCACAGATGCTGCCTGACCCGCTGAGTTACTCCAGCTCTCTGTGTCTATCTGTTGCTCAGTTTAATTTAGGGATGCACCAGGGTAACAGGCCCTTCAGCCCATCGAGTCCGCACCGACCATTGATCACCTGCTTACACTAGTTCTATGTTTCACTTTTGCACGTCTTTCGGATCTTGAAGGAAACCGGTGCACCCGGAGGAAACCCACATGGGTCATTAGGGGAACATGCAAACTCCACAAAGAGAGCAACCGAGGTTGGGATGAAACCCATGTCTCTGGCGCTGTGAGGCAGCAGCTCTACCCGTTGCACCACTGGCATTGTCTATATCATTATCTCCCTGGACTTAAGACTAATTTTAACTGTCTTGTTCACCCATTAGCTCTGCGGATCAATGGATATAATCTCCAACTTCTCATCACCTCCACAACGCCCAATGAATAACCAACCTGGTCGCCCGGTGGCCCAGCACCAACTCCCCCTCCCATTCCCAATCCAACCTTTCCGCCCTGGACCTCCGCCATGGCCAGAGTGAGTCCCATCGCAGATTGGAGGAGCAGCACCTCATATTTCGCTTGGGTAGTTTACACCCCAGCGGTATGAACATTGACTTCTCCAATTTCAGGTAGTCCCTGCTCTCTCCCTCCTTCCCCTTCCCAGCTCTCCCACAGCCCACTGTCTCCGCCTCTTCCTTCTTCTTCCCACCCCCACATCAGTCTAAAGAAGGGTCTCGACCCGAAACGTCACCTATTCCTTCACTCCATAGATGCTTCCGGTCTCGACCCGAAACATACCCATTCCTTCGCTCCATAGATGCTGCCTCACCCGCTGAGTTTCTCCAGCATTTTTGTCTGCCTTTGATATTTCCAGCATCTGCAGTTCTTTCTAAAACATTTGGGCATGCATTGAATATTCCTTTCTTTGTGGTCCCTGTCCAGATGCCTGAACTCACGTGTCCTTGGAGTTAATCCCTCCTGCTGTTTCTCTTCTGGAATTAATGAGGACATGTACCTCTCCCCGCTGCAGAAACGTTCCTTTCCGGTTCCCACTCAAGGCCAATGTTTACATCAGCTGCAAACTGTTCTATTCAGTCCCTCGACTCTCACTTGCTCAAAGTCAATTGATTCCGTAATTGTTTTCAGATTAAGGTAATGACAGCTACAGATCAGCTGCATCATGAGGTTATTAGTCAATGTGAGGTTAAGTAGGCATAAACAACACTTTCCAATATAGCCATAGAGACATTGATGAAGATGCCATCTCAATGAACAGCCAATACAGATCTGGGGGAACTCAGCGGCTGAGGCAGCATCTATGGAGCGAAGGAATAGGTGATGTTTCAGGTCGACACCCTTCTTCAGACTGATGTGGAGGTGGGGGGGGGGGGGGGAAGTGGAAAGGAAGAGGCGGAGACAGTGGGCTGTGGGAGAGCTGGGAAGGAGACGGAGAAAGCGAGGACTAACTGAAATTGGCGAAGTCTTCTCCAATTTCAATCTCCAATTTCAGGTAGTCCCTGCTTTCTCCTTCCTTCCCCTCCCCTTCCCAGCTCTCCCTCAGCCCGCTGTCTCCGCCTCTTCCTTTCTTCTTCCCCCCCCCCCCCACCTCCACATCAGTCTGAAGAAGGGTCTCGACCTGAAACGTCACCAATTCCTTCGCTCCATAGATGCTGCCTCACCCGCTGGGTTTCTCCAGCATTTTTGTCGACCTTCGATTTTTCCAGCATCTGCAGTTCTTTCTTAAACGGATGTGGGGGAAGGAACGGCAGATGCTGGTTTACACTGAAGATAGACACAAAAAACCGGAGTAACTCAGTGGGGCAGGCAGCATCTCTGGAGAGAAGGAATGGGTGACGTTCCCCATCGAGACGCTTCTTTGAACTGAATGTCCGGGGAAAGGGAATACAGATGTTTCCAGTTCAGGTTTGTTAATGTCAAGTGTAGCGAGGTACAGTGAAAAGCTTTGTTTTTCATGCTACCCAAACTAATCTGATATGCTAGACATAAATACAGTCCAGCCAAACTCCAGCCCAACAGGTAGAGCAAAGGGGAAGATACAGAGTGCAGAATATACTTCTCAGCATTGTAGCGCATCAGTTCCAGAGACAAAGTCCAATGTCCGCAATGGGGTAGAGGTGAATCGGACAGCACCCTAGCTCATGGAAGGGCCGTTCAGAAGCCTGATAACAGAGGGGAAGAAGCTGTTCCTGAGTCTGGTGGTGCGCGCTTTCAAGCTCCTGTACCTTCTGCCGGACGGGAGCGGGGAGAAGAAGGAAGGACCAGTGTGGGACAGGGACACATTTTTGATTGTGTCGGCTACTTTTCCAAAACACCGTGAAGTGTAGATGGAGGGGAGTGTGGCCTGTGTGATGGACTGGGCTACAACTGCATCTCTCTGCAATTTGTTGCGGTCTTGGGCAGAGCTGTTCCCAAACCAATTGCTTTCAAACACTGCAAGCGTATACGTTAGATAAATACAAAGTGCTGGAGCAACACAACGGGTCAGGCAGCATCTGTGGAGAAAAAGGATGGGTGACGTTTCTGGTCGGGACCCTGCTTCAGATCGTCATCCATCCTCATTCTCCACAGATGCTGCCTGACCCGCTGAGTTACTCCAGCACTCTGTGAAAAGTCACCTACCCATGTTCTCCACAGATGCTGCCTGACCCGCTGAGTTAGTCCAGCACTCTGTGAAACGTCACCTATCCATGTTCTCCACAGATGCTGCCTGACCCGCTGAGTTACTCCAGCACTCTGTGAAACGTCACCTATCCATGTTCTCCACAGATGCTGCCTGACCCGCTGAGTTACTCCAGCACTCTGTGAAACGTCACCTATCCATGTTCTCCACAGATGCTGCCTGACCCGCTGAGTTACTCCAGCACTCTGTGAAACGTCACCTATCCATGTTCTCCACAGATGCTGCCTGACCCGCTGAGTTACTCCAGCACTCTGTGTGCATTTCTGGTATAAACCAGCATCTGCAGTTCTTTGCTTCGATGGATATGATCATTATCTAGGCATTCAATTTCATTTTGTCTGCTTCTCCTTAATGGACAAGTTGGAGGAAGAGTACTTAGCATGTGGCCACAAGACAGAACTTTAGTTTGTGTGTCTGCCTTGAAACACAGAATCGCGGACAGAAATCTAACACACTCCCTGTGGTCCTTTATACGAGGGTTAAGACTCTGGATAGTTGTTTACTTCCAATTATGTGGTACCTTACCATATTTCAGAAATATCACTAAAGCATGAATGACTTTGAAGCCGTCTCTGCTGTTAATTGTGGGAAACTCTTCATAACTCTGACTGTGTCCAAACACTCGACAATAAAAATATTTTCTTCGGGTACATCCAGCACAAGTTAAATTAATAACCAAAAATGAATTCTCTGCCTCGGAGGGCGGTGGAGGCCGGTTCTCTAGACACTTTCAAGAGAGAGTTAGATGGGGCTCTTGAAGATTGCTTAGTCGGGGGATATGGGGAGAAGGCAGGAACGGGGTACTGAATGGGGATGATCAGCCATGATCTCAGTGAATGGCGGTGCTGGCTCGAAGGGCCGAATGGCCTACTCTTGCACCTATTGTCTAAAACTTATTGTCTTCAGGTACATAAGAAGCAATTATTTGATCTCCCTTTATTATCAATTTTAAGAGACAGAGTATATATATTGTGGGTCTGAAGAAGGGTCTCGACCTGAAACGTCGCCTATCTCCTTCGCTCCTTAGATGCTGCTGCACCCGCTGAGTTTCTCCAGCTTTTTGTGTAACCCTCGATTCTCCAGCATCTGCAGTTCCTTCTTGAACAATATAGATATATTGTGTTGGGTTCAGATAATAACTCACTGCTCTCAACCATCCTGTATTGAATAAAGTCAAACAGGCCCTTTGGCCCAACTTGCTCATGCCAACCCGAGGTGCCCCATCTACACTAGTCCCGCCTGCCCGTGCTTGGCCCATATCCCTCTAATCCTTTCCTATCCATGTACCTGTCCAAATGTATTTTAAATGTTATAGACCCTGCCTCAACTACCACCTCTGGCAGCTCGTTCCATACACCCACCACCCTCTAAGTGAAAATGCTGCCCCTCGGGTCCCTATTAAATCTTTCCCATCTCATCTTAAACCCACGACCTCTGGTTCCTGACTCCCTTCCCCTGGGCAGGAGAGTGTGCATTCCCCCTGTCTATTCCCTTCATGATTTTATACACCTCTATAAGTCCACCCCTCAGCTTTCTGCGCTCCATAGAATGAAGTCCCAGCCTGCTCAACCTCTCCCTATAGTTCAGATCCTCGGGTTCTGGCAACATCTTCGTTATGTATCACTCGGAGTGATACAGCGTGGAAACAGGCCCTTCAGCCCAACTTGCCCGCACCGGCCATAATGCCCCATCTACACCTGCCCACGTTTGGCCCTAGCCCTGACCTGTGCATGTACATGTCTAACTGTTTCTTAACCATATAACCATATAACATATAACAATTACAGCACGGAAACAGGCCATCTCGGCCCTTCAAGTCCGTGCCGAACAACTTTTTTCCCTTAGTCCCACCTGCCTGCACTCATACCATAACCCTCCATACCCTTCTCATCCATATGCCTATCCAATTTATTTTTAAATTATACCAACGAACCTGCCGCCACCACTTCCACTGGAAGCTCATTCCACACCGCTACCACTCTCTGAGTAAAGAAGTTCCCCCTCATGTTACCCCTAAACCTCTGTCCCTTAATTCTAAAGTCATGTCCTCTTGTTTGAATCTTCCCTATTCTCAAAGGGAAAAGCTTGTCCACATTAACTCTGTCTATCCCTCTCATCATTTTAAAGACCTCTATCAAGTCACCCCTTAACCTTCTGCGCTCCAGAGAATAAAGACCTAACTTATTCAACCTATCTCTGTAACTTAGCTGTTGAAACCCAGGCAGCATTCTAGTAAATCGCCTCTGTACCCTCTCTATTTTGTTGACATCCTATAATTGGGCGACCAAAATTGTACACCATACTCCAGATTTGGTCTCACCAACGTCTTGTACAATTTTAACATTACATCCCAGCTTCTATACTCAATGCTCTGATTTGTAAAGGCTAGCATACCAAAAGCTTTCTTTACCACCCTATCTATATGAGATTCTACCTTCAAGGAACTATGCACGGTTATTCCCAGATCCCTCTGTTCAACTGTATTCTTCACCGTTTCTTAATCGGTGCGATAGTCCCAGCCTCAACTACCTCATCTGGCTGCTCGTTTCATACATCCAACACCCTCGGTGTGGAAAAAGTGACCTCTCAGGTTCCTATTAAATCCTGCATCTTAAAGCCTTAAGGGCCTGTCCCACCAGCATGCAAATCTATGCGGTGAGCGCGACCTAACGTGGTCGCTTGAGTCGTCCGGCGTCGCGGGGCCGGTCCCACTTCGATCGCCGGAGCCGTGCGGAATTGTGCGGAGTTCGTCCCGACATCGCGCGGGGCTCCGAAAAACTGACTATATTCAAAAATTCCGCGCGGCAACGGCTTGTCGGCTCGCACTCACCTCGACGCATTACACACCGTCTCAACGTCGTGCCTCCGTGACCCTCTGTGTGTATGGCTCCGTGGCCCTCTGTGTGCGCCTCTGTGCCCCTCTCTGTGTGCCCCTCTCTGTCCTGACGAACTTACCTTTAAGACTTCGGTCCAAATTCACCTCACTTTGCGCCGCGTTGCGCCACTCACCTGACCTCCGTGCGGCCCTCACTGCCGGTTTGGTCGCGCTTGCCGCATGCAGGCGCATGCTGGTGGGAACGGCCCTGTACAGGGATCACCCGACCTCCGCGCGGCCCCCGCTTCTAGTTTGATCGCGCTCATCGCATGGAGTCGGATGCTGGTAGGACAGGCCCTTTACTGATGCAACGCGTGGTGAGGATGGACTGTATGGAACAATGCGTCGAGGCTGTGCTGGACTGGGCTGTGTTCACTGCTCTATACACGTACAGGTGCAATGAAACTTGTCACCATTGCCATAGTTGAGCGTTCCTACTCACAATATCCTGGATGAGATCAGGTTATTATCCTTGCTTTACCCGGCTTAAGGACAAAAGGGATAGCAGAAGAATTAGGCCATTCGGCCCACTCCCCATTCAATCACGGCTGATCTATCTCTCCCTCCTAACCCCATTCTCCTGCCTTCTCCCCGTAACCTCTGACACCCGCACTAATCAAGAATCTATCTCTGCCTTAAAAATATCCACTGACTTGGCCTCCACAGCCGTCTGTGGGAAATAATTCCACAGATTCACCACCCTCTGGCTAAAGAAATTCCTCCTCATCTCCTTCTTAAAGGCACGTCCTTTAATTCTGAGGCTGTGCCCTCTGGTCCTAGACTCTTCCACTAGTGGAAACATCCTCTCCACATCCACTCCTGGCAAGCAGCATGTTGCAGGCACCCACACACCAGCACGATGCACTGTTTGCAGAAAAACAAATATGAATGTCATGCATTGTGGGTGAAGGTGGATTTACATGCATGCCCTGAAAACAGAAAAATGCTGGAAACACTCAGCAGGTCAGGCTGCATCTGCGGAAAGAGAAATGGATTCATGCAGCTTACAACCCAACGTATTTAATATTGATCTCTCTAACTTCAAGTAACCCTTGATGGCCTGTCCCGCTTGGCGATTTTTTTCGGCGACTGCCGTCTTCATTGACTGACGTATCAGGATCGTCGAAAGATTTTGAACATTTCAAATTCCAGCAACGACAAGAAAATGTTGCGACACTTGAGAAGACCTGATGCATCAGTCAATTATGCTGACAGTTGCAGAAAGAAATAGCCAAATGGGACAGACCCTTTACATCCATCCCCCACCCAGGCCATTGTACTAATTTCAATGTTGTCCTGGTGAGTTTCATTGTCTGTAACTGGTTTTCACCTAGCCCACAGCCAACAATGGCCTGTTTCCTTTCTCATCGTTACTTTTTTGCAAATCTTTCATTCATTTGTTCTATGTCTCTCTGCATCCCCGTCTATCTCTCTCGGTTCCCATTATGTCGAGATATGTCTTCCATAAGCGAGGGTGCCGTCCAAATCACCTCTACCCCATTGCGGACATTGGACTTTGTCTCTGGAACCGATGCGCTACAATGCTGAGAACTATATTCTGCACTCTGTATCTTCCCCTTTGCTCTACCTGTTGGACTGGAGTTTGACTTGATTGTGGTTTTCTATAGCAAATCAGATTAGTTTGGGTAGCATGAAAAACAAAGCTTTTCACTGTACCTCGCTACACGTGACATTAACAAACGTGACAATGAACCGGATCCGTCTGTATTCCCTCTCCCCTGACTCCATCTAAAGAAAGGTCTCGACCTGAAAAATCACCCATCCCTTCTCTCCAGAGATGCTGCCTGTCCCGCTGAGTCACTCCAGCATTTTGTGTCCATCTTCAGTTTGAACCAGCGTCTGTAGTTCCTTCCTACACACAACGGGGTTAATGTGACGGTTGCGAGACCCTTCTTCAAAATGATTCTGTGTCAAAGGTCTTGGATTTGAAACATTCTCTGGATGCTTTCAAGAGAGAGCTAGATAGGGCTCTTAAAGATAGCGGAGTCAGGGGATATGGGGAGAAGGGAGGAACGGGGTACTGATTGTGGATGATCAGCCGTGATCACATTGAATGGCGGGGCTGGCTCGAAGGGCCGAATGGCCTACTCCTGCACCTATTGTCTATTAACACTGTTTTTCGTTCGACTGATGCCGCCTGACCGGCTGAGTATTTAGAGCGTAGAACATGGAATGAAGATATTTCCAGCTTTCTCTGCTTTTGCTTCAGGTTTGCAGCATCTGCACTATTTATTTTTAATTTTCCCCCCATAAATTTCATTTCTAACCCCTCTCACCCTGGCCACAAACTCTTTGAATCACTTCCCTGTGGAAGGCGACTCCGGACTGTCAAAGCTGCCACAGCCAGACATAAAAACAGTTTTTATCCACGAGTAGTAGCTCTACTCAACAGCCAAAGATCTGTAGCCTCCCTTTGATCTGGTATTTTGTTGGTTCACACGCTTGATCAATGGTATTTTATCATTAATGTCTTATTATTATTAATGTTTAGTGTTTTCTGAGTCATTCGTAACTGTCACTGTGTGTCATGTTGTCACTTGTGGGTGGAGCACCAAGGCAAATTCCTTGTATGTGAATACTTGGCCAATAAACTTACTTAAATTTCTGCATGTGCCCCATTGAAGAAGCATTTAAATTCCATAACTATGGAGCATAAAGTGAAGACTGCTCTGTATTTCGAGAGAGCCCATTTGCTTTGAAGAATACTTGTTGTTTGCAAAGGATGAGCACCACCCCTGGGCATGTTCCGTGGAAATTCCCCATTCTACAAGAATTTACATTTTATCGCCTTGAAGCAGTTTTCACGACTCTGCTCTTGGCTTGTATTTGGAAATGAGTTCTAGTGTATAAACGTCAGTTAACTGTCATAGACTAAAGGCTTTTATATAAACTGCAGAGTTTTATTGCAGAAATATTTGCTTCTAAATTAACAATATTGCTTCTTGGATGGTTTAATAATGGTTTTGTAAAACGCAGGGAAATATGAAGCTACAGGTAATGAATGATATTCAGTCCTTGGTAGACTTCAGTGTTATTATTTAATATTAATAACTCTGCCACCATGATGGCAGCTTGTAGAACGCTCACAGAAAGAAGATTAAAAGGTGTATTTTCTCCATTTATAAATTGTGCGTGGAACTAGGATGTTGCCAGGAATTGAGAGTGCGAGGCTGGGAGTGTGTAGGAAGGAACTGCAGATGCTGGTTTACACCGAAGATAGGCACAAAATGCTGGAGAAACTCAGCTGGACAGGCAGCATCTCTGGAGAGAAGGAATGGGCGAGGTTTCAGGTCGAGACCCTTCTTTGCATAAAGAGTGAAGGGAGAGGGAGACACAAAGATATGGAAAGGTAAGGTGTGAAAATGACAGATCAAAACAGAAGTTGGACACAAAGTGCTGGAGTAACTCAGCAGGGCAGGCGACATCTCTGGAGAGAAGGAATGGATGATGTTTTGAGTCGAGACCCTTCTTCAGACACATCAAGGCACAGAAACAGGCCCTTCGGTCCATGAGTGCATTGAATGGTGGTGTTGGCTCGAAGGATCGAATGGTCTACTCCTGCACCTATTGTCTATTGACCAATCTGTGGAATTCTCTGCCTTAGAGGGTGGTGGAGGCCAGTTCTCTGGATAGTTTCAAGAGAGCTAGATAGGGCTCTTAAAGATAGCGGAGTCAGGGGATATGGGAAGAAGGCAGGAACGGGGTACTGATTGGGCATGATCAGCCATAATCACATTGAATGGCGGTGTTGGCTCGAAGGGCCGAATGGCCTACTCCTGCACCTATTGTCTATTGTCTAATGAAACCCACACACTAACACTATCCTACACCCACTAGGGACATTTTTTACATTTACCAATCCAATTAACCTACAAACCTGCACGTCTTTTGAAGTGTGGGAGGAAACCGAAGATCTTGGAGAAATCCCACGCAGGTCACGGGGAGAACGTGCAAACTCCGTACAGACAGCGCCCGTAGCATGCATCGAACCCGGGTCTCCGGCGCTGCATTCGCTGTGAGGCAGCAACTCTGCCGCTGTGCCACCGTGCCGCACTTCATGAGGTGACACTGAGGCAAACAATCTGTACTCGGCTTGCACTGATGTTATTTCTATGAGGCACCCCCCATCTTTCCACTGAAGTCACCGCATCCAACCGGAAAATTGCCACTATTGTCACTTTTATTTTTTAATTCTGGCAATTTTTCCCCAAATTTATAAAATGGTGTTAAGGACATGAAGCACAAAATGTGTAGCCACTAAAAGCTCATCGTCCAATAATCAAAATTAAAAATCAATGAATGAAATTAATCTGAAACATATGAAACTAAGTCTCTCGGGTTAAATATTGTAATGGATTTTCAGCATTTCTCCTATTCATCAATACTAATTATAAACTTAATGTCCCCACATTTATCTCGCAGAGCTGGAGATTTCGGGTATTTTCAATGACGGAGAATACCAAATTCAAGCAAAATCATTGGAAAATTGATCCTAACAGGACGGCACGGTGGCACAGTGTTAGAGTTGCTGCCTCACAGCGCCAGAGACCTGGGTTCCATCCCGACTGCGGGTGCTGTCTGTACGGAGTTTGCACGTTCTCCCCGTGAACTGTGTGGGTTTTCTCCGGGTGCTCCGGTTTCCTCCCACACTCAAAGGCCGTACAGGTTTGTGGGTTCATTGGCTTCCGTCAATTGACCCTGAAGTGGAGGAGAAAGTGGGATAAGATATATTACATTGCGTAGGAAGGAACTGCAGATGCTGGTTTAAGCCGAAGATAGACACAAAATGCTGGAGTAACTCAGCGGGACAGGCAGCATCTCTGGAGAGAAGGAATGGGTGAAGCTTTGGGTCGCGACCCTGCTTCAGACTGACTCTCAGTCTGAAGAAAGGTCTTGTCCCGAAACGTCACCTATTTCTTCTCTCCAAAGATTTTGTTTGACCCGCTGAGTACCTCCAGCTTTGTGTTTCATATATAACGTGGATGCTTCGTGTGGATTCAGTGAACCAAAGAGCGTGTTTCCGTGCTGCATCGTTCAATCAATCAGTAATTCTAATTTGGATTCAATAATATTTTCGTAAGAAGTCAGGAATATTCTATTTCCGTTTGTAGATTATAAAAACAAATAGAGCATCTATCAGAGTGAAGTTACATGATGGCAACTCAATCTTACACAGACTGTTCACATTGGGACAACACATTTGCAATTCTTCATCTGCAATTACTCACCAGAGAGGTGCTGGCACGCTGGTGCAGCGGTAGAGTTGCTGCCTCACAGCGCCAGAGACCCAGATTCCAATAGACAATAGGTACAGGAGTAGGCCATTCGGCCCTTTGAGCCAGCACCGCCATTCAATGCGATCATGGCTGATCATCCCCAATCAGTGCCCCGTTCCCGCCTTCTCCCCATATCCCCTGACTCCGCTATTTTTAAGAGCCCTATCTAACTCTCTCTTAAAAGTATCCAGTGAACCGGCCTCCATTGCCCTCTGAGGCAGAGAATTCCACAGACTCACAACTCTCTGTGTGAAAAAGTGTTTCCTCATCTCTGTTCTAAATGGCTTACCCCTTATTCGTAAACTGTGGCCCCTGGTTCTGGACTCCCCCAACATCGGGAACATGTTTCCCTCCTCTAGCGTGTCCAAACCCTTAATAATTTTATATGTTTCAATAAGATGGCCTCGTATCCATCTAAACGCCAGAGTGTACAAACCCAGCCGCTCCATTCTCTCTGCGTATGACAGTCCCGCCATCCCGGGAATTAACCTGGTGAACCTACGCTGCACTCCCTTAATTGTGCCTATCACCAAAGCGAATGAGTGGGGTTTCCCTGTGTGGTCATGCTACTCTGATCATGTCCATCTGAGGAAGGCAGTCGCTATGGTGTTATCACAACAGTTATTCTCAGCAGGCAGATTAGCAGCTGCCCTGTTTGAAACCCGCTCTTCAATGGAGATGGCACGATGCAAGTAGGGCTCGTTCAATTACCGGGGATGCGTTTTAGTTTAGTTTAGAGGTACAGCGCAGAAACAGGCCCTTCGGCCCACCGGGTCCGCACCGACCAGCGATCCCCGCACACTAACACTATCGTACACACACTGGGGACAATTCACATTTATACCAAAGACAATTAACCTACAAACCTGAACGCCTTTGGAGTGAGGGAGGAAACAGAAGATCTCGGAGAAAACCCACGCAGGTCACAGGGGAGAACGTGCAAACTCCGTACAGACAGCACCCGCAGTTGGGATGCAACCCGGGTCTCCGGCGCTGTGAGAATCGAGGGGGTTATGATGGGAGGGATCTCTCAGTGGGTGAGAAGGAGCCAGACCTGGTATGTTACAGCGCTGGCAGATGGCATGGTCTTTGTCCATGGACATCACAGAGGGACATCCAGTGGCAGGTGACCAGAGATATTGAGCTAAGTTATTGTTGCCATTTCCGAGCTCCAGCGAAGAGCTTTTATTGTGTGCTAAGGGAATAGCATGAATAACATTTAGCTCAGGATAAACTC
Organism: Raja brachyura; assembly: GCA_963514005.1. The sequence goes on from OY740794.1 coordinate 64,900,268, forward strand.
CAGTAAAGGCTGATCAAAGATAGTCTGAGGGTGACCAATGAGGAAGATAGTAGTTCAGGACTGCTCTCTAGTTGTGTTAGGCAATAGGTGCAGGAGTAGGCCATTCGGCCCTTCGGGCCAGCACCGCCATTCAATGTGATCATGGCTGCGGGGATGGTTTAGTTGCTTGACAACAGTTGGGAAGAAACTGTCCCCGAATGATCGAGCTCAGTCTTTTAATGTCTGCTGCAGGGTGACGGGGTTAGATGTTTCCACTAGTGGGAGAGTCCAGGCCCAGAGGTCACAGCCTCGGAATAAAATCACGTTCCTTTCGGAAGAAGATGAGGAGGAATTCCGTTAGTCAGAGGGTGGTGAATCTGTGGAATTCTTTGCCACAGAAGGCAGTGGAGGCCAAGTCAGTGGATATTTCTAAGGTAGAGATGGATAGATAGATTATTGATTAGTACAGTGTTCGGGGGTTACGGGGAGAAGGCAGGAGAATGGGTTTGAGCGGGAGAGACCATGGGGGAACATGGAGGAGGACTGCCTGTACTTTGTGCCTTCCACCACAGTGAAGAATGCTGTGGTGGATGTTGGTGTTACATTTTTATTGTGTATTGTGTGTATTTTTTTATTGTACCGCTGCTGGCAAATTCATTTCACTGCATTTTATTGTGTATGTGATGAATAAATCTGATTGATTGAGATAGATCAGCCATGATTGAATGGCGGAGTAGACACAAAGAAACTGCAGATGGTGGATTGGAGAGTCATACAGGCCCTTCAGCCCAACTCATCCATGCCGACCAAGATGCCCCATCTACGCTAGTCCCATTTGCCAGCATTTGCCATTTATCCTTCTAAACCTTTCTTATCCATGTACTTGTCCAAATGTACAATTATAAATGGGATACTGTTTTTCCCTAGTCTATTGAAGGTGTTACTCATGTCCAAGTAAGTTTAGTTATGCGATACAGTTTAGAGATGCAGCGCGGAAACAGGCCATTCGGCCCACCGACTCCGTGCCGGCCAGCAACCCCTGCTGGCCCACACTATCCCACACACACCAGGGACAATTTACAATTCACAGAGAGGCAATTAACCTTCTGGAGTGCGGGAGGAGACCCACGCAGGTCACGGGGAGAACGTACAAACTCCGTACAGACAGCACCTGTGGTCAGGATCGAACCCGGGCCTCCGGCGCTGTGAGGCAGCAACTCTACCGCTGCTCTGCCTTGCTGTCTGGTGGTAATCAAGGGATATGTGGAGGGGGGGGGGGGGGGGGGGGGGGGAGCAGGAACAGGGTACTGATTTTGGATGATCAATGTTAATTGAGACCCTAGTCAATAATTAAATTATAAAACAAAAAAGACGAATAATTCTTTACATGGACGAACTTTGTTGAGAGGGAAATCAGCGGCTTTGTTTTGAACAAAGCGAAAGACTTCAAAAGAATTGCACCTTTACAAACAATAAATTGATCCAGCCCTTCTATTTCCATCACATTATCTTCTCCCTGATTCAGAAGATATCTTAATGTTCGCTTTCCCCTTTTCAACTCAGCATCTTAAAGCCTGCAGAAAGGGAATCGATTTAATTTCAACTTCAAAAGGATTTGCAGATAGCGATGGCAATTTTTGCATGCTCCAAGAAAAAATTTAATTTGTTTGTGATACCAGAGTCCAAAAGCTAGCAAGAATTGTTTCATTACAAGCTCCCGTAGCAATGACATAATAGCCTCTTACTTCATTCCTTTTGATAATGTTAAGTGCTCAGCACATTTGATTTGTTTCAAAGTAAATGAATGATAAAATGCAAAGAAAAGATAAAATGGGAACCTCTTTATTTTAATTAACTGATTACAACCAAATTCTCTCCAGTTGAAAAATTACATCTTGCTGTTCTTGTCAATTCCCTGCATTTCCTGCACCACTCACCACGAACCCCGTGATCCAATCCTCCGTTTAAATTCTTAGTTTGTTATCTATGAATAGTTTGCACCAACCACATGTGTGGTCGCGGTGGCGCAGCGGTAGAGTTGCTGCCTCACAGCGCCGGAGAGCTGGGTTCGATCCCGACTGCGGGTGCTGTCTGTACGGAGTTTGCACGTTCTCCCCGTGACCTGCGTGGGTTTTCTCCGAGATCTTCAGTTTCCTCCCACACTGCAAAGACGTGCAGGTTTGTAGGTTAATTGGCTTTGGTGTAAATGTAAATTGTCAACATAGAAAACATAGAAGTGTTAAAGAAGGAACTGCAGATGCTGGAGAATCGAGGGTTACACAGCTCCTTAGATGCTGCTGCACCCGCTGAGTTTCTCCAGCTTTTTGTGTAACCCTAGAAAACATAGCAATTAGGTGCAGGAGTAGGCCATTCGGCCCTTTGAGCCTGCACCGCCATTCAATATGATCATGGCTGATCATCCAACTCAGTATCCCGTACCTGCCTTCTCTCCATACCCTCTGATCCCCTTAGCCACAAGGGCCTCATCTAACTCCCTCTTAAATATAGCCAATGAACTGGCCTCAACTACCCTCAGTGGCAGAGAGTTCCAGAGACCCACCACAATCTGTGCACAAAAAGTCCTTCTCATCTCGATCCTAAAGGATTTCCCCCTTATCCTTAAGCTGTGACCCGTTGTCCTGGACTTCCCCAACATCGGGAACAATCTTCCTGCATCTAGCCTGTCCAACCCCTTAAGAATATTGTAAGTTTCTATAAGATCCCCTCTCAATCTCCTAAATTCTAGAGAGTATAAACCGAGTCTATCCAGTCTTCCTTCATAAGACCCCAGTGTGTGTCGGATAGTGTTAGTGTGCGGGGATCGCTGGTCGACGCGGACTCGATGGGCTGAAGGGCCTGTTTCTGCGCTGTGTCTCTGAACTAAACTGAACTAAATGTTCAATATAAAAAAAATCATTGTTGAGTATTACTGGAAGAACAGCTTCTACACAATATCAGGAATGCATGAACGAAAATGCTAACCTTGTCATAATTAATTGTACTTCGAGGGTTTGGTGATGTTACAGGAGATTGGCGCTTGATTAGCACGGTAATCTAATCACCCCGTTATACTCCAATTTCACGTCTTGCAAGTCAAAGGCCGCAAGGTTGGATGGCACGAAATGTATTCCAGACAAAGCCGACAGCAGGCGACGTTTCACAGCAATCCAGCCCGTGAAACGAGTTCAAATACAATCTATCCCTGGTGAATGATGTTCACAGAGACCTAGGCAAGATCAAATAAAGCTGTCCTCCTTTGATATTCCATTTGCAGATAGTGTTAGGAGCCTGTCCCACTTGCCGATTTTTTTCGGCGACTGCCGGCGTCATTGACTGAAAAATTCGCGGCGTGACGCGGCAGCGATGACGTATTGACGCGCGGTGTTTTTTCAAGAGTCGTGATAATTTTTATTTTAAATGTTCAAAATCTTTTGGCGACCCTGATATGACGCCAGCGGTCGCCGATAAAAATCGGCAAGTGAGACAGGTGCTTTACCGTCTGAATATTCTTCACCAAAGTACTAGGGTGTCAGGGATGACGGGGAGAGGGCAGGAGAATGGGGTTGAGAGAAAGAGAGAGAGAGAGAGAGAGAGAGAGATAGATCAGCCATGATTGAATGGCAGAGTAGACGTGATGGGCCGAATGGCCTAATTCTGCTCCTGTCAATTATGAACCTATGAACGACATGACAATTGTTGGTGTGAAGCAGTTACTCGAGCAATGCGTTCAATGGATAGCAAATCTCACAAATGATTTACCTAGTGATAGGATGTGTATGAAGTAACTGCAGATGCAGGTTTACACAGCAAGGCCTGAAGTTTAGTTTAGTTTATTGTTACGTGTGTACCGAGGTAAACTGATTGTTTACAGCTTGCAGTGAAAACAGGTGGAGGAGGAGGCCGTTCAGCCCTTCGAGCCAGCACCGCCATTCATTGCGATCATGGCTGATCGTCCCCTATCAATAACCCGTGCCTGGCTGCTCCCCATATCCCTTGATTCCACTAGCCCCTAGAGCTCGATCCAACTCTCTCTTAAATCCATCCAGTGACTTGGCCTCCACTGCCCTCTGTGGCAGGGAATTCCACAAACTCACAACTCTCTTGGGTGAAAACGTTTCTTCTCACCTCAGTCTTAAATGGCCTCCCCTTTATTCTAAGTCTGTGGCCCCTGGTTCTGGACTCGCCCAAACATTGAAAAGACAATACATGATTCCAATCGAGCCATTGAAGAAGAGTCTCGACCCAAAACGTCACCCATTCCTTCTCTTCATGGACAACATGTAAACTCCGTACAGACAGCACCCGTAGTCGGGATCGAACCCGGGTCTCCGGCGCTGTAAGGCAGCAACTCTACCACTGCGCCACCGTGTCGTATGTGCATTTCTTGTGCGTTTGTGGTCTCCACAATGCTCAAACAATATGAACAATGTGGGAAAAAGGACAAGTACCCCACTTACAACGTCCAAGTTATGTAAAGATGCTAACAGTCATGGGACTGTTTACTCTGGAGAAGAGGAGGCTGGGGTCAATGTTGCTAATGTCTTCAACAGCCCAAATACAAAAATGCTGGAGACACTCAGCGGGTGATGCAGCAACTATGGAGCGAAGGAATAGGCGACATTTCGGGTCGAGACCCTTCTTCAGACTGACATGGCAAACACATCAGTTTCCCTAGCTGAGTTCGCAAGTTTATGTTGAAGAACTTTGCATGCAGGGTGACAAACATGGAATAGACTGTTAGGGGCAGAAGGATATCAGTGAAAATTACACATAGATACTTGAGAGAGTAGGTGATTGGGAAATATTAGTTTCTGGGGATTCAATAGACAATAGGTGCAGGAGTAGGCCATTCGGCCCTACGAGTCAGCACTGCCATTCAATGTGATCATGGCTGATCATCCCCAATCAGTACCCCGTTTCTGCCTTCTCCCCATATCCCCTGACTCCACTATTTTTAAGAGCCCTATCTAGTTCTCTCTTGAAAGTATGCAGAGGTCCGGCCACCACTGCCCTCTGAGGCAGAGAATTCCACAGACTCACAACTCTCTGTGAGAAAAAGTGTTTCCTCACCTCCGTTCTAAATGGCTTACACCTTATTCTTAAACTGTGGCACCTGGTTCTGGACTCCCCCAACATCGGGAACATGTTTCCTGACTCTAGCGTGTCCAAACCCTTAATAATTTTATATATTACAATAAGAGATCCTCTCATCCTTCTAAATTCCAGAGAATACAAGCCCAGCCACTCCATTCTCTCAGCATGTAACAGTCCCGCCATCCCGGGAATTAACCTGGTGAACCTATGTTGCACTCACTCAATAGCAAGAATGTCCTTCCTCAAATTTGGAGACCAAATCTGCACACAAGTAAGTAAGTAATTTTATTGGCCAAGTATTCACATACAAGGAATTTGCCTTGGTGCTCCGCCCACAAGTAACAACATGACATACAGTGACAGTTACGAATGACTCAGAAAACACTAAACATTAATAATAATAAGACATTAATGATAAAACACCATTGATCAGGCATGTGAACCAACAAAATACCAGAGCAAAGGGAGGCTACAGATTTTTGGCTGTTGAGTAGAGCAACTACTCGTGGATAAAAACTGTTTTTATGTCCGGCTGTGGCAGCTTTGACAGTCCGGAGTCGCCTTCCAGAGGGAAGTGATTCAAAGAGTTTGTGGCCAGGGTGAGAGGGGTCAGAGATGATCTTGCCCGCTCGCTTCCTGGCCCTTGCAGTGTACAGTTCATCAATGGAGGGAAGGTTGCAGCCAATAACCTTCTCAGCTGATCGGACGATTCACTGCTGATTGTGCTCCAGGTGTCTCACTGGGGCCCACACCTTATATGGAGAGGGAAAAAATGCATAAATACTTAAGAGAGAAGGTGATTGGGAAATATTAGTTTCTGCGGATTCAAATGGACTTTAGTGTCCTTTCCAATCCTTTGTTTAAGAAATAATTGCAGATGCTGGAAAAATCGAAGGTAGACAAAAGTGCTGGAGAAATTCAGCGGGTGAGGCAGCATCTATGGAGCTCTACATTGTTGAGAACAAGCGCAGGCTTGGCGATCGCTTCGCCCAACACCTCCTGGTGGCTCAGCACTTCAACTCCCCCTCCCATTCCGAATCCAACCTTTCTGTCCTGGGCCTCCTCCATGGCCACAGTGAGTCCCACCGCAAATTGGAGGAGCAGCACCTCATATTTTGCTTGGGTAGTTTACACCCCAGTGGTACGAACACTGACTTCTCCAATTTCAGGTGGACCTTGCTTTCTCCCTCCTCCCCCTCCCCTTCCCAGCTCCCCCACAGCCCACTGTCTCCGCCTCTTCCTTTCAGGATTTTGTGTCTACCTTCGATTTTACCAGCATCTACAGTTCTTTCTTACGCCCTTGAAAAAGAACTTGAGTTCCTCTGGGGTGGAAACTCTATCTGGATCACACCACCAAAGCCCACATGCATTGTGAGAAGCTCACAACGAACTTTGCTTCTGGAATTTGGTTCCAATGACTTCAGAGAATGGAGCACTCACCTTAGATTCCAACCTCTGGGCACTATCCCCCAAATCCCTCTGGAAAATGTACGTGTTCAACCATCCAGCCTGTTTTGAATTATTAGGAATTTGTGTGCAATACACTTTAGAATTATTTGTAAGCAGTCTTTGAAACGTGGCTCTAAATTTTGAATTACTTTATTTTAGAGATATGAGGCAGAAACGGGCCCTTCGGCCCACCGAGTCCACACCGACCAGCGATCCCCGCATACTAACATTATCCTACACACACTAAGGACAATTTACACCTTTTAGACAATTAACCTACAAATCTACACATTTTTGGAGAATGGAAGGAAACTGGAGCGCCTGGAGAAAACCCACGCCGGTCACGGGGAGAACGTACAAATTCCATACAGACAGCACCCGTCGTCAGGATTGAACCCGGGTCTCTAGCACTGTGACGCAGCGACTCTGCAGCTGTGCCAATTATTTGTACTTGTTGCAGCTTGCAAACTGTATGGGGAATTGTAATGGGGAAGTATACCGTTAACGGCAAGACCCTTAACGGGCTGGTCCCACTTACGCGACTTTTTCGGCGACTGCCGGCACCCGTCGTTGCAGGTCGTTGCAGGTTGGCGAAAATTTTCAACATTTTGAAAATCCAGCGGCGAATCAAAAAGATCGGAGATTTGTACGAAATGGGAAACCTTTCATCATTTCAGAAGTTACAATCCAAATACGATCTGAGATGTAATCAATATTTTAGATGTCTTAAAATTTGAGATTATCTGAAAAAATATACACACGTATATAAAGCTCTGATGCCATATATATTAAATGAAGGTATGAATAGAAACGCAGTCAAATAATTTAATATCATACTTGTATAATATCATTCTAAATATAGAAATTCCATCCTCAGATGTAATTAGAAGAGAGTGGGAACAGGAATTAAGGTTAAAAATTCCCAAAGACAGATGGGATAAATATCTTCTATATGTACACAATTGCTCGATTAATGTAAGACATTTTTTAATCCAATTTAAAATATTATATAGACTATATTACTCGAAAACTAAACTGAACAGAATGTTTCCAAATGTATCCCCCATCTGTGATAAATGTTTATCTCAAGAAGCAACTATAACACATGCTTTCGTCCATAGATTTTGGAAATAAATCTTTGAATTCTTCACAAAATTATTAAAAACGATACTGGACCTCCATACAGTATTGATTTTTTTTGGAACAACAGGAGCCTGCTCTGAGTTATCAATATTTCAAAGACGTTTCCTTAACTACGGCCTGATAATGGCAAAAAAGCTTATACTTAAATTTTGGAAAAATGCATCCACCCCAACGCTTAAAATGTGGATCTCAAGCATGTCTGAGACGCTACATCTTGAAGATATGAGACTCGTCTTAGCAGGAAAATCAGAAATGTTTTTAAAGACATGGTCTCCTTTCATCGATTCATTACAAGTATAACATGGTGCAACACAACTCTGGGAATAGAGTTCACGATTCACGAACTGGGTGATGGGTGTGGTGAGATATGAAGCGGGTATATCCACACATAACGGTCCCTTTTTTTCCCTTTCTTTCTCTTTTCTCTTTTTTATTTCTTTTTTTTTATTATTTATGGGATTTTGTCTTTATTTTTCTGTAGGCTATTACTTGTTTACCCCTGGACCACACATCTGGTAGTCTAGGGGTTTTCACATCAGTCTTTCTCTTTCTCGTTCTTTCTTTCTTGCTCTACCCATTTCTCGGTTAATTTAAAATAGAAGCAGTACACAAAATGTATGTTGTCATATGCCACGGTTTATATTACTGTACATTGCTTCTAATAAAAACATAAATTAAAAAATTAAAAAATTAAATCCAGCGGCGACCGGAAAGACACTACGACTCTTTGGGAGGCGACTCACGACCGTACAGGCGACATGTCGCGGGGTGAAGCCCGTACGGTCGTGAGTAGTCGCCCAAAGAGTCGTACCTTGTTCTGGTCGCCGCTGGATTTTCAACATGATGAAAATTTTCGGCGACCTGTAACGACCTATGACGGGTGCCGGCAGTCGCCGAAAAAGTCGCGTAAGTGGGACAGGCCCCTTTACACTATCAATGTGCAGAGGAGTCTTGGGATCCAAGTTCATAGCTCACTGAAAGTTGAATTATAGTTTAGAGATACAGCATGAAAACAGGCCCTTCGGCCCACTGAGACCAGTGATCCCCGCACACTAACACCATCCTACACACACAAGGGACAATTTACATTTGTACCAAGCTAATTAAATTACAAACCTGCACGTCTTTTGGGTGTGGGAGGAAACCGGAGGAAACCCACGTGGGTCACGGGGAGAACGTACAAACTCCGTACAGACAGCACCCGTAGTCCGGATGGAACCCGGGTGTCTGGCGCTGTGAGGCAGCAGCTCTACCCGCTGCGCCACCATGCCGCATATAATTGGCCTTCATCACTAGGGCCATTGAGTATAAGAGTCAGGAAGTCATAATGCAGTTTTATAGATGAGATCAGCAGATGAGATAAAATTAACTTGGCATCATGTTTGACACCAGCAGGGAGGAACGGCGGCGCAGCGGTAGAGTTTGCACGTTCTCCCCGTGAATTTTCTCCGAGATCTTCGGTTTCCGCCCACGCTCCAAAGACATACAGGTTTGCAGGTTAATTGGCTTGGTATAAGTGTAAAAATAATTGTCCCTAGTGTGCGTGGAATAGTGTTAATGTGCGGAGATCGATGGTCGGTGCGGACTCGGTGGACCTGTTTCCACGCTGTACCTCTAAACACAAAATTATTTTTAAAATATCCAACATTGCGGGTCCATAGGCCTGATCCTGCGCTGTAGTTTTAAATACGTTAACACGGCCCACACAGAAAAATTCACAGTGATCAATAATGTGATCAATCAATGTAATAATGCAGCAGGTTTGTAGGTTAATTGGCTTCTGAAAATTGTAAATTGTTCCTAGTACGTTGGATCGTGGTAGTGTACGGGATGGTCGCTGGTCGGCATGAAGGCCAGTTTCGACACTCTCTCTCTTTTCACTGTACCTCGGTACACGTGACAAAGAATAGACTAAATAAACCCCCGTTAGACACAAAATGCTGGAGTAACTCAGCGGGACAGGCAGCGTCCCTGGAGAGAAGGAATGGGTGACGTTTCGGGTCGAGACCCTTCTTCAGACAGGTTAGGGATAAGGGAAACGGGAGATATGGACGGTGATGTGGGGAGATAATGGATGAAAGGTATGCAAACAAAAGATATGCCGATAAAGGGAACAGGCCATTGTTAGCTGTTTGTTGGGTGAGAACGAGAAGCTGGTGCGACTTGGGTGGGGGGGGGGGGGGGGGGGGGATGTAGAAAGAGGGAATGCCGGGGCTACCTGAAGTTAGAAAAAAACAATATTCACACCACTGGGCTGTAAGCTGCCCAAGCACAATATGAGGTGCTGTTCCTCCAATTTAGCATAGAATAGAATAGTCTCTTTATTGTCATTGTAACATGAACCATGTACAACTAAATTAAAAAATGTCAGCCAGTCAGTGCAACATTCAAACATTTTTAAAAGCTCACGATACATACAAGGTAAAATATTAAAAAAAGATAAACAACTAAAATAAATATGAAATATGAAAACAGCCACGCATAAACACCCAACCCTACATCCTTCTGTGGATTTCACAGTGTACCAACCACAGTCCCTTAGTCCCCGCGTTCCTTGGCGGCTACATTTAGTGCCGTTATAGCAGTGGGGTAAAAACTGTTTTTAAGTCTGTTTGTCCTTGTCCTTGTAGATCTGTACCGTCTGGCTGACGGCAACAGTTCAAACAGGGAGTGTCCGGGGTGGGAAATGTCCTTTATAATATTCTGGGATTTTTTGATGCAGCGGGAACTGTGTAAGTCCTCCACGGTAAGGAGAGGGCAGCCGACAATCCTCTGGGCCAATGTTGTCAATGGCCCTCTGGAGCGCTTTCCTCTGAGCCGCTGTGCAGCTGGTGTACCACACGCATACACAGTATGTTAGGATGCTCTCAATGGAGCACCGATAAAAGGACAGCAGCAATTTGCGTTCAGCCTCACTCTGACAATGGAGGAGGCCCAGGACAGAAAGGTCTGTGTGGGACCTTTAAACACACAGGGAAGTAAACCTCTGACCTGACTATTGGGTGGGCTTCTTGTGGGTGGTTACCACGCTCATGCATAACCCCACGCCTACTGTTTGGTTTAGTATATTATGGTCACGTGTATGGAGGTACAGTGGGAGTGTGGACTGTGTGATGGACTGGGCTACATCTACGATGGTGGGGAGCATGGACTGTATGATGGGCTTTTCACTGGCATTGGTATAGGTTTGTTAGAGTCAAGACTGTTTCACTGTCATATGTGCCAAAACAGAACAATACAATTCTTACCAGAAGCAGCAGAACAGATATGTAAGCATCGTTCTATACCATATAACCATATAACCATATAACAATTATAGCACGGAAACAGGCCCTCTCGGCCCTTCCAGTCCGTGCCGACCATTTATTTTCCCCTAGTCCCATCTACCTGCACTCAGACCATACCCCTCCATTCCCTTCCCATCCATATACCTATCCACTTTACTTTTAAATGTTAAAATCGATCCTGCCTCCACCACTTCTGCAAGAAGATCATTCCACACAGTTCTCTGTAGAACCCGTAATAAACAAAAAGAAAGTTCAGCATGTACATATACAAAACATTCAGACAATTATAGAGACAATAGTGGCTGAAAGTCAAACATAATGCCCCCAATTCTATATAGTCCGGCATCCATTTGGAGGGTCCAGTGTTTAATAGCTGTTCCTGAACCTGGACGTTACAGTTTTCAGGCTCCTGTACCTTCTCCCCGATGGCAGGGGTGAAATGAGTGTGTGGCCAGGGTGGTGTGGGTCTCTGGCGGTGCTGGCTGCCTTTCTGAGCCAGCGTCTCTTGCCGCGAGGTACAGTGAGCAGCCTTTTTGTCCCTCCCTATCCAGTCAGCGGAAAGACTGCACAAGATTACAGTCGAGCCCTTCGCCGTGCACAGATACCCACGATGAGGGAATAGTGCAAGGTAAAGCCAGCAAAGTCTGATCCTGAAACTCACAGCTTTTAAATATTTTAAAAAGCAAGTTTGAAAGGCTCTGGAGAAAAGAAAGGGAGATTTATTTGTGGAAAGTTACATGTTTTTTAACGGTGAGATCCCTGTGGGACAAACTCTACGATCCATGCAACTATTTTGTTCACTTTAAGAATAGTTTGTAAACTCCTACTCACCGATGGATTCTGGCAGGAAATTCATTACTTTCATTACTGACAGAGGCAGGTATTACTATATTACCAAGTGGAAGTCTCACAGCTGCGAGACTGGAAGAAATGAGCCACATTTATCCTTATTAATGTTAAGGCAATTTCCATTCATTAAAAAAACGTTGCAATAATTTTACCCCAGCTGTTCAAACCACCTGAGTTGTAAGCGAGTGGTCACTATAATCTGTGATGTTTATTAAGGTCATCGTTTCCACCTGGTTACTTGTATCGCCAGTGGTTCCAATTGCAATTGGAACTTTGCAAACAAATTGCATTAGGAGTGGCCATTAGTGAACCCTGTCAGAGACACCGAGGCTGGCATCAACTGCAAATCATTTGCACGCCGCAAATTTGCCATAACATTTCAATGTGTTGCTGGCTTATGAGTTATGGCTCAGTGGCACAGGAGCAACGCTACAGTAAGTAGGAGCGGGGAACAGCAGCGAGCCCTGTGGAACCGCTCAATGCTCCAATACCCAGACCCTTTCAGTCTTCAGTCAGAGTTAGCTTTAGTCAGAGGGTGGTGAATCTGTGGAATTCCTCGCCACAGACGGTGGTGGAGGCCAAGTCAGTGGATATGTTTAAGGCTGAGATAGACAATAGACAATAGGTGCAGGAGTAGGCCATTCGGCCCTTCAACCTGCCTCCACCACCCTCTGAGGCAGAGAATTCCACAGACTCACCACTCTCTGTGAGAATAAGTGTTTCCTCGTCACCGTTCCAAGTGGCTTACCCCTTATTCTTAAACTGTGGCCCCTGGTTCTGGACTCCCCCAACATCGGGAACATGTTTCCTGCCTCTAGCGTGTCCAATCCCTTAACAATCTTGGATAGATTGGTTCTTGATTGGTGCGGGTGTCAGGGTTTACGGGGAGAAGGCAGGAGGATGGGGTTCGGAGGGAGAGATAGATCAGCCGTGACCAGCTGAGATACTCCATCACTTTGTGTTCTGCTGATGCTGATTGAGTTAAGAATTGCATTTTGAAGATTAGTACACACCTTCACTGCCACAGACAGCAGTGGAAGCAACGTCAGTGGGTATTTTTAAGGCAGAGATAGATTCTTGATTAGTACGGTCTTGATTAGTCAAGGGTTATTGGGGGAAGGCAGGAGAATGTTAGGAGGGAGAGATAGATCAGCTGTGATTGAACGGCGGAGTGGACTCGATGGGCCGAATGGCCAAATTCTACTCCTATCACTTATGACCTTATGGCCCCAAAGACATGACCTTATGACCCCAACGACCTGCAGGTTAGTAGGTTAATTTGCTTAGTTAAAATTGTAAATTGTCCCTAGTGTGTGTTGGGTAGAGCTAGAGTACGGGGATATCGCTGGTCGGCGCGGACTCGGTGGGCCGAAAGACCCGCTTTCGCACTGTATCTGTAAAGTTGAAAGAACTCCCGAAGTCAGCAGATGTCATGCTGCCGGTACTTACAGAGCGGTTATTCGAAACAGCTATAAAGTTAGCAAACATGTGTAAATGTAGCATCACAGACAAAATGGAGTTTATCCATAAATAATTAGAGGGGGGATGTAAGGGGCTCCCTACTGCTGGATCAGACACAGAGTGCTGGAGTAACTCAGCGGGTCAGGCAGCATCTGTGGAGAACATGGATAGGTGACGTTTCACAGAGTGCTGGAGTAACTCAGCGGGTCAGGCAGCATCTGTGGAGAACATGGATAGGTGACGTTTCACAGAGTGCTGGAGTAACTCAGCGGGTCAGGCAGCATCTGTGGAGAACATGGATAGGTGATGTTTCACAGAGTGCTGGAGTAACTCACAGGTTACTGAGGAGGTTGTTAAGGCGGGTAATATCGCGACATTTGAAAAAAAATGTTGATTCAATGTGTCAACTTGTTTCAACAATACCAGAACAGGTACATGGATGGGCCAGGTTTAGGGGGATATGGGCCCAACATAGGCAGGAGAGACTAGTGTAGCTGGGGCATGTTGGCCGGTGCTGGCAAGTTGGGCTGAAGGGGCCTGTTTCCACACTGTATCACTCTATGACCTTGTACTTCAATGTGGAGTTACAAGAACTCTCTTGATGACCAAACCAAATGGCAACAATTCTAATTTCCAAAATCTTAAGGGCCTGTCCCACTTGGGCCGTCATTTACGCGACAGGCCGGTGGTGACTGATGCGTGACAGTCGCGCGGGTCATCATGCGCCCGCACAGCCGTGGAGCGCGTGACGTTATTTGAAGATGGACACAAAATGCAGGAGTAACTCAGCGGGACCGGCAGCATCTCTGGAGAGAAGGAATGAATTATGTTTCGTGTCGAGACTTTTCTTCTGTCTGAAAGACCTGAAACGTCACCCACTGCTTCTCTCCAGAGATGCTGCCGGTCCCACTGAGTTACTCCAGCATTTTGTGTCGATCTTCAATTTTCTTGGCCCCGCTCTGGGAGTAGAAGTGGGGGCGGATCTGGACCGCAACGACCGTGAGCCCCAGGCTGAGTTCGGCGATCGTTTGCCTGCTTCTGCTGCTGTTGGAGGTGAGACGTTGCATCGCGCCAGGGTCTTGGGCCTGTCCCACTGTCCCATCATCAGTTACGCGTCAGGCCGGTAGCGCGCGAAGATTTTGTGCAGGACGAAGCCCACACTCCTCCACGCCACTCCATGCGCCCGTCCCGCGCTACCCACACGCTAGCAGGTCGCGTAAATGGCGCGCGAATGTCGGCCCAAGTGGGACAGGCCCTTTAGTTATGATCTGACCAAAAAGGATGCCAGAGTGTAGGGTCTGGATCCGTATTGTAATCTGTCCACAGCCTCCACAGATGCTGCCTGGCCCACTGAGTTACTGGAGCCAGAATGTTGACCAAACAGTCATCTAGTGTCAAGTGAGTTGACAAAATGTGTCCCAAATAGGACAATGGCATTCTTGCTTGCTGCAGCACAACAGATTATAGGTCAGAGCCGGTGACGGACTGGGCAGTGGTCACAACCTTCTGCAGTTTGTTCCGCTCCTGGGCGCTCAAGTTGCCGAACCAGGCCACGATGCAACCGGTCAGCATGATCTCTACTGTGCACCTGCAGACGTTATGGAGAACTTCCAATGGATCTATCTGGGGTCAGGCTGCAGCTATTTTTTGGTTATTTATCATTCTTCCCTCGTTTTCCTGCGATCTATTAGCAGCATCTCGACGGTAATATTCTCATAGATCATCGTGCTCAGAGCGAGCGTGGATTTTGATGGAGCAGCGATCTTGACACAATCTTTCAGTCTGCCTGTCAGATGTGGCTGTGATATTAATTTTATGCTGTGTGCGCTGAGCTCCCCTACTGCCCCCATAATTGGGTCATGTCACAGATTCAACAATAGGGATCTTGCCTTTATACCAAGAGGAATGAAAGGAGAATTATGCAGATCACGGTACGCTGATGATTTAATAACTTGCTGCGACAGGCAAGCCGATTCTAGACACCTGCCATTCTGTTGCAAGCACATTCTTCATTCCTCACCTATTGTATTGAAGCCAAGAATTGTTATCTTGAAGCCAAGATTCGTTATAGAAACATAGAAACATAGAAATTAGGTGCAGGAGTACGCCATTTGGCCCTTCGAGCCTGCACCGCCATTCAATATGATCATGGCTGATCATCCAACTCAGTATCCCGTACCTACCTTCTCTCCATACCCTCTGATCCCCTTAGCCACAAGGGCCACATCTAACTCCCTCTTAAATATAGCCAATGAACTGGCCTCAACTACCCTCTGTGGCAGAGAGTTCCAGAGACCCACCACTCTCTGTGTGAAAAAAGTCCTCCTCATCTCAGTCCCAAAGGATTTCCCCCTTATCCTTAAGCTGTGACCCCTTGTCCTGGACCTCCCCAACATCGGGAACAATCTTCCTGCATCTAGCCTGTCCAACCCCTTAAGCATTTTGTAAGTTTCTATAAGATCGCCTCTCAATCTCCTAAATTCTAGAGAGTATAAACCGAGTCTATCCAGTCTTTCTTCATAAGACAGTCCTGACATCCCAGGAATCAGTTTGGTGAACCTTCGCTGCACTCCCTCTACGGCAATAATGTCCTTCCTCAGATTTGGAGACCAGAACTGTACGCAATATCTTATCTTATAGCATCTTTAAATTCTTAGTTTGCTATCCATGAATAGTTTGCACCAACCACATGTGTGGCACGGTGGCGCATCCTGACTACGGTCCCGACTGCGGGTGCTGTCTGTACAGAGTTTGCACGTTCTCCCCGTGACCTGAGTGGGTTTTCTCCGATATCTTCAGTTTCCTCCCACACTCCAAAGACGTACAGGTTTGCAGGTTAATTGGTTTGGTATAAATGCAAATTGTCCCAAGTGTGTGTAGGATAGTGTCAGTGTGCGGGGATCGCTGGTCGGTGCGGACTCGGTGGGCCAAAAGGCCTGTTTCCGCGTTGTGTCTTTAAACTAAACTGAACTAAACCAATCAGACTTGCAGCATACAAAATATTGATCAAAAAATGTTGAGACTCAGTCTGAAGAAGGGTCCCGACCCAACGTGACATCTGTCCATTCCCTCCACAGATGCTGCCGGACCCGCTGAATTCCTCGAAGGTGGACAAAAATGCTGGAGAAACTCAGTGGGTGAGGCAGCATCTACGGAGCGAAGGAATAGGTGACGTTTCGGGTCGAGACCCTTCTTCAGACTGATGTGGGTGGTGGGGGGGGGGGGGGGTTGGAAGAAGAAAGGAAGAGGTGGAGAGGAGGAGAACTTCAAAGTAGACACACCTTGAGGAGATTTCGCTGTGGAGTAGACCAAATGTTTAAGAAGGAACTGCAGATGCTGGAAAATCGAAGGTAGACAAAAATGCTGGAGAAACTCAGCAGGTGAGGCAGCATCTATGGAGCGAAGGAATAAGTGACGTTTGGGGTGGGGGAATTCCTCCAGCACTTTGTGTCTTGCTCACGATTTCAGCACCTGCAGTTTCTTGTGACTCTGTGAAAAATTGAGGCATTAAATCAAAATGATAATTTCATTCGATTCACATGATTCCCGACAAAAATATCTTCATGGCCTGGAATAAAACAGGAACCATATTCGCGATATAATTGAAATGGGTTTACCTGCTGTGATGGCTTAGTGGATTGTAATTGTGGACAAGCATTCGCTATGTAACAAAAATGTCCTTAAGAATAGTTCTTGAGTTCTGCTCCCGTCTCCATTTACAACCTGTTCTGTGCTATTACTCAACTATAATTAATGAGGCAAGTGCCTTAATACATCTTTAAAGGTTTTATTTAAAATAGGAAAATGCAGAATATATTTTACGGTGGCTATCAATCTAATACCATTTTCCTTTCTTGAGTTCAATAGTTTTGTACATGTTTTTATGGTTGGAAATATGACTCTCATTTATTTCTTCAAAAAACATTACTTTCAGCTGAGTATAATCAGTACATTTGGCATTCTAAGCATTTCCTCTTATTTCTCAGAAGTCCTGCAGAATTATTTATATTGAAGAAAAGTTGAACGATGTTGAGAAAGGTCTTGAGAATGCCAGGGGCATTGATGGACCATGTGATAGGAGCAGAATTAGGCCACCCTGCCCCTCAAGTCTACTCCGCCATTCAATCATGGCTCATCTATCTCTCCCTCCTAACTCCATTTTCCTGCTTTCTCCCCATAACCTCCGACACTCGCATTAATCAAGAAACTATCTAGATCTCTGCCTTAAAAAATATCTACTGACTTGTCCTCCACCGCCTTCTGTGGCAAAATATCCCACGGATTCACCACCCTCTCACTATAGAAATTCCTCCTCATCTTCTTCCTAAAGGACCGTCCTTTAATTCTGAGGCTGTGACCTCCGGTCCGAGACTCTCCCACTAGTTGAAACATCTTCTCCACATCCACTTGCTCCAGGCCAGATAGGGTAGACAGTCAGAACCTTTATACCAGCAGGGGAAAAAAAAAATCGAATACTAGGGGGTGTAGATTTAAGGTGAGAGGGGCAAAGTTCAAAGATGATGTACAGGGCAAGATTTTTTCCCCACAGAGGGTGGTGGGTGCCTGGAACGCGCTGCCATAGGTGGTGGTGGAGGCAGATCCGATAGTGGCGTTTAAGAGTGTTTTAGACAGCCAGGTAATGGAGGGGTATGGTATTATGTGTAGGGTAGATAAGAGATGATCTTAGCATCATGTTCAGCACAGGACAAAGAGGGACCTGGCCTGCGGGAGAACTTTATGCGGCACAGTGGCGCAGCGGTAGAGTTGCTGCCTTACAACACCAGAGACCCGGGTTCGATCCCGACTACAGGCGTTTGCACGTTCTCCCCGTGACCTGCGTGGGTTTTCTCCGAGATCTTCGATTTCCTCCCACACTCCAAAGGCGCACAGGTTTCGTAGGTTAATTGGCTTGGTGTAAATGTAAAATTGTCCCTAGTGTGTGTTAGGTAGGGTTAGTGTGCCGGGATCGCTGGTCGGCCGTGACTCAGTGGGCCTGTGGGCCAGTGGGCCTCACTAAACTGAACTAAACTAATGGAGATGAAGACAGATAAGGGATGAGTAGTCTTGTAACTTTGGCAGTGTCTTTGTGGGGCTTCTTTGGTGTACTTTGTGTGCAGAATCAAATAATTTCATGCTGCCTAGCTACGTACAAGTGACGATAACGTTTCATCATCATCAGACATTGTAGCAATGTTACAAAATTTTGAGATTTTAAAAATCAAGTCTGCAATTTATCCCATCAGATAAAGCATAAAAAGAAGTTTAATTTGACACCTAATTCACTTTCATATCTTCAGTATTAAAAAAGTTATGGCCATTTTCATACTCGGAAATTAGCATCTTGTTCCCCATTGCCTTTCCATTGACTTAACACAAAAGCTGTGATCTCGGACAGTCAAAAGCCCATAACTTTCTTAAAAATTAAGAGAACTCAATGAAATTTTCAGTTATTATAGATTGAAGCATTCTGAAACAAATATGAAACAATATTGCTTGGATGACCTGAAATTAAAGCATATAATTAGTTAGTTACCTAATTGAAGCTAATTACAAAATTCAATTACTAGATCTAAACATCTATCCATTTCTTAATAAAAGATAAACATTTTTAAATTGCCTAAGTGTTCAAATAACATTCACACAAGAATTCGCAATATAACATGATTTTTAAATCTCATTTTCATGAATTTCTGGGCCAAATGGAAGGAATTTAGTGTTTAATTCCTGTAAATTAATGGCCATTTAAATCAACGCGAGTGGGTTTTAATGGAATGCGGTGGATTGGAACGTTGCGGTTTGCGGCAAAGTCGGCTGGAAAAACACTGCCGGTTCATATATATTTTATGTCCCCATTTCGCTACATGAAAATGTGATTAAATGCTTCCTAAGAAGCACGTTTTTATGTAAAAATAAACTGTGTACTTTATTTTCACCCCTACGTAAAATCCTTCCCGTTGTCGGCGCTCACGGCTTTAGAAGATGATTTTAAAATTACTCTAGCTAATAAATAATCTAGCGTAATTTAAAAATACCTTCATGAATGAAATGTCGGAGCGATTTTTCTTCAGCAACGAAATCCCCTGACATGGATTGATTTGCCCTGTCTGTAGAAAAACGGCACTTTAAACCCACCCCCCTCTTAAAGGCGCCAAAGCCACGCACACGGGAGGCGGCAGAACTGCAGCACTGCTCAAGGTAAGTTTTGTAACATACCTAGACATTGTGGGCCGAAGGGCCTGTTCCTGTGCTGTATTGTTCCACTCACACAACAGTGAATCATGGATGAATTCACCAGGTTAATTCCCGGGATGGCGGTTCTGACATATGATGAAAGAATGGGTCGACTGGGCTTGCATTTGCTGGAATTTAGAAGGATGAGAAGGCATCCTATAGAAACATATAACATTCTTAAAGTATTGAACAGGCTAGATACAGGAAAAATGTTCCCGATCTTGGGACTCCAGAACCAGGCGTCATACAGTTTAAGAATAAGGGGTCGGCCATTTAGGACTTAGACGTGGAAAAACTTTTTCACCCGGAGAGTTGTGAATCTGTGCAATTCTTCGCCACAGAAGGCAGTGGAGGCCAATTCACTGGATGTTTTCAAGAGAGAGTTATATTTAGCTCTTAGGGTTAAAGGATTCAAGGGATTATGGGGAGAAGGCAGGAACGGGGTACTGATTCTGGATGATCAGCCATGATCACATTGAATGGCGGTGCAGGCTTGAGGGGCCGAATGGCCTACTCCTGCACCAATTTTCTATGTTCGCTGAATACTTTCAAGAGAGAGTTAGATAGGGCTCTTAAAGATAGCGGAGTCAGGGGATATGGGGAGAAGGCAGGAACGGGGTACTGATTGGGGATGATCAGCCATGATCACATTGAATGGCGGTGCAGGCTCGAATGGACAAATGGCCTACTCCTGCACCTGTTGTCTATTGTTTCTAAGGTTCTATGAATCCATAGCTTTCTTGAAGTAACATAATTTAATGCATTGTGTTCCCTGGTTACGGAGATGTTATTGCAGTCCTTTGTGGGTTAATGAAAAAGTTCAGCACAAACTCGGTGCTGTTTACCAGCAGTGTGTTCCGCAGATATCCTCGTGTGTGGCACCAGGGTTCATGGGGACAGCTGGCTTCTGCAAGAGTATGGCTTTTCAATTCTACCTTCCTGGTGACGTGAAGGAATTTAATTAACAGGAATCCGTGAGCTAAATAGTCGCAATACAGAAGACTAGAAAATATTACAGCGAGAAGTTTGTACTTTGCACAAAGGAAAAGCACTCAATGTCGGAACATTGTTTGCTGTAAGGCATCACACTGATGCCAAGAATAATGTCGAGTTTCTTATTACATATTTAATGGTGTTCAACATGCATAACATCCATGTGGGATATCAGAATTAGCTTGCATGCAATTAATGTCAAACACAACAGCAAAATAACATTGTTTTACTGTTTTCTTAAAACCAATCTGTTCATAAGTGATAGGTGCAGAATTAGGCCATTCGGCCCATCTAGGCTACTCCGCCATTCAATCGTGGCTGATCTATCTCTCCCTCCTAACCCCATTTAGAGAGAATGGAGCAGCTGGGCTTGTGCACTCTGGAGTTTAGAAGGATGAGAGGAAATCTCATTGAAACATATAAGATTGTTAAGAGGCAGGAAACATGTTCCCGATGTTGGGGGAGTCCAGAACCAGGGGCCACACAGTTTAAGAATAAGGGGTAAGCCATTTAGAACGGAGACGAGGAAACACTTTTTCACACAGAGAGTTGTGAGTCTGTGGAATTCTCTGCCTCAGAGGAGGGTGGAGGCCGGTTCTCTGGATACTTTCAAGAGAGAGCTAGATAGGGCTCTTAAAGATAGTGGAGTCAAGGGATATGGGGAGAAGGCAGGAACGGGGTACTGATTGGGGATGATCAGCCATGATCACATTGAATGGCGGTGCTGGCTCGAAGGGCCGAATGGCCTACTCCTGCACCTATTGTCTATTGTCTTTGTCCTGCCTTCTCCCCGTAACCTCTGACACCCGTATTATCCAACTAGTAGTGCGTACATAGAGGGGAGCTGATGAGCCTGAAGTTGCTGGCAGTTCCCCTTTGCCTTTCATTCCACCCACAATGTACTATATATTTTACATTGATCACAGTGACTGGAATAGAATTACAAAGTCATAGAGTGATACAGCGTGGAAACAGGCCCTTCGGCCCAACTCACTCACACCGACCAACTTGTCTCATTTTCACGTCCCGGGGTCACGGTGGCGCAGTGGTAGAGTTGCCGCCTTACAGCGAATGCAGCACTGGAGACCGGGGTTCGATCCCGACTACGGGTGCTGTCTGTACGGAGTTTGTACGTTCTCCCCGTGACCCGCGTGGGTTTTCTCCAGGATCTCCGGTTTCCTCCCACACTCCAAAGACGTGCAGGTTAGTAGGTTAACTGGCTTGTTAAATGTAAAAATTGTCCCTAGTGGGTGCAGGATGGTGTTAGTGTGCGAGGATCGCTGGTCGGCGCGGACTCGGTGGGCCGAAGGGCCTGTTTCCGCGCTGGATCGCTGAACTAACCTAAAACTAAATGGTGTTGGATCAGTAAATGCAGGGGGTGGAAGATTGCAACCTTCACGTGGTCCGCCCTGTTTCGACTAATGCAATCAACTCGACGTGCACAAACGGAAGATCAAATAGAACAAGTTGTCCAACAGCTTTAGGCCGTGCACGCCACACGGAAGAAGAAGTAAATGCAGGATGTGTAACAACATTCAAAAGACATTTGGACAGGTACATGGACAGGAAAGGTTTAGAGGGATACGGGCCAAATGCAGGCAGATGGGATTTTCTTGGATGTGGACATGTTGGCCTGCATGGACAAGTTGGGACGAAGGGCCTGTTTCCATACTCCGAGACTTTGATCCCCATTGACCCCAATTTTGTTGAAACTCTTTGTGACCACAATGGCTGAAGGCTCCGCTAATGTCAAGGGCAACCACTGTGTGCGTGTGTGTGTGTGTGTGCTCCAGAGTACTCAATGTGCATTTCATTAGATAGTATTTAAGTGAGCTCGCATCTATGCTGCTCAGTGCACAGACTAAAATAATTAACTTCCCCTACAGTGTCCCATTGTTCTGCCTCTTGTCAGGATATCTGCCCACCTCTGACTTGTGCAGCTAAGGTCAACATCATCCCAGCCATCCAGGGATAAACCGCAGTCTGGAACAAAAGTATCTGGAGGATCTTGATGGGGGAAGGGTGGCTGGCAGAAGGCACTCGCTCCACCACTGAAGTTACTTTCATATTTATGGCTATTCTCTCCACTAATTAAGAAAGTAATATTCGGGCCGTACTAATACCTGAAAGATTGACAGTCAGTGTCGAAAATGTGTTTCAGTTCTGAAATCCATCGCAGGATAGGTTTGTGGTTTAAAAAAAAATCCAATTGAGTTTGTAGTGAACAATATCAGTAACATCAAGCTGCTTGTTTGTTGTGCCTGGCATTGTTACATTCTTTGCTGAATTACAGTTGTTCTGTGAGCACTCACTTCATGGAACACTAACTCGATAAAGAAAGAATAACTACTGATGATGATAACGTTTTCTCCAGGTGCTCCGGTTTCCTCCCACGCTCTGAAGACGAACGGGTTTGTAGATTCATTGGGTTCTGGAAATTGGAAATTGTCTCTGATGTGTAGGGTAGTGTTAGTGGACGGGGCGATCGCTGGTTGGCACGGACTCAGTGGGCCGAATGGCCTCTTTCCTCACGGTATCCTTAAGGTCCCAAGTCTAACCTCAATAAAATCATTTGTTCGAAGCTCAAACAAATTTAACTCAA
This sequence comes from Raja brachyura, assembly GCA_963514005.1. Next base: position 64,923,356 of record OY740794.1, read on the forward strand.
TTTCTGTAGAATCCAGTGGCATATTTAGGTACATCATTTTAGATATACTGTTCATCTCTTGCGAGCTTTGAAGAGAGGATATGGATAAGGAGATAAGTGACGTTTCGGGTCGAGACCCTTCTTCAGATGCATGGATAGGACAGCTTTAGAGGGATATGGGCCTAACGTAGGCAGGTGGAACTAGTGTAGATGGGGCATGTTGGTCGGCATACAGGCAGGTTAATCCACAGTACCCCGTTCCTGCCTTCTCCCCATATCCCCTGACTCCGCTTTTTTTAAGAGCCCTATCTAGCTCTCTCTTGAAAGCATCAAGAGAACCTGCCTCCACTCTGAGGCAGAGAATTCCACAGACTCACCACTCTCTGTGAGAAAAAGTGTTTCCTCATCTCCGTTCTAAATGGCTTACTCCTTATTCTTAAACTGTGGCACCTGGTTCTGGACTCCCCCAACATCAGGAACATGTTTCCTGCCTCTAGCGTGTCCAAACCCTTAACAATCTTATACGTTTCAATGAGATCTCCTCTAATCCTTCTAAACTCCAGAGAGTACAAGCCCAGCCGCTCCATTCTCTCAGCATATGACAGTCCTGCCATCCCGGGAATTAACCTGTTATCAGGCAACTGAACCATCCTACCAAAACCAGAGAACAGCGCTGAACTACTATCTACCTCATTGGTGACCCTCGGACTATCCTTGATCGCACTTTGCTGGCTTTACCTTGCACTAAACGTTATTCCCTTATTATGTATCTGTACACTGTTGACGGCTCGATTGTAATCATGTATTGTCTTTCCGCTGACTGGTTAGCACGCAACAAAGGCTTTGTACTGTACCTCGGTACACGTGACAATAAACTAAACAAGACAGTGAGATGGGTGGGGTAAGTGATTGTGTTTCCAGGCGGTGGTGTTCTGTCCCAACCACCTTCGATGCTTGTTTGATACTTTCAACGTAACATGCATTTTTAGTTTAGCTTAAAGACACAGCGTGGAAACAGGCCCTTCAGCCTACCACGTCCGCGCCGACCAGCGATCACCCCGTACACAAGCACTATCCTACAAGTTAGGGACAGTTTACAAACTTTACGGAAGCCAATCAACCTACAAACCAGGCACGTGCCGTGAGTAATCAGCCAGGGTAAGCAGTGGCTTTTAAAAATCTTGAAAACCGCGCATGCGCAGATTATGCTCTCCCCGGTAAACTGCCGGTCGCCATTTTTTAATCTTGAAAACCGCGCATGCGCACATTGTACCCTCCCCGGTGTACTGTCATTTGGCTATTTTTAAATCGTGGAAACCGCGCATGCGCAGATTGTTCTCTCGACTTTTATCATGTAATTTGTTTTCAATAGGTCCTATCTCTTAATAAAGTATTTAAAAACATATAGCTCCAAAAGATTTACTTACCATATTATTTGAGCACAAAATGCATTCTTCTCTCTTTGTTTGCAGCAAAAATATTTATAAGGTTGCTTCGTGAAACTCTTTGGGTAATCACTATCCACCCTTGAAAATCCCGCTAAGAAACTTGCGCATGCGCAGGCGCAGTAGGCTGGTGCGCAATGCAGCACATGCACTGGTCCACAGTGTAAAGGCAGAGTTTCAGCTGCCTTTACGGATCGTTCCCACTGATGGCTTGAAGCAGCGTCGACGGCACATGAGTAGCACATACTTCCGCGTTTCAAACGTACTGCTGATGAAAGGCATGGGAGAATTATGCCTCCCTAAGAGATTGATAAAGTATATTGTGGATATCTGAATGGTGGCAGATTAGGAAAAGGGGAGATGCAACGAGACCTGGGTGTCATGGTACACCAGTCATTGAAAGTAGGCATGCAGGTGCAGCAGGCAGTGAAGAAAGCAAATGGTATGTTAGCATTCATAGCGAAAGGATTTGAGTATAGGAGCAGGGAAGTTCTACTGCAGTTGTACAGGGTTTTGGTGAGGCCACACCTGGAGTATTGCGTACAGTTCTGGTCTCCAAATCTGAGGAAAGACATCCTTGCCATAGAGGGGGTACAGAGAAGATTCACCAGACTGATTCCTGAGATGTCAGGACTTTCATATGAGGAAAGACTGGATAGACTCGGCTTGTACTCGCTGGAATTTAGAAGATTGAGGGGGGATCTTATGGAAACTTACAAAATTCTTAAGGGGTTGGACAAGCTAGATGCTGGAAGATTGTTCCCGATGTTGGGGGAGTTGAGAACAAGGGGTCACAGTCTAAGGATAAGGGGGAATTCCTTTAGGACCGAGATGAGGAAAACATTCTTTACACAGAGAGTGGTGAGTCTCTGGAATTTCATTTCGGAGTCACGTGAGTGACTTCGTGAAGAGCCCGCCGGCGTGCATGCTCGACATATCGTCGTAACGCGTTGCTGCGACGGCTGGCGGTGGAGCGCGCTCCTCGCCAGCCCTTCATAAGGGGCCACGGAGGTAAGTGTTCTACCTTTAGTTGGTGGTCCTTGTTGTCTGATTATGTCTTGCAGCAAGGACATGGATGGGAGTTCCAAGGGCCGGAGGACGTCAGGACGAGTTCGCCGGTCAACAGTTCCGGGGCCTTTTTACCATCGGCAGTACCTGCAGCGCAGGCCGGGACTCAGGCGGAGATGTGGGTAAGCCCTGTGTTCACAGGTCCAGATCCGCCAGCACACCACAGCTCGGAGGAGTTCGACGAGGAGGAGTGTGGTGTGCCGCCAGAGCAGGGGGACCCTGCCATGGCAGTCAGGTCGTCAGCGGGCTCGCTGGCGACCTCGAGCTGGGTGCGTGCGGCTGCACGGCCCGTTCCACTCAGCCCTCCGAGTAGGGGAAGGGCAGCAGCCCAGAAGCCTAACCCTGCCAGGGCTAAGGAATTGCCTGACACGGAGGAGCGGTCAGGTTCCAGGGCGAGACCCGGGGCGGCTGTGAGGTCCAGCCGGCACACCCCGACTCTCGACGCCGGGACGGGTCGGTTGAGTCGGGTCTCGTCACGGTCGCCGAGCCCCCCATGGATGGGTGGGCGAGACCATGCGTCGGCAAAGTCCACGATGTGGGCAGCCGGCATGCCTGCGCGGGCTTCAGGCAGCCATGCTTCGGCTGGTGCCGACACCACGCCGCAAGTGCCCTTAGTGGCAGCGGCTTCAGCTCCCGCTAAACGGAGGCGGTTGAACACGCCCGCGCGGGAATCGCGCAGTTTCGCCTCGGCGGCTGTTAGCGACAACTACCGGCACCGGCTGGGCCTCGATGAGGTGCGGGCCGATGATAGGAGCCCGGTTTTATTTTCAGAGCCGGAGGACTCCGACCACCTGAGTGTTCAGGGTGAAGGGCGTATTGACCGTATGGAGCGGCTGCTGGAGCTCCTGCTTCAACGTCAACTACAGCAGGGCAGCAACAGGCACAGGGCGTCGTCACCAGCCTCTACCATCAGCCTGGAGCAGCAGGAGGAGGAGGTTTTGGTGGATTCCATACCACCTCCGTTGGAGGTGCCAGCGGAGGATCTTCTGGATGTGGCGACCAAATTTGCGGCCCCACATTCATCTGGACTTCCTTTAAACGCAAAGCTGGCAGCCACTGTGGACTTTCTTAACAACCAGCAACTACAGGAAGAAGTCCTCATTCAGGCAATGAGCCGTCACAAGGCTCCATCCAATTGCAACTCCCTCAACGTGCCTGTGGTCAATACGCCAATATGGGGCAACATCAGTGCGGCTATCCGTCAACAAGAGGTAAAATTGCAGCGGATCCTGAAGCTCCTCACGGCCGGTATTACCGCCTTTGCGCGGTCGGTGGACGGGGACGAACTGAATTTGGACCAGGAAGATGCTCTGGCCCTCCTGTGCACGACCCAGCACGAAATCAACGGGTTTCGCAAAAACAGCATCCGCCCAGCGCTCAACCCGAAGTTTGCAGGATTGTGCAAACCACCGCCGCCGCCGCCGCCCCGTCAACTCTTTGGGGAGGACCTCTCGAAGACAGTCAAAGAGCTTGACGAACAAGCCAAAATGGTGGGGATCATGCGCTCTCAGAGTGCCCCCACACCGTCAGGCTCAAAAGCTCCATACATTCGCTCACGAGGGTCTGCTAGTACCTCGACGAGGACCCACCCTCAAGCTCCACAACGACAGCAACATCAGACCCAGCACCAGGGGTCTTTTTTAGGACAGGGTCGGCAGAGACCCTGGTGGAAAACGAAGACGCCGCGCCCTCAAGCCAACCCAGCACCTCCAAGTCCACCCACACGTGTCAAGGACCGCCGGTAACCACGGGGGTGAGGGGGTCTGGTTCTCTCTTTTCTCTTTGTTTAACTTCACATGTTGGTGGTCGCCTTCGGCTGTTTTTGGGTGCATGGGGTAATTTTACTGGTGACGAGTATGTGTTGCAGAATATTCAGGGGCATAAAATTGAGTTTATTAATGGCGACATTCCTCCATCCCAGCACATGCCCGGTCGAACGTTTAAATTATCTGCTGCAGAACAGGCAGCAGGCTACAAGGAAATTTTAAGGCTTGAACAGAAGGGAGTGATTGAGAAAGCGGTGCATGAGCCAGTTCAATTTGTTTCGAATATATTCACCAGACCTAAGAAGGATGGAGGTTGTCGTGTCATTATTGATCTAACCCATTTGAATACTGTTGTAACATATACTCATTTTAAAATGACAAGGCTTTGCCTAATGGGCTCACCACAGCCCCTAGATTGTTCACTAAATTAGTGAAACCAATTATGGCTTATTTGAGACAGCGACATCATATAGTTATGGCCTATTTAGATGATATCTTAATTGTGGGCTACACCCTGGAATTGGCTGAACAGGGAGTTGCAGCTGCTGTCAATATATTTCAACAATTAGGGTTTATTGTCCATCCAGAAAAATCAAAGTTCTGCCCTGCCCAGGTGATTAATTACCTAGGGTTCACGGTGAACTCTATGAGCATGAGGGTTACCTTACCAATTAACAAGATTGAGGAGGTTACCCAGGTGTGTCAAGGTTTAATTCGCACCAATATACCATCGATTCGGCATACAGCTACAGTAATTGGTAAGCTTGTAGCTTTGTTTCCGGCAGCGCGATATGGACCTTTGCATTATCAGAGTTTGCAAAGAGCTAAAATTGCTGCGTTAAAACAGGACGCTGGTCATTATGATCGATCAATGCAGCTGTCGTCCGAAGCGATAAATGAGTTGCAATGGTGGGTGTGCCACATTAGCAGCTCATTCAAGCCTATCAGGGAGGCTAATCCGGTGGTATATTTGCAGACTGATGCAAGCTCCAATGGCTGGGGAGCTACGGATAATTGCTCTAGTTGTGGGGGCAGATGGGACACCCTTGAGTCAACGATGTTGTTGACTCAAGGGATTAACTATTTGGAGTTGCTGGCAGCATTCCACGGACTTCGTGCGTATTGTTCCAAGCTTGTTGGAGCACATGTCCGTCTTCAAATAGACAACACCACAGCAGTGGCATACTTAAACCATATGGGTGGTACCAGGTCAGTTTCGTGTGACAAATTGGCTAACTCAATTGGGCTCTGGTGTGTTCAAAGAGACATTTGGATTTCAGCTACCTATTTGCCAGGTGAGCTTAATACTGTGGCGGACACCAGGTCACGCAAATTTAATGACAATATTGAATGGATGTTGCATCCTGAGATTTTGCTAAAGTCACAGCCAAATTTGGTAAACCGGACATTGACCTTTTTGCGTCACGGTTAAACCATCAGGTACCAGCCTACGTTTCATGGGAACCAGATCCTGGGGCTATAGTGCTACATGCATTCTCGCTGGACTGGGGGAATTGGTTTTTCTATGCCTTCCCCCCGTTTTGCCTCATCAGTCGGGTATTGCGTAAGATTCAGGCAGATGCTGCCAAGGGCATCCTTATTATACCCGACTGGCCCACACAGCCTTGGTATCCGGTGGTCTTTGACATGCTCAACGAACCTTGGGTCCTTTTGAAGGGTTGCCCACAATTGGTTACTCACCCTGTCTCAGGGGAGCCACATCCCTGCCATGGCTATTTAAATTTGTTGGCTTGCAGGTTCTGAACAGGCCGTTAGTCCAATACGGCCTCTTGGCTCGGACCATGGATACCATCGGGGCGTCGTGTCGAGAGTCAACAAGGCGAAGATACCGCTCACATATTAAGAAGTGGGAAGCCTACTGCAGCCGCTCTCGCATCACGTACGATGACGTGACAATAACCGACGTCCTGGAATTCCTCGCGGGGTTGCACCATGATGAACACTTAAGTTACAGTGCCATCAACAGCCCCAGAAGTGCGCTCTCATTCTACCTCAATATTGAGGTAGGATCCAACAGGCTAGTGTCCAGACTCATGCGGGGTATATTCAATATGAATCCGCCTACACCACGCTATAATATCACCTGGGATGTCAGGGACGTATTAAACCTGCTCAGGACGTGGTCTCCCATGGAAGGGCTCCAACTGGACAAACTCACCATGAAGCTGGTGATGTTACTAGCGCTGACTTCAGCTCAGAGGGTACAGACACTACACAAACTTCGTGTCGACAGAATGACATCTACCCCTACAGAAGTAGTCTTTTTCATTGACGAGCTACTAAAGCAGCATAGACCTGGGTGCACAGGGCTGCAGCTGAAGTTCCCGGCATACCCCGCAGATGCTAGGCTATGTTTAGCCTCACATATCCGCCACTATGTCAAGGTGACGGCACGCATCAGAGGAATGGAGAGATACCTGCTGGTCACTCATAAGAGACCTCATCATCGAGTGACAGTCCAGACGATATCCAGGTGGCTTCGAGTCGTCTTGGGTAAGTCAGGTATCGACACTAATGTGTTCAAGTCTCATTCCACCAGGGCTGCATCGACGTCAGCGGCGAGGATTATGGAGGTGCCTATGGACCAAATTCTCGCCACAGCAGGATGGGCTAATGAAGCTGTGTTCCAGCGTTTTTATAACAAGCCTGTTGCTGCTCCTCTACAGTTCGCCGAAGCCGTGCTGAATGCAGGTCAAGAACGTGGAGATGTCCCCGCATGAGGGGTTTTTGATTTGTTATTCATAAATATGCTCTTGTTTTGCAGTATGAACTATTGAGCAAGTTTGTTCCTCGCATCCATCCCTGGTAGTGGTGTGTCAGCATGGACGTGGTCCAGGGCGTGTAATCACAGAAGCTTTGAAGTCTTCACGAAGTCACTCACGTGACTCCGAAATGAAATAGTAAGATTGAACGAGAACTTACCAGTTCGAAGGTTGATCTTTATTTTATGAGGAGTCGAAGTGAGGGATTTCGTGCCCTCCTCGCCCAACCCTCAATCACCTTCATCTGGTAATCTTAGTCACTTCAATCTTGCTATGCGAAGTCATTTCTATTGTTGGTTTCTGTGATTCCACACCGCTACTTTGAAGTATGTCGAGCATGCGCGCCGGCGGGCTCTTCACGAAATCCCTCACTTCGACTCCTCATAAAATAAAGATCAACCTTCGAACTGGTAAGTTCTCGTTCAATCTTACTATTCTCTGGCACAGAAGGTAGTTGAGGCCAGTTCATTGGCTATATTTAAGAGGGCGTTAGGTGTGGCACTTGTGGCTAAAGGGATCAGGGGGTATGCAGAGAAGGTCAGTACGGGATACTGAGTTGGATGATCAGCCATGATCATGTTGAGTGGCGGTGCAGGCTCGAAGGGCCGAATGGCCTACTCCTGCACCTATTTTTCTATGTTTTCTCTATGTTTCTATGATGTGTTAGGGAGGCATAATTCTCCCGTGCCTTTACTCTTTATGACCATTTCATGTATGTTTTATATATATTTTATATTTATATATAAAATAATTACTATTTTATAATTTTAGTCAGGGTAGGCACTGCCTACCTTGCCTACCCTGACGGCACGTGCCTGCCACAAACCTGTACGTCTTTGGAGTGCGGGGGGAAATCGGAGCACCCGGAGAAAACCCACGCAGGTCACGGGGAGAACGAGCAAACTCCGTACAGACAGCGCCCGTAGTCAGGATTGAACCCGGGTCTCTGGCGCTGTGAGGGAGCAAATCTACCGCTGCGCCACCGTGACCACCCTGATGTGTGTTTCCATGAAAAACATATAAGAAAGTGTCGTTGAGAATGGAGGCAAGGATTACTTAAACTAAGCAGATTTGCCAGAGTATTAGGGAGTCAGTCACTTTATATTTGATATTGGCCTGTACAGCAATGTGTACACTGATCATTTTGATATGCTGCAGTACGGACCAAAAGTGCTCAATCATTCACGAGATATTCTCCGGAGATTGAAGAGTATGAAAACAAAAAAGATTCCCTTTCAAAGAAACAAATGGGGAAAAAAAAGGCTATTATTTTTCTTGTTTATTTTCTTCTCTTTTTCATTTATTCTCACCACCTCCAATCACTTCTGCAGGGTGTTTCATTACATTTATCATTCCTGCTTTTGCGTTCGAGTCAGCGTTGAGCAGAATTTTGCGAAGGTCGCAGTATTTCACTGGAGTTTGCGGTGCGATCTCCATGTGTCTCTGGCAGCTCGGGTCACGCTGACCCGCGCGGGACGGAACCCAACCCTGATAACAGCGGGAGATAGACGCAAAATGCTGAGCAACTCAAGAGCCAAGATTTTGTTTGGTCGACACAAAATGCTGGAGGAACTCAGCGGGTGAGGCAGTAAGCTGCAAAGAGAGAGTCAGATTTAGCTAACGGAATCAAGGGATATGGGGTGAAAGCTGGAACGGGGTACTGATTCAGGATGATATCAGCCATGATCATATTGAATGGCGGTGCAGGCTCGAAGGGCCGAATGACCTACTCCTGCACCTATTGTCTATATTTCTATGTTAGACTAAAAATGCTGGAGTAACTCAGCAGGACAAGCAGCATCTCAGGAGAGAAGGAATGGGTGACGATTTGGGTTAAGACCCTTCTTCAGACTAACCCTAATGCACGATATCGACCCAAAATGTCACCCGTTCCTTCTCTCCATAGATGCTGCCTCACAGGCTGAGTTGCTCCAGCATTTTGTGTTTATCTTCCATTTTACCAGGGGAACACAAAAGGCTGGAGAAACTCAGCGGGTGCAGCAGCATCTAAGGAGCGAAGGAGATAGGCTCAAGACCCTTCTTCAGACTGGTCAGGGATCAGGGAAACGAGAGATATAGACGGTGATGTGGAGAGATAAAGAACAATGAATGAAAGATATGCAAAAAAGTATCGATGATAAAGGAAACAGGCCATTGTAAGCTGTCTGTAGTGTGAAAATGAGAAGCTAGTGCGACTTGGGTGGGGGAGAGATAGAGAGAGAGGGAATGCCAGGGCCCGAGGGCTGAGGGAGAGGTGGGAAGGGGAGGAGGCAGCAAGGGTTAACAGACTAAAGGGTTCCATTTTACCAGTATCTGCAGCACTTTCTTACGCAGTCGAGAGTGTTTAATTGCCATGCGTCCCAGATAGAACGATGACATTCTCACTTGCAGCAGCACAACACAATGTGGAAACAGGGCGCACAGTGTAAACCTGGTACTCAGCGGGACAGGCGGCATCTCTGGAGGGAAGGAATAGAGACACTTCTTCAGACCTGAAACGTCACCTATTCCTTCTCTCCAGAGATGCTGCCTGTCCCGCTGAGTTACTCCAGCATTTAGTGTCCATCTTCGGTTTAAACCAGCATCTGCAGTTCCTTCCGACACTGATAAACGGCTTGTTAGTTTGTCAGAATGGAATAAATTAATTGACCAGCACACGCATTGTCTTCCTTCTCGCAGATTAATCCTAGATAGACAGACTTTCTTTCAATATCAGTTTACTTTAGCTTCTTGTTATCACGTGTTGCTTGAATGCAGCGCAGAAACAGACCTTCGGCCCACCGAGTCCGTGCCGACTAGCGATCACCCCATACACTATCACTATCCGACACACAACAGGGACCATTCACAAACTTTGCAGAAGCCAACTAACCTACAAAGCTGATCGTCTTTGGAGTGCAGGAGGATAGGGGGAGAACGTACAAACTCTGTACAGACAGCGTCCGTAGTCAGGAGCGAACCCGGTTCTCTGGCGCTGTGAGGCAGCAACTCTACCGCTGCGTCACCGTGACGCCCACTGAGCTACAGAGAAAAGTTGTTTTTGTTGCATGCTATCCAGCCAGCGGAAAGACTGTACATGATTAAATCAAGTTGCCCACAGTGTACAGAGAACAACAGGGCAAGATAATAACACTTAGTGCAGGCAATGATAGAAAAGAGTAATGTCATGTGGAGTCGGAATCATTTTTGACTGTTTTGACTCAACAGCTAAGAACTTAACATAAGCAAGCATTTTCAAAAAATTAATAAAGTATTTTTAATAAATGCAATTTAATTTTGCTGTGGAATCCTGTGGGTATTAGATAGAGACAATGCCAAGATAGTACCTAATCCTGGCGACATATAAAATTCTTAATGGATTGGACATGTTAGGTGGAGGAACAATGTTCCTGACGCTGGGGGAGTTCAGAACCAGGGTTCATAGTTTAAGAATAAGGGGTCGGCCGTTTAAAACTGGGATGAGGAAACACTTTTTCACCTAGGGAGTTGTGAATCTGTGGAATTCTCTGCCACAGAAGGCAGTGGAGGCCCATTCACTGGATGTTTTCCAGAGAGAGTTAGATTTAGCTCTTCGGGCTAACGGAATCAAGGGATATGGGGGAGAAGGCAGGAACGGGGTACTGATTGGGGATGATCAGCCATGATCATATTGAATGTCGGTGCTGGCTCGAAGGGCCGAATGGCCTACTCCCACACATATTGTCCATGTCTCGATTTGCGTGCTGGCCACAGAAGCAGATCTCGGTGCATGTGATAATAAACTAAACTGAAATATTCCAATCAAAATTATCCAACACATTTTCCCGTTGCAATGCGGACTCGGGTAAACCCTGAGGGAGACAAACTGTTTGTGTGTGTTTTGTCTTTCAAATGAGTAATATGGAATATACTCTGCAAACACGGTGACACAAATGACTAAATGACAAATGCTTGGGAGACTTCAAGCTGTAATTTTCATTTAAACGTTGTCAATTGATTTCCCCCTGGATCTAAGTTTTTGATATTAACATATATAGAGTTCTGCATTAATTTCTACTCTTAGAATTAAACCCAGGCAAAGTAATCTACTTACTGAATACTTTACTGCTCGGATTTGACATGGGATTTGGGGCATTAGGGGCTGAGTTACAACATCTAGTTACACGTGGGTGTGTGACATTATGCTTTGGAGAAACAGCGCGGAAACATGGACCCACAGAGTCCGCGCCGTCCAGCGATCCCCCCGCACATTAATACTACCCTACACACACAAACCTGGGTCAAGTTACATTTATACCAAACATTTGATAAGGTCCCACATAGGAGAATAATGGGCAAAATTAGGGCACATGGTATTGGGGGTAGAGTGCTGACATGGATAGAGAAATGGTTGGCAGACAGGAAACAAAGAGTAGGGATTAACGGGTCCCTTTCAGAATGGCGGGCAGTGACTAGTGGGGCACCGCAAGGCTCGGTGCTGGGACCGCAGCTATTTACAATATACATCAATGATTTGGATGAAGGGATTCAAAGTAACATTAGCAAATTTGCAGATGACACAAAGCTGGGTGGCAGTGTGAACTGTGAGGAGGATGCTATGAGAATGCAGGGTGACTTGGACAGGTTGGGGGAGTGGGCAGATGCATGGCAGATGAAGTTTAATGTGGATAAAGGTAAGGATATCCACTTTGGTAGCAAAAACAGGAAGGCAGATTACTATCTAAATGGAGTCAAGTTGGGAAAAGGGGAAGTACAACGAGATCTGGGGGTCCTTGTACAACAGTCCATGAAAGTAAGCATGCAGGTACAGCAGGCAGTGAAGAAAGTGAATGGCATGTTGGCCTTTATAACTAGAGGAGTTGAGTGTAGGAGCAAAGAGGTCCTTCTGCAGTTGTACAGAGCCCTAGTGAGACCACATCTGGAGTATTGGTCCCCTAATTTGAGGAAGGACATTCTTGCTATTGAGGGAGTGCAGCGTAGGTTTACAAGGTTAATTCCCGGGATGGCGGGACTGTCATATGCTGAGAGAATGGAGCGGCTGGGCTTGTGCACTCTGGAGTTTAGAAGGATTAGAGGAGATCTCATTGAAACGTATAAGATTGTTAAGAGTTTGGACACGCTAGAGGCAGGAAACACGTTCCCGATGTTGGGGGAGTCCAGAACCAGGGGCCACAGTTTAAGAATAAGGAGTAAGCCATTTAGAACGGAGATGAGGAAACACTTTTTCTCACAAAGAGTTGCGAGTCTGTGGAATTCTCTGCCTCAGAGGGCGGCGGAGGCCGGTTCTCTGGATACTTTCAAGAGAGAGCTAGATAGGGCTCTTAAATATAGTGGAGTCAGGGGATATGGGGAGAACGCAGGAACGGGGTACTGATTGGGGATGATCAGCCATGATCACATTGAATGGCGGTGCTGGCTCGAAGGGCCGAATGGCCTACTCCTGCACCTATTGTCTATTTTCTATTCACCTATAAACATGTACAGATTGGGGATACACAAAAGGCTGGAGAAACTCAGTGGGTGCAGCAGCATCTAAGGAGCGAAGGAGATAGGCGACGTTTCGGGCCGAAACCCTTCTTCAGACTGTACATTTTGGAGTGTGGGAGAAAGCCAGAGCACCTGGAGAAAACCCATGCAGGTCACGGGGAGAACCCAGGTCTCTGACGCTGTGAGGCAGCAACTCTACCGCTGTGCCACCGTGCCCTCCCTAATATGGGATTAGTGAAAGCGAATGCTGGATATTATGGGCCAAAGGACCTGCTCATGTGCAGTGTTATGTGATTAGTCAGTTATGGAATTGCAAACTGCTCGTAAAGGGCCTGTCCCACCAGCATGCAACTCTATGCGATTAGCGCGACCTATCGTGTTCACTTGAGCCGTCCGGCGTCGCGGGGCCGGTCCCACTTCGATCGCCGGAGCCGTGCGGAATTGTGCGGAGTTCGTCCCGAGTTCATCCCGACATCGCGCGGGGCTCCGAAAAACTGACTATGTCCAAAAATTCCGCGCGGCAACGGCTTGTCGGCTCGCAGTCGCCTCGACGTTTACACACCGCCTTGACATCGTGCCTCCAGGAACCTATCTGTAGGTGCCTCCGTGACCCTCTATGTGTGTGGCTCCATGGCCCTCTGTGTGTGTGGGCATCTGTGCCCCTCTCTGTGTGCCCCTCTCTGTCCTGGCGAACTTACCTCAGACTTCGTTCCAAGTTCGCCTCACTTTGCGCCGCGTTGCGCCACTCACCCGACCTCCGCGCGGCCCTCGCTGCCGGTTTGGTCGCGCTTGCCGCATGCAGGCGCATGCTGGTGGGAACGGCCCTGTACAGGGGATCACCCGACCTCCGCGCGGCCCCCGCTTCTAGTTTGATCGTGTTCATCGCATAGAGTTGCAAGCTGGTGGGACAGGCCCTTAAGGCTTCTATCCATGGGTAATATTGACACAAAAATCTGGAGTAATTCAGCGGGACAGGCAGCATCTCTGGAGAGAAGGAATGGGTGACGTTTCGGGGCCGAGACCTTTCTTTAGACTTTCAAGCTACTGTTTAAATGACCAAATGAATCAGTTTATGGATTCTTTAAGGATGCTTTATCACGTAGAAATGTAGCTGAATTATCTCAATTTCACCAGCAGGGCATGGGTAGATAAAAGACAAACAAAAGAAGGGTCTCGACCCGAAACGTCGCCTATCTCCTTCGCTCCTTAGATGCTGCTGCACCCGCTGAGTTTCTCCAGCTTTTTGTGTAACCCCCATCCCATTTTACTTGTCATTTGCAAGCTTCATATGGAATAAAAGATCAAACCTTTTTGTTTCCACATTCAATTAACGTCAATCCAGCAGATAATGCTGCAATAATGAGACCATGTTATACAGTCTCCGTTGCATAGGAATCTATGTTTGCTGAATGGTGTTTCAAGTATTATGGTTCCATTCTAGTTCCTTTGTAGGGACGAGGAATGGAACTGTAGCCAGATTATGTTTGCAATTAGCCTGGTGATGCTCTCTTATTCACCAGTAAAGCTGAGCTTCAATAAATAATTATTGCAAGGCAGATAAAAGGGACTTTAATTCAAGACATGAAGCCCGCTGCTCCTGAAAGGCTCTTGTTCCCACGTGGGACTTTCATTCAGGCTTCGATAGGAGCGATGCGGCGTGGAAACGGGCCCTTCTGCCCACCGAGTCCACGCTGTCCATCGATCACCTGTGCACACTAGTTCTATGTTGTCCCACTGTCTCATCCACTCCTGACACACACCAGGGTTAATTTACAAAGCGCAGCGGTAGAGTTGCTGCCTCACAGCGCCAGAGACCCAGGTTCGATCCTGACTATGGGCGCTGTCTGTACGGAGTTTGCACGTTCTCCCCGTGACCTTCGTGGGTTTTCTCCCACGCTCCGAAGACGGGCGAGGTTTGTAGGTTAATAGGCTTCGGTAAAACGTAATTTGTAAGTTGTACAAAGTGTGTTGCTATCGTTTCAATGCTGTATCTCTAAAGTCTTTAGTCTGAAATGCCTAAAAACTTGTTTATGTTTCTTGGAATTCTCGGCCTGAGTCTTAAGCGCATTGAAAGATCACAAAATGCTGGAGTAACTCAGCGGGTCAGGCAGCATCTGTGGAGAACATGGATAGGTGACGTTTCACAGAGTGCTGGAGTAACTCAGCGGGGCAGGCAGCATCTGTGGAGAACATGGATAGGTGACGTTTCACAGAGTGCTGGAGTAACTCAGCGGGTCAGGCAGCATCTGTGGAGAACATGGATAGGTGACGTTTCACAGAGTGCTGGAGTAACTCAGCGGGTCAGGCAGCATCTGTGGAGAACATGGATAGGTGACGTTTCACAGAGTGCTGGAGTAACTCAGCGGGTCAGGCAGCATCTGTGGAGAACATGGATAGGTGACGTTTCACAGAGTGCTGGAGTAACTCAGCGGGTCTGGCAGCATCTGTGGAGAACATGGATAGGTGACGTTTCACAGAATGCTGGAGTAACTCAGCGGGTCAGGCAGCATCTGTGGAGAACATGGATAGGTGACGTTTCACAGAGTGCTGGAGTAACTCAGCGGGTCAGGCAGCATCTGTGGAGAACATGGATAGGTGACGTTTCACAGAGTGCTGTAGTAACTCAGCGGGTCAGGCAGCATCTGTGGAGAACATGGATAGGTGACGTTTCACAGAGTGCTGTAGTAACTCAGCGGGTCAGGCAGCATCTGTGGAGAGAAGGAATTGATGACGTTTCAGGTTAAGACACATTTAGGACTGAGATGAGGAAACCTTTCTTCACCCAGAGAGTAGTGAATCTGTGGAATTTTCTACCCCAGAAGGCAGTGGAGGCCAGTTTTACTGGATGTTTTCAAGCGAGAGTTAGATTTAGTTCCCAGGGCTAACGGAATCAAGGGACATTCTTGCTATTGAGGGGGTGCAGCGTAGGTTTACAAGGCTAATTCCCAGGATGGCGGGACTATCATATGCTGAGAGAATGGAGCGGCGGGGCTTTGGTTCTTACTCTGGAGTTTAGAAGGATGAGTGGGGATCTTATTGAAACATATAAGATTATTAAGTGTTTGGACACGCTAGAGGCAGGAAACACGTTCCCGGTGTTGGGGGAGTCCAGAACCAGGGGCCACAGTTTATGAATAAGGGGTAAGCCATTTAGAACGGAGATGAGGAAACACTTTTTCACACAGAGAGTTGTGTCTGTGGAATTCTCTGCCTCAGAGGGCGGTGGAGGCCGGTTCTCTGGATACTTTCAAGAGAGAGCTAGATAGGGCTCTTAAAGATAGCGGAGTCAGGGGATATGGGGAGAAGGCAGGAACGGGGTACTGACTGGGGATGATCAGCCATGATCACATTGAATGGCGGTGCTGGCTCGAAGGGCCGAATGGCCTGCTCCTGCCCCTATTGTCTGTTGCTGACTGGTTTTCACCGAGCCCACAGCTAACGACGGCCTATCTCCTTTATCATCGTTACTTTTATGCATATCTTTCATTCATTCATTCTACATCTCTCCGCATCACCGTCTATATCTCTCGTTTCCCTTTTCCATGACTCTCAGTCTGAAGAAGGTGCTCGGCCCGAAACGTCACCTGTCTATATTATGGAATAAACGGCAATGTTTTTAAAATATCCCCTGCATTAACACAGTTACCACCAACAACCCCAGCCCACTAGTGTGGCCATCAACTAATATTAGATTCACGGGGCCCCATATCTGAGGAAGGATGCGCTGGCGCTGGAGAGGGTCCACAGGATGTTTACGAGAATGATCCCAGCAATGAATGGGTTAATCTATGATGAGCGTTTGTCAGCACTGGGCCTGGACTCGCCGGAGTTTAGAAGAATGAGGGGGGACCTCATTGAAATGTACAGAATAGTGAAAGGCCTGGATAGAGTGGATGTGGAGAGCATGTTTCCACTAGTGGGAGTGTTTAGGGCCAGAGTGCACAGCCTCAGATTTAAAGGATGTAGAGTCATTAGGCTATTCTGTCCATTAAGTCTACTCTGCCATTTATAGAGTCATCGAGTCATCGTGTGGAAACTGTCCCTTCGGCCCAACTCGCCCACACCAGCCAACATGTCCCATCTACACTAGTCCCACTTGCCTGCGCTTGGTCCATATCCCTCCAAACCTGGCCTATCCATGTACCTGTCTAACTGTTTCTTAAACAATGGGATAGTCCCAGCCTTAACTACCTCCTCTGGCAGCTCGTTCCGTACACCCACCACCCTTTGTGTGAAAACGTTACCCCTCAGATTCCCATTAAATCTTTTCCCCTTCACCTTGAACCCATGTCCTCTGGTCCTCGATTCCCCTACTCTGGGCAAGAGACTCTGTGCATCTACCCGATCTATTCCTCTCATGATTTTCTACACCTTAATAAGATCCCCCCTCATCCTCCTACGCTCCATGGAATAGAGACCCAGCCTACTCAACCTCTCCCTATAGCTCACACCCTCTGGTCCTGGCAACATCCTTGTAAATCTTTTCTGAACCCTTTCAAGCTTGACAATATTAGAGACCACCTCAGCTTGCATTATTGGCCTATAGTACCTTTAGAAAGGAGATGAGGAGGAATTTATTTAGTCAGAGGGTGGTGAATCTGTGGAATTCTTTGCCACAGACGGCTGTGGAGGCCACAAGTCAGTGGATATTTCTAAGGCAGAGATTGACAGATTCTTGATTAGTAAGGGTGTCAGGGGTTATGGGGAGAAGGCAGGAGAATGGGGTTAGGAGGGAGAGATAGATCAGCCATGATTGAATGGCGGAATAGACTCGATAGGCCGAATGGCCTAATTCTGATCCTATCACCTACGACCTTACGATTATAACATTTAAGTGCAGTTTCTTGTACCTGTGTAGAATCGAGGTCTAGAAGTGGACGAGTGTGTGTTATGTTATTAATTTCTCTGCTTTGAAATATTAATAGCAGCCTGTGTAAAAGATGATAGCAGTGTAATGGCTAAATTAAACTAATAGAGAATAAAAGATCGTGTCAACTGAAATCCTCCTGGTGTTTGGGGTTATGAGGAGAAGGCAGGAGAATGGGTTTAGGAGGGAGAGATTGAGCAACATTGATTGAAGAAGGGTCTCGACCTGAAACGCCACCTATTCCTTCGCTCCATAGATGCTGCCTCACCCGCTGGGTTTCTCCAGCATTTTTCCCTACCTTCCATATTTCCAGCATCTGCAGTTCTTTCTTAAACGCTTGGCCATGTATTGAATATTCCTTTCTTTGTGCTCCCTGTCCAGATGCCTGAACTCACGTGTCCTTGGAGTTAATTCCTCCTGCCGTTTCTCTTCTGGAATTAATGAGGACGTGTACCTCTCCCCGCTGCAGGAACGTTCCTTTCCGGTTCCCACTCAAGGCCAATGTTTACATCAGCTGCAAACTGTTCTATTCAGTCCCTCGACTCTCACTTGCTCAAAGTCAATTGATTCCGTAGTTGTTTTCAGATTAAGATTCAGACTAATGGCTGAGTAGATTAGATGGGCCAAATGGCCCAATTCTGCTCCTATCCCTTATGGATTTATGAACACCCTTGACATTTTGACTTTGATATGAAGGCAACCAAGGCTATTGAGTGTTGATATCATCTTGTTTGAAGTGTGATTTATCTTTAAGCATAGAATAAGTGTTGTTTTTTTGTTATTGTTATTGTTATGGGCCGAATGGCCTACTTCTGCTGCTAGTATTAAGGAACATGAGCATGGCCAGTGCTGTGGGATAGGCAGATCAAAGCAGCAAACTTGTAAAAGGCAATGCTGGGGAGAAATTGTGTTTAAGAAGGAAGTGCAGATGCTGGAAAATTGAAGATAGGCAAAAGTGCTGGAGAAACTCAGCGGGTGCGGCAGCATCTATGGAGCGAAGGTCCCGAAACGTTGCCTATTTCCTTCGCTCCATAGATGCTGCCGCACCCGCTGAGTTTCTCCAGCACTTATGTCTGCTGGGGAGATATCATATAACCATATAACCATATAACAATTACAGCCCTCTCGGCCCTTCCAGTCCGTGCCAACCATTTATTTTCCCCTACCGTTTGATGATGTTTGAAGAGTAATTCGTAGCAAGGACACTGTGATAAACTCCCAGTTCCAATAATGACAGCAGAGATGGTTTTCAGTCTCCTCCTGTTGATGGTGAAGTTAATACCTTCGCATCAATAGTATGTTGGGGCATCTCTCTACCCAGTAGAGTCATATCACACAGAGATCGGTAGAGTTACTGCCCCACAGCGCCAGAGACCCGGGTTCCACCCTGACTGCGGATGCCGTCCGTACGGAGTTTGTACGTTCTCGCCGTGACCCGCGTGGGTTTTCTCCGGGTGCTCCGGTTTCCTCCCACACTCCAAAGACGTGCAGGTTTGTAGGTTAATCGGTTCGGTAAAATTGAAAATTGTCGCCAGCTTGCATGGGATAGTGCTAGTGTGCGGGGATCGCTGGTCAGCCCAGACTCGGAGGGCCGAAGGGCCTGTTCCCCCGCTGTAAGTTGGCCCTCTGCAAATTGCCCCCTAGTGTGTAGGGAGTGGATGAGAAAGTGGGATAACATAGAACTAGTGTGAACGGGCGATCGATGGTCGGCACGGACTCGGTGGGCCGAAGGGCCTGTTTCCGTGCTGTATCTCGAAACCAAACGAGATATTTTGCAGATCACACTCAAGTATAGAGGCTCTTGTTTCCAGTCTAGATCTCTTTAAAAAAACAGGCTCTTCAGCCCAACCCATTCCGACCAAGATTGTCCGTCTAAGCTTGTCCCATTTGCCCATATCCCTCTAAACCTGTCCTATCCATGTACCAGTCCAAATGCCTAAGTGCTGTTATAATCCCTGCCTCAACTACCTCCTCCGGCAGCTCGTTCCACACACCCACTGATTATTAATGTTTAATGTTTTACGTGTCATTCCTAACCGTCACTGGATGTCATGTTGTCACTTGCGGGCGGAGCACCAAGGCAAATTCCTTGTATGTGGATACTTGGCCAATAAACTTACTAATTCATTCATTCGTTCACTCGCCTCTGAGCCTGAACCCCAATTCAATGATCTCTTTAGCCTTTACTTTAGAGGTACGGCGCGAAAACAGGCCCTTCGGCCCACCAGGTCTTCAGTGGCCAGTGATCGCCCCTTACACTAGCGCTATCCTATGCACTGGGGGCAACTTAGAGAAGCCAATTAACCTACAACATGGATTTGGCCTGGAAGGTCATGTTTGACAAACCTTCTTGAATTTTTTGAAGAGGTTACTAGGGAAATTGATGAGGGTAAAGCAGTGGATGTTATCTATATGGATTTCAGTAAGGCCTTTGACAAGGTTCCCCATGGTAGGTTGGTTGAGAAAGTTCAATCTTTGGGTGTTAATGGCGGAGTAGCAAGATGGATTCAACAGTGGCTGAATGGGAGATGCCAGAGAGTAATGGTGGATGGATGTTTGTCAGGTTGGAAGCCGGTGACCAGTGGGGTGCCTCAGGGATCTGTGTTGGGTCCACTGTTGTTTGTCATTGACATCAATGATCTAGATGATGGGGTGGAAAATTGGATAAGTAAGTCTGCAGATGATACTAAGATAGGTGGTGCTGTGGATAATGAAGTAGATTTTCAAAGTCTACAGAGAGATTTGGGCCATTTGGAAGAGTGGGATGAAAGATGGCAGATGGAGTTTAATGTTGATAAGTGTGAGGTGCTACATCTTGGCAGGACAAATCAAAATAGGACGTACATGGTAAATGGTAGGGAATTGAGGAATGCTGTGGAACTAGAGGGATCTAGGAATAACTGTGCATAGTTCCCTGAAGGTGGAATCGCATGTAGATAGGGTGGTAAAGAAAGCTTTTGGTGTGCTGGCCTTTATAAATCAGAGCATTGAATATAGGAGTAGGGAAGTAATGTTAAAATTGTACAAGGCATTGGGGAGACCAATTCTGGAGTATGGAGTACAATTTTGGTCGCCTAAATATAGGAAGGATGTCAACAAAATAGAGAGAGTACAGAGGAGATTTACTAGAATGTTGCCTGGGTTCCAGCAACTAAGTTACAGAGAAAGGTTGAACAAGTTAGGTCTTTATTCTTTGGAGCGCAGAAGGTTAAGGGGGGACTTGATTGAGGTCTTTAAAATGATGAAAGGGATAGACAGAGTTGATGTGGATAAGCTTTTCCCATTGAGGGTAGGGAAGATTCAAACAAGAGGGCATGACATGAGAATTAAGGGACAGAAGTTTAGGGGTAACATGAGGGGGAACTTCTTTACTCAGAGAGTGGTGGCTGTGTGGAATGATCTTCCTGCAGAAGAGGTGGAGGCAGGATCGATTTTAACATTTAAAAGTAAAGTGGATAGGTATATGGACGGGAAGGGAATGGAGGGGTATGGTCTGAGTGCAGGTAGATGGGACTAGGGGAAAATAAATGGTCGGCACGGACTGGAAGGGCCGAGAAGGCCTGTTTCCGTGCTGTAATTGTTATATGGTTATATGGTTACAAACCCACACGTCTTTGGAGTGTGTGTGCAGACGGGAGCACCTGGAGAAAACCCACGCAGGTCACGGGGAGAACGTGCAAACTCCGTACAGACAGCGCCCGTAGTCAGGACTTTGGCGCTGCTCCACGATGTGCTGCCCTTGGGCCACTGCGCCGCATTTGATATTGGTTGATGAGGTTTTATTGCTGAATAATCTGTCATCTGTGGAAAGTGCCCGTGATGATTGGGCATTGCCGGCGCAGGTTCTTATCAGCGCAGGCTTTGATGTCTGACTAATATTGCCACAGAAATAACTTGACATCCATTAAGCTGCTCAAGAAAACACACACACACACATCGCACTGTATGAGGCGAGCTCGATCGCACCTGTGCTTTTTAACGGTGGGGATGGGGGGATGGGGGGGGGGGGGTGGACTTTGATTTGGCAGCTTGCACAGTGCAGATCGCAGGCATCGGTCCGTAAGCCAGGAGTGCCCCCTGCGGTTGGTATGAAACGCTCTCTTTGTTCAATGCAATACTGGTCCACCATTAATCAATGATGTTTTATGACAATAGACAATAGGTGCAGGAGGAGGCCATTCGGCCCTTCAAGCCTGCACCGCCATTCAATGTGATCATGGCTGATCATCCCCAATCAGTACCCCGTTCCTGCCTTCTCCCCGTATCCCCTGACTCCGCTATCTTTAAGAGCCCTATCTAACTCTCTCTTGAAAGTATCCAGAGAACCGGCCTCCACCGCCCTCTGAGGCAGAGAATTCCACAGACTCACCACTCTCTGTGAGAAAAAGTGTTTCCTCGTCTCCGTTATTATTAGAGTTTAATGTTTTATGTGTCATTCCTAACTCTCACTGTGTGTCCTGTTGTCACTTGCGGGCGGAGCACCAAGGCAAACTCCTTGTATGTGAATACTTGGCCAATAAACTTATTCATTCATTCATTCATTCATTCATTCATTCATTCATTCCCTCAGGGGGTCAAGTGGTGCAGCGGGTAGATCTGCTGCCTCACAGCACCAGCAACCCGGGTTCCATTCTGTCCTCAGGTGCTGTTTGTGTGGAGTTTGTACGTTCTCCCTGTGATCGCGTGGATTTCTGGATCTGGTTGTAGTTAAGATCCAGATAGAGCATCACTCAGCACTGGACAATTTAACATTTATACCAAGCCAGTTAACCTACAAACCTGCACGTCTTTGGAGTGCGGGAGGAAACCGAAGACCTCGGAGAAAACCCACGCAGGTCACGGGGTGAACGTGCAAACTCCGTACAGACAGCGCCCGTAGTTGGGATCGAACACGGGTCTCTGCTTCTGCATTTTGCTGTAATGCAGCAACTCTACCGCTGCGCCACCGCGACTGCCCAGGTTTAGATTTCCTCTGGTTCCCTCCGGTTTCCTCCCACGTCCCAAAGGCGTGCGGGTTTGTAGGTTAATCGGCCCCTCTGTAAATTGCCCCCCCTAGTGTGTAAGGAGTGGGTGGGAAAGTGGGATAACGTAGAACTAGTGATCCATGGTCGGCATGGACTGGATGGGCCAAAGGACCTGTTTCCGTGCCGTGAGACCTTATTGTTCTATAAACATCTTGGACACTTCGCTCGGCGGGGCACTGACTAAAAATCATCGCTGTATCAAAAATGCCAACTACCTGATGGATACGACATGAAGTTGAGAATGAAAGAGCTCCAGACAACAGCTCACCACACTTCGCTCCTCCTACAACTTAAGGGCCTGTCCCACTTGGCCATTTTTTCGGCGACTGCCGGCATCATTGACTAACGTATAAGGTCAGCGAAAAAGTTGCGGCGTGACGGCGAATTGACGCGCGGTGTCTCCTCAAGTGTCGCAACATTTATTTTTATCGCCGATGGATTTTGAAATATTCAAAATCTTTCGGCCATCCTGATACGTCAGTCAATGATGCCGGCAGTTGCCAAGTGGGACAGGTCCTTTATGCTCCAGTAGTCTCCATGAATGCAATCCACTGCTGTCCTTTACGCAGCTATTTTATACGCAGAGCTTGTGTATAAAGGACTGTGTATAGATGCACAGAGTCTCTTGCCCAGAGTAGGGGAATCGAAGACCAGAGGACATAGGTTCAAGGTGAAGGGGGAAAGATTTAATAGGAATCTGAGGGATGACTTTTTCACACAAAGGGTGGTGGGTGTATGGAACGAGCGGCCAGAGGAGGTGGTTGAGGCAACGTTGAAGGAATAGCTAGACAGGTACATGGGCAGGACAGGTTTGGAGTGTTATGGATCAAGCGCAGGCAGGTGGGACTAGTGTAGCTGGGACATGTTGGCCAGTGTGGGCAAGTTGGGCCGAAGGGCCTGTTTCCACACTGTATCACTCTATGACTGTTGGATTTGTTCAGCACGGTGAATGCAAACTTGGTCTTAAGCAGAAATAACAGTTCTCCTCTTCCCGTCAAATGAAGTTGTTGCCTCGGATCACGATCATTGATCCTTGGCAGACAGACAGGGAAAGGAGGCTCTTCTATCCTAGTAGACAAAACTGCTGGAGTAACTCAGCGGGTCAGGCAGCATCTGTGGAGAACATGGATAGGTGACGTTTCACAGAGTGCTGGAGTAACTCAGCGGGTCAGGCAGCATCTGTGGAGAACATGGATAGGTGACGTTTCACAGAGTGCTGGAGTAACTCAGCGGCTAACTCCCCTTAGCCACAAGGGCCACATCTAACTCCCTCTTAAATATAGCCAATGAACTGGCCTCATCTACCCTCTGTGGCAGAGAGTTCCAGAGACCTACCTCTCTCTGTGTGTGAAAAAAGTCCTTCTCATCCCGGTCCTAAAGGATTTCCCCCTTATCCTTAAGCTGTGACCCCTTGTCCTGGACCTCCCCAACATCGGGAACAATCTTCCTGCATCTAGCCTGTCCAACCCCTTAAGAATTTTGTAAGTTTCTATAAGATCCCCTCTCAATCTCCTAAATTCTAGAGAGTAAAAACCGAGTCTATGCAGTCTTTCTTCATAAGACAGTCCTGACATCCCAGGAATCAGTCTGGTGAACCTTCTCTGCACTCCCTCTATGGCAATAATGTCCTTCCTCAGATTTGGAGACCAGAACTGTACGTAATACTCCAGGTGTGGTCTCACCAAGACCCTGTACAACTGAAGTAGAACCTCCCTGCTCCTATACTCAAATCCTTTTGCTATGAAAGCTAACATACCATTCGCTTTCTTCACTGCCTGCTGCACCTGCATGCCTACTTTCAATGACTGATGTACCATGACACCCAGGTCGCGCTGCATCTCCCCTTTTCCTAATCTGCCTCCATTTAGATCATAGTCTGTTTTCCTATTTTTGCCACCAAAGTGGATAACCTGACATGCTGCCTGACCCGCTGAGTTACTCCAGCATTTTGTGTCTATCTTTGGTTTTAACCAGCATCTGCAGTTCCTTCCTGCACAAGCCCAGAGAATGGGTATAGGCGCAAAGTAGCTTTAATCATGGTACATTATCTCTCTCAGACTGATGGTATCACTAGTCTTTCTCATTGATTACAGCACAGTGCACTACTCCAATCCAGATTTTCCAAACAAACACAAGGATGAAGTGCTTTAACCGAGCTGCCTGCTGCCAAACCGTTCAACTACACTGGTCATGCTAAGGTCAGCTGGGATTCTGTGTCTGGCTTGTCATTTACAGAATTCTAAGCGTTGACCAGTTATTTTTACTTTCCCAGTGCAATATATATAGTATCATAAACTGACAGCGTTCTACATCTCTCTGCATCACCGTCTATGCCTCTCGTTTTCCGGCTCTCAGCCTGAAGAAGGGTCTCGACCTGAAAGGCCACCCGTTCCTTCTCCCCAGAGATGCTGCTCGTCCCGCTGAGCTACTCCAGCTCTTTGTGTCTTTCTTTGGTTTAAACCAGCGCCTGCATTTCCTTCCCGCACACAGTGCTTCCGTTTTGAATGATTGATTGTAAGTGCAGCATGGAAACAGGCCCTTCGGCCCACCAAGCCCATGCTAACCATCAATCACCCGTTGACACTAGTTCACTGTTATACCAATTAGACACCCGCTCCCTACACAATGGTGGAGCTGCCAGAGGAGGTAGTTGAAGTAGGTGCAAGAGCAACCTTTGAAAAACAACTTAGTCGGGTACATGGATAGGAAAGATTTAGCGGGATATGGGCCGAGCATGGACAACTGAGACTAGCTTTGAAGGGGCATCTTGGTTGGCATGGACATGATGGGCCGAAGGGCCGTTTTCTGTGCTGGATGACTATTAAACTCAGGGCATTTTATACTGACCGATTAGCCGACAAACCTGCACGTCTTTAGGATGTGGGAGGAAACCGGAGCACCCGGAGGAAACCCACGCAGTCACCGGGAGAAGGTGCAAACTCCACAGAAGCTGAGCCCGAGGTCAGAGTCGATCCCCGGTCTCTGGCGCTGTGAGGCAGCAGCTCTACCCGCTGCGCCACCGTGCCGCACTGCGAGTCTGACATTTCCTTGCCTCAGCCCTTTACTAAACTTTCAAAGAAGAACTTCATGAATGTTTAAAGCGCTGTACTTCCAGTTGAAGTGGCCGCGATGTCACTCTGACTGTGCCAGCAACGTGACGATGATTAAAATCTGGTGTTTTTGAGCAGATAGCAAAATGGAATCTAATATTCTGAACTTTTGCACCTGAATTAAGCATTCCCTTGACTTATGTAAACTTTTCGTTAAAAGCATTTTGCTTTTTTCACACGCAAGATAAAGCACCAGCATTTAGATAAAGCATTAACAGAGTGAGGAGACTCTTGAGTTTTTCCACAGTCTCTAAGTGAATATTTCATCTGAACTGGGCAAAACCCAGACTGGGAGTGCAACTTTAAATATCTGGTTCTAAGTTGTGCTCATTGGGTCACAGAGTCACAGAGCTTTTAGAGTTTTGCAGGTAGAGAGTGGAAACAGGCCCTTTAGCCCACCAGGTCCAAAACCGGAGCGCCCGGAGAAAACCCACGTGGTCACGGGGAGAACGTACAAACCCCGTACGGACAGCACCCGTAGTCAGGATCGAACCTGGGTCTCTGGTGCTGTGAGGCAGCAACTCTACCGCTGCTCCACCGTGCTGCCCTTGGGATATAGCCTGGAAACATGCCCTTCCACCCAAGTCTAGAAACAAGGAACTGCAGAGGCTGGGTTACCAAGGAAAAACGCAACGTGCCGGAGTAACTCAGCAGGTCAGGCAGCATCTGTGGAGTACATGGATAGGTGACGTTTCACAGAGTGCTGGAGTAACTCAGCGGGTCAGGCAGCATCTGTGGAGAACATGGATAGGTGACGTTTCACAGAGTGCTGGAGTAACTCAGCGGGTCAGGCAGCATCTGTGGAGAACATGGATAGGTGACGTTTCACAGAGTGCTGGAGTAACTCAGCGGGTCAGGCAGCATCTGTGGAGAACATGGATAGGTGACGTTTCACAGAGTGCTGGAGTAACTCAGCGGGTCAGGCAGCATCTGTGGAGAACATGGATAGGTGACGTTTCACAGAGTGCTGGAGTAACTCAGTGGGTCAGGCAGCATCTGTGGAGAACATGGATAGGTGACGTTTCACAGAATGCTGGAGTAACTCAGCGGGTCAGGCAACATCTGTGGAGAACATGGATAGGTGACGTTTCACAGAGTGCTGGAGTAACTCAGCGGGTCAGGCAAAATCTGTGGAGAACATGGATAGGTGATGTTTCACAGAGTGCTGGAGTAACTCAGCGGGTCAGGCAGCATCTGTGGAGAACATGGATAGGTGACGTTTCACAGAGTGCTGGAGTAACTCAGCGGGTCAGGCAACATCTGTGGAGAACATGGATAGGTGACGTTTCACAGAGTGCTGGAGTAACTCAGCGGGTCAGGCAGCATCTGTGGAGAACATGGATAGGTGATGCTTTGAGTCAGGACCTTTCTTCATAGAAACATAGAAATTAGGTGCAGGAGTAGGCCATCCGGCCCTTCGAGCCTGCACCGCCATTCAATATAATCATGGCTGATCATCCAATTCAGTATCCTGCACCTGCCTTCTCTCCATACCCTCTGATCCCCTTAGCCACAAGGGACATATCTAACTCCCTCTTAAATATAGCCAATGAATTGGCCTCAACTACCCTCTGTGGCAGAGAATTCCAGAGACCCACCACTCTCTGTGTGAAAAAAGTCTTTCTCATCTCGGTCTAAAAGGATTTCCCCCTTATCCTTAAACTGTGACCCCTTGTCCTGGACCTCCCCAACATCGGGAATAATCTTCCTGCATCTAGCCTGTCCAACCTTTTGAAGATTGTCAAAGACGGTCTTCACTTCAACCCAACGTATCCATGCCTCATCTATGTTAGACCCATTTGCCCATGTTTGGTCCATATCTATCTAAACCTGTCCTATCCATGTACCTGTCCAAATGTCTTTAAATGTTGTTATTGCACCTGCCTCAACTAACCAACCAGCCAGCCAACTAACTAACTAGCTAACTAACTAGCTATCTAGCTACCCAACTAACTAGCTAGCTAGCTAACTAACTAACTAACTAATTAGCTAGGGTTACACAAAAAGCTGGAGAAACTCAGCGGGTGCAGCAGCATCTAAGGAGCGAAGGAGATAGGCGATGTTTCGGGTCGAGACCCTTCTTCAGACCCTAATTGGCTATCGAGCTACCTAACTAACTAGCTAGCTAACTAACTAACTATTTAGTTATCTAGCTACCTAACTAGCTAGCTAGCTAGTTAGCCAGCCAGCCAGCCAACTAACTAACTAACTATCTAATTAACTATATGACTGGCTGAGTAGGAGTAGGATGGGGACCCACAGTCCTGTTTATATCAACGGGTCAATGGTTGAAAGGGTCAAGAGCTTCAAATTCCTGGGCGTGCACATCTGTGAAGATCTTTCCTGGTCCGAGAACACAGATGCAATTATTAAGAAAGCTCATCAGCGCCTCTACTTCCTGAGAAGATTACGGAGAGTTGGTCTGTCAAGGAGGACTCTCTCTAACTTCTACAGGTGCACAGTAGAGAGCTTGCTGACCGGTTGCATCGTGGCTTGGTTCAGCAACTTGAGCGCCCTGGAGAGGAAAAGACTACAAAAAGTAGTAAACACTGCCCAGTCCATCATCGGCTCTGACCTTCCTTCCATCGAGGGGATTTATCACAGTCGCTGCCTCAAAAAGGCTGGCAGCATCATCAAGGACCCACACCACCCTGGCCACACACTCATCTCCCCGCTACCTTCAGGTAGAAGGTACAGGAGCCTGAAGACTGCAACAACCCGGTTTAGGAATAGCTACTTCCCCACAGCCATCAGGCTATTAAACTTGGCTCGGACAAAACTCTGAACATTAATATCCCTCCATCTGTTATTTGCACTTTATTAATTTATTAATTCATGGGTGTATTTATGTATGGAATTGTAGTCAATGCCTTCTATGTTCTGTTGTGCTATGCAAAGAAAGATTTTCATTGTCCTGTCGGGGACACATGACAATAAACTCTTTTGACTTTGACTTTGACTGACTGACCAACTAACTCTCTTCGGGCATCCTGACATAACATTTAAACATATAATAATATATAATTATTTCAATTTAAAAAAAAAAAACAATTTCATTATAGATCGAAACTTAAAATATATCATTATTACCTGATAAACTATGCGAGATAACTCCTCCATGCATCTGTTTTCCCGTGTTCAGACCAACAGGAGCTGTACAATCTCTTTCTAAGCAGTCGTTTCCGAAGGGATTTCCTGATTGATTTTACCACCTTGCTCACAAGCTGAAAGCTTTATCCATTTAAAGAGGTTTCTGGTCACCAAACAGAGGACCCATGATGAGGTTCCCGGCTGATTTATGTTCAAGGTATTGGTGAGGCCACACTTGGAGCGTTCTGTACGTTTTCATCAGCAGCTGTAGGAATGATGCCATTAAGTTAGAAAATGCGCAGAGAAGATTTACAAAGATGTTGCCGAGGATCAGAACTATAGGGAGAGGTTGAGCAGGCTGGGACTTCATTCTATGGAGCGCAGAAAGCTGAGGGGCGATGTTTCGAGGTGTATAAAATCATGAAGGGAATAGACAGAGTGAATGCACGCTCTTCTGCCCAGGGGAAGGGAATCGAGAACCAGAGGTCGTGGGTTTAAGATGAGAGGGGAAAGATTTAATAGGGACCTGAGGGGCAGCATTTTCACTTAGAGGGTGGTGGGTGTATGGAACGAGCTGCTAGAGGTGGTAGAAACATAGAAACATAGAAAATAGGTGCAGGAGTAGGCCATTCGGCCCTTCGAGGCTGCACCGCCATTCAATATGATCATGGCTGATCATCCAACTCAGTATCTTGTACCTGCCTTCTCTCCATACCCCCTGATCCCTTTAGCCACAAGTGCCACATCTAACTCCCTCTTAAATATAGCCAATGAACTGGCCTCAACTACCTTCTGTGGCAGAGAGTTCCAGAGACCCACCACTCTCTGTGTAAAGAATGTTTTCCTCACCTCGGTCCTAAAAGATTTCCCCCTTATCCTTAAACTGTGACCCCTTGTCCTGGACTTCCCCAACATCGGGAACAATCTTCCTGCATCTAGCTTGTCCAACCCCTTAAGAATTTTGTAAGTTTCTATAAGATCCCCCCTGAATCTTCTAAATTCCAGCGAGTACAAGCCGAGTCTATCCAGTCTTTCTTCATATGGAAGTCCTGCCATCCCAGGAATCAGTCTGGTGAACCTTCTCTGTACTCCGTCTATGACAAAAATGTCTTTCCTCAGATTTGGAGACCAAACCTGTACGCAATACTCCAGGTGTGGTCTCACCAAGACACTGTACAACTGCAGTAGAACCTCCCTGCTCCTATACTCAAACAACATACTGTAACAACATTTAAAAGACATTTGGACAGGTACATGGAAAGGGAAGGATTAGAGGGATATGGGCCAAACGCAGGCAGGTGGGGCGTGTTGGTCGAATGGCCTGTTTCTGTGCGGTATCACTCTACGACTCCAGGGGTATCTGAGGGAGGTAGTTGAGGCAACAAGGGAACCATCAGCAAACATTCAATGAGGTACTAGTCATACGCTGAGAGAATGGAGCAGCTGGACTTGTGTACTCTGGAGTTTAGAAGGATGAGAGGGGATCTTATTGAAACGTATAAGATTATTAAGCGTTTGGACACGCTAGAGGCAGGAAACATGTTCCCGATGTTGGGGGAGTCCAGAACCAGGGGCCACAGTTTAAGAATAAGGGGTAAGCCATTTAGAACGGAGACGAGGAAACACTTTTTCACACAGAGTTGTGAGTCTGTGGAATTCTCTGCCCAAGAGGGCACAGGAGGCCAGTTCTCTGGATACTTTCAAGAGAGAGCTAGATAGAGCTCTTAAAGATAGCGAAATCAGGGGATATGGGGAGAAGGCAGGAACGGGGTACTGATTGGGGATGATCAGCCATGATCACATTGAATGGCGGTGCTGGCTCGAAGGGCGGAATGGCCTCCTCCTGCACCTATGGTCTATTGTCTATTACAATCATGCACTGAATTTTTCGATTGACATTGTTCATGGCATGTTTGCTTTACAATCTATATTGTGAGTGATTGGGACAATAAAATCTCCTTACGCGCATCCACCAGAGAAAACACAAACATAAAAACTCTGAAGAGAAAGTTTCCGAAGCTGCCGCAAATGCAGTC
This sequence comes from Raja brachyura, assembly GCA_963514005.1. Next base: position 64,953,990 of record OY740794.1, read on the forward strand.
CGTACAGAAGGCCTTCAATATAAACAAAAGGCTCTTTAGCACTTTGATCCCGAATTAGACGACTGCCACCACGTCAGTACCCGTTTGAAACTGCTTTACATGGGTGGAGAAGTGGAAAGGAATTTAAATGTTTTGCATTCTGGCTAAAATTAAACTCCTATTTTATCTTTAAATTAAGTTCCAGGAAGAATGATCAGCGTGAATGGGGAGTAACCTAACTCTGGAGTTTGTTATTGCATCAGGCAAGAGGAATCTCATACCCACACACTCACTTGTTTAGTTTGAAGGGGACCTTTGTGGTCGTCGCAACAAGCGACAAGCGACCTTTCGTATCGACCTTCTTTAGCTTGAGGTTTTTGTCTTTGTCACTTGTACCGAGGCACAGTGAACAGCTCTGCTTGGCGTGATACCCAAACTGATCAGATACTACTGGTGGCGCAGCGGTAGAGTTGCTGCCTCACAGCGCCAGAGACACGGGTTCCATCCTGACTACGGGTGCTGTCTGCACGGAGTATGCACCTTCTCCCCGTGACCTGCGTAGAGCAAAGGGGAAGATACAGAGTGCAGAATATAGTTCTCAGCATTGTAGCGCATCAGTTCCAGAGACAGAGTCCAATGTCCACAATGGGGTAGAGGTGAATCGGACAGCACCCTAGCTTATGGAAGGGCCGTTCAGAAGCCTGATGACGGAGGGGTAGAAGCTGTTCCTGAGTCTGGTGGTGCACGCCTTCAAGCTTCTGCACCTTCTGCCGGACGGCAGCGGGGAGAAGAAGGAATGACCGGGGTTGGACAGGGACCAAGTCTTTAATGAGTCTGAAGAAGGGTCTCGACCCAAAACGTCACCCATTCCTCATCTCCAGAGATGCTGCCTGTCCCGCTGAGTTGCTCCAGGTTTTTTGTGTCTGCCTTCAGCTTAAACCAGCATCTACAGTTCCTTCCTACACCCAAAGTTGTAGTTCATTTGGTAGACAAAAGTGCTGGAGAAACTCAACGGGTTAGGCAGCATCTATGGAGCGAAGGAAATAGGTGACGTTTCAGGTCGAAACTCGGAAGCAGCTATGGAGAGATGGAATAGGTGACGTTTCGGGTCGTGACATGGAAGCATCTATGGAGGGAAGGAATAGGTGACCCGCAAGGGTCTCGACCCGGACCGTCACCTATTCCTTCGCTCCATAGATGCTGCTTCACCCGCTGAGTTTCTCCAGCACTTGTGCCTACCTTCGATTTTCAAGCATCTGCAGTTCCTTCTTAAACACCTTGTACTTCATTTGTCAGCTTAGTGTTAATTCTAAATGTCAGCTCTCAGCATTTCACACTGATAGCCCTGTCCCACTGTACGAGTTAATTCAAGAGCTCTCCCGAGTTTAAACTCGTGGAAGTACGTAGAATGAACGTAGCGGGTACGTCGGAGCTCGGGGACGTCTCTTAGCGGCTCGTAACGCTAGCGGCAGGTACTCGGGGAAATGCGGTAAGCTCGGGAAGACTAGTGAAGATTTTTCAACATGTTGAAAAATGTGCACGAGAGCCCCGAGTACCGACGAGCGGCCATTACCGTAAATCTCCGAGTTCGAATCAGGGCAAACTCGGGAGAACTCTTGAATGAACTCGTACAGTGGGACAGGGCTTTGACTGTCTGCGCTTTCTAAGCCCATTAGCTTGTCAGTGATTGCTGATCAAAGTTGGCAGCTTTTAAGGCTATGGGCAGTTTTTGTTTATTCTCACTGCCTTGTTTTTTAATTTTATTTTATGGATAGGACTAGGAAATAGGAAAACTTTTATTGTCATTCAGACCTTTCAGTCTGAATGAAATGTCATTGCCTGCAGTCATGCATATAGTAAAGAGCGAAACACACAATAAACACATATTTAACATCCACCACAGTGAGTTCACCAGACACCTCCTCACTGTGATGGAAGGCAAAAAACATAAGTCTTTGTCTCTTCCCTTCTTGTTCTTCCTCTCCCTCTGCGCTGAGGCGACCCGGACCTCCGATGTTGTGACCGCACCGGGTGATGTAAACAAGTCCCGCGGCTGAACCGCGCTCCGCGAACGGGCCGGTTCAACTCCGCGGCCCGGGGTGGTCGAAGCTGCCGCCCTCCAGTCCAGTTATGGATGCACAAAACTGTGGAATTCTGCGCATGTGCAAATGGTGAAAATCTACGCAGTCGTTTACAAAGAGGGTTTAAATGAACAAAAATGTTGAATGTTTACGCACATGTGGATATAAAACATGAGGTCCCATGGTAGCTCAGCCCAGGTTTTGGTGGCCATTGAGGGGTTTAACACTTGCCTGCCCTTTACTTGAATTAAGATGCCCTCAAGGGTTGAGTTATTTGGAATAAATCATTCAGTGATAATTGTACTCGATTGGAAAATCCTAGGAATAGAGACCCAACCTGCCCCAACCTCCCCTTGTAGCTCAGGCCCCTCAAGTCCTGGCAACATCCTTGTAAATCATCTCTGTATCCTTTCCAGCTTGACAACATCTTTCCTATAACATCGTGTTCAGGTTTGGTCACAATATTCTAAATGCGGTCTCACCAATGTCTTAGAGAGAGTACAGAGGAGATTTACTAGAATGTTGCCTGGGTTCCAGCAACTAAGTTACAGAGAAAGGTTGAACAAGTTAGGTCTTTATTCTTTGGAGCCCAGAAGCTTAAGGGGGGACTTGATTGAGGTCTTTAAAATGATGAAAGGGATAGACAGAGTTGACGTGGATAAGCTTTTCCCAATGAGGGTAGGGAAGATTCAAACAAGAGGGCATGACATGAGAATTTAGGGACAGAAGTTTAGGGGTAACATGAGGGGGAACTTCTTTACTCAGAGAGTGGTGGCTGTGTGGAATGATCTTCCAGCAGAAGTGGTGGAGGCAGGATCGATTTTAACATTTAAAAGTAAAGTGGATAGGTATATGGACGGGAAGGGAATGGAGGGGTATGGTCTGAGTGCAGGTAGATGGGACTAGGGGAAAATAAATGGTCGGCACGGACTGGAAGGGCCAAGAAGGCCTGTTTCCGTGCTGTAATTGTTATATGGTTATATGGTTATACAACTGCAACGTGACCTCCCAACTTCTATACTCAAAACTCTGACTGATGAAGGCCAACGTGCCAAAAGCCTTTCGGACCACCTTATCTCAGGATTATGGGCCTGTCCCACTTAGGCGACTCTTTAGGCGACTGCCAGGGACTATTTTTAAGGGCCTGTCCCACTCGGTGATTTTTTTCGGAGACTGCCGGCATCATTGACGGGCGTATCGGGGTCGCCGAAAGATTTTGAACATTTGAAAATCCAGCGGCGACAAAATAGATGTTGCGACACGTGAGGAACCACCGTGCGTCAATACGTCGTCACGCCGTGTCATGCCGCGGTTTTATCGGTGACAATGGACAATAGATGCAGGAGTAGGCCATTCGGCCCTTCGAGCCAGCACCGCCATTCAATATGATCATGGCTGGATACGTCAGTCAGTGATGCCGACAGTCACCGGAAAAGTCTAAAAGTGGGAAAGGGCCTGTGTTAGGCTCCGTGACAGACTGCGCCTGCAACTAGTTTATAGAAGCTGTGCATTTTAAATGAGCCTTGGTTGAGGTGATTTGTTGAATGCACATGGTAAATAGTGAAGGAACCGGTCACTTTTAAAGCTGTCTGTTGACGTATGATATTGAATCGAAACAAGTAACTCACAATGGAAAACTTCAAGCGCTGACAATTTATGTGTACGACTGACTCATGGAAAGTAGATTTGAAACTGTTTTCGTAACTAGTGTCAACTATTTTAATCTGTCCTTTGGGTACAATTCTGTTGGTGGAAACTGCATTTGCAGAAGTGTATCTGTTAGCTTTGACAACAGCAACGATATACAAGCTGAACTGCGATATGTTCCTGTGATTTGAAGGCAGAGGGAAGGGAGACAGCTGCACTCCTTCAAAAACCTTTAACAAAATTATATTTGCCCTCGTGCTACTCAAAACAACGTGAGCAAGGTTAGGGGGCGGCACGGTGGCGCAGCGGGTAGAGCCACTGCCTCACGAGCGCCACAGAACTCGGTTCAATCCTGACCTCGGGTGCTGTCTGTCTGTGTGTGTGGAGTTCGCACGTTCTCCCCGCGACCACGTGGGTTTCCTCCAGGTGCTCCGGTTTCCTCCCACATCCCAAAAACCTGCGGGTTTTGTAGGTGAATCGGCCCCTCTGTAAATTGCCCCCTAGTGTGTAGGGAGTGGACGGGAAAGTGGGATAGCATGGAACTAGTGTGATCGGGTGATCGCTGGTCGGCGCGGACTCGGTGGGCCGAAGGGCCTGTTTCCACGCTGTATCATTCAATGAAAATTTTGGATTTATCACAGATGAAGAAGGAGGAAACGCATTGGATGACGCCAGTAGGTAATTAATTCGAGGAATACTCCTAATTTCTAAAATGTCCCCTGGACTGGCCTGGTGCCTTGTTCTGCCTTCACAGTCTATTCAAATAATATCCCGGAGCTACAGTTTCCACACCATTTGTCATGAGTGGCGCGGCGGTAGAGTTGCTGCCTCACAGCGCCAGAGACCCAGGTTCCATCCCGACTACGGGCGCTGTCGGTACGGAGTTTGCGCGTTCTCCCCGTGACCTGCGTGGGTTTTCTCAGAGATCTTTGGTTTCCTCCCACATTCCAAATACGTGCAGGTTTGTAGGTTAATTGGCTTGGGAAATGTAGTACAAAATTGTCCCGAGTGTGTGTGTGTGTGGGAAAGTGTCAGTGTGCGGGGATCGCTGGTCGGTGCGGGCTCGGTGGGCCGAAGGGCCTGTTTCCGCGCTGTATCACTAAACTAAAACAACAAAACAGTCCAGGTTGAAAACCTTGAAGCCCTTGAAGACCTGCCCATTTTTCAGGTTTATTATTGTACTTTGTACCTTCGAAAACGATTTCCCCCGATCCCTCCCCCACCGCACCCACACTATAACATACATTTAGACATACTAAAAAACAAAAAAAGGGTATATACAGAGTCCAGAGAATGTTCCCAATAATCCTGCCTTCCTTTGCTTTGTGTCTCAAGATCCATTGCCATGTTCCCAGTGGTTATACGTCTCACATCATGTGCGTTTGGAGTCCATGCTCCATTATCCTATATCAAGCTAGTGATAGAATACAAGGCAGACCCAAAGTGCTGGAGTAGCTCAGCAGGACGGGCAGCATCTCTGAAGTGAAGGAATGGGTGGCGTTTCGGGTCGAGACCCTTGATCAGACTGAGTCTATCTTCGGTGTAAACCAGCATCTGCAGTTCCTTCCCACACAATGGAATATAAGATTTGTAAAACCAGCATCTGCGGAACCTTGTATCTCCATACGAGTTCTACATATAAGATTGTACTTGTACCTCCAAACATATAAGATTATTGAAGGATTGGACACGCTAGAGGCAGGAAACATGTTCCCGATGTTGGGGGAGTCCAGAACCAGGGGTCGCACAGTTTATGAATAAGGGGTAAGCCGTTTAGAACGGAGACGAGGAAACACTTTTTCACACAGAGAGTTGTGAGTCTGTTGAATTCTCTGCCTGAGAGGGCAGTGGAGGCCGGTTCTCTGGATACTTTCAAGAGAGAGCTAGATAGGGCTCTTAAAGATAGTGGAGTCAGGGGATATGGGGAGAAGGCAGGAACGGGGTACTGATTGGGGATGATCAGCCATGATCACATTGAATGGCGGTGCTGGCTCGAAGGGCCGAATGGCCTACTCCTGCACCTAGTGTCTATTGAGTTGTCTATTTCTCTTTCAATGTATGGTCCCTCCATGAGCTTGTAGTACATTTCACATTTCATATATGGACGGGAAGGGAATGGAGGGGTATGGTCTGAGTGCAGGTAGATGGGACTAGGGGAAAATAAATGGTCGGCATGGACTGGAAGGGCCGAGAAGGCCTGTTTCCGTGCTGTAATTGTTATATGGTTATATGGTTATCTGCCCACATCCTGATTTTGAACGGCCTGCTGAATAAGTACTCACCTGCTTCCTTCCATTTTCCTATTTTCTGAAACACAAACTCTTGCCCCTCTGCACGGAGGTTATAGGTCGGAACCTCAACCCGAACTCCACTTAACATTGGAATTCCACTTGCCATTCTCGGCGTATAAAGGAGAGTTCAGCCTATTAGTTCTTTTATTATGTTTAATTAATCTGTTATTTCATTCTGGCACTCGGATCCGTAAGCTGACACTCAATGTGTTAACATCTCTGTCTGGGCTGTTAATACAGACGGCGTATCCACCGGCCCAGGGGAACACCGTCAGCAACAGACTCCTCGGGGTGTCTAGAAGTGGAAAATCTTTAACTCGGAGTAAAGTTTTCATGAATACAGAGGAGATTTTCTGCCCTGAATAATACAACTTGCAAACACTGACTGCACTTAGCATTTTTTTTTTCCTAAATCGAAGCTTCAGAGATTTCAGGCTCGATTTCCGATGTCGCAGAGAAATATGTGAGTTCAGAATAGTTATTCTGTGAGCAGAGAGCAGTAGTGCTCAAATCTGAAGGGAACAGAACTGTTTGTAGACTTGGTTCTAAAGATGGAGTTCTGGAATCTAGTAAACTCCAGCGAGCTCTTGGTTTCTTGGGTTAAACGAAAACGGTGCCTGAAGCGGGCCGGGAAGATCATCAAGGACCCCTCACACCCTAATCATGGACTGTTTGCCCTCCTCCCATCAGGGAGGCGGTACAGGAGCCTCAGGTCCCGCACCAGTAGGACGAAGAACAGCTTCTTCAACTACACCATCCGACTGCTGAACTGGGAGCCCAGCTGATAGACTTGTCTGTACCCTGTATTTATTTATTTTCCATATTGCTACCACTGCACTCTGTATTTATTTTTCTATATCGCTATCACTAAGAACGACGCTAAACTACATTTCGTTGTACCTATACTTGTATTTGTGCAATGACATTAAACTTGAATTGAATTGAAAGAGTGGTGAGTCGGGCGCGTGTGGGCGGGCGCGACTCACGTTGCAGCGGCCCCTACAGCCTGTCTGTCTTTTTTTTTATTTTTTGTCTAGTTAAATGTAGTTGTTCGTGTTTTTTTTGTATCGTGTTCCTAACTGTGTATGTGTGGGGGGTGGTGGTGGGGGGGGGAAACTTTACAATCTCTTCCCTGCACGGGAGACCCGACTTTTTTCCCTGTCGGGTCTCCGTTGTCGTTTTGGGCCCAGCACAGCGGAGCGGCCTCCGACCGGGATGAGCTGCGGACTCACCATCGTGGGGCTGGCCGGCCTCGGAGCGTGGGGAGCGGTGGTGGCTCGCCGGTGCAGCCCGACTCCGGGCTCCGGAACTCCGCGTGGGGAGCGGTGGTGGCTCGCCGCTGCGGCCCGACTCCCGACTCCGGGTGGACTGTGATATCGGGAGCTCGCGGGTCCGGGTGAGAGACCGGTCTCCGGAGCTCCCGCAACACAGCTTCTCCGGCCCGTGTCGCGGGGTTGGAGCGACCCGGAGCGGGGCCGTACATCGCCCGGCGCGGCTTCGGTGTCCGCGGGACATTCCAGCGGGACATTCCAGCGCCCGCCGGGGGCTCCAACGCTGTGACTTTGACTTTGGGCCTAGAGCGGGGCCGTACATCACCCGGCCCGGGCCTGGGACTTGGCACCGCCCGCCTGCAGCTTCGACCTCAGGAGAGAAATGGTGCGGGGGAGAGAGAAGACTTTGCCTTCCATCACAGTGAGGAGGAGATCCACTGTGATGGATGTTTGTGTCAATTGAATTGTTTGTGTGTTTTTTTATGAATTGTTCTGGTTGTAGAAACGGAGTTTCGTTCGAGCCTCTCTGAGGTTCGAATGACAAGCAATAAAATCAAATCAAATCAAATCAAATCAAGTCTGTGGAATTCTCTGCCTCAAAGGGCAGTGGAGGCCGGTTCTCTGGATACTTTTAAGAGAGAGCTAGATAGGGCTCTTGAAGATAGCGGAGTCAGGGGATATGGGGAGAAGGCAGGAACGGGGATGATCAGCCATGATCACATTTGAATGGCGGTGCTGGCTCGAAGGGGCCGAATGGCCTACTCCTGCACCTGTTGTCTATTGTCTATTCTTATCTACAGAAGGCTTTAAAAAGGGTGACATTTCGGGTCGAGACCCTTCGTCAGCCTCTTTCTACATCATCGCCTATGTTTCCTATCTTGTTTCCCTTATCCCTAGCCAGTCTGAAGAAGGGTCTCGACCTGGAACGTCACCCATTCCTTCTCTTCAGAGATGCTGCCTTTAAACCACCATCTGCAGTTTCTTCCTACACATGAAGGCCTGATAAAGGCAGCCAGCATCATAAGAGACCCACACCACCCTGGCCACCCTCTCATCTCGCTGCTACCATCGGGGAAGAAGGTACAGGAGCCTGAAAACCGTGACCTCCAGGTTCAAGAACAGCTTCTTCCCAACAACCATCAGGCTCTTGAACACCGCACAACACAAACCTCAGCAGCTGTGATCTTCTACGGACTGGGTCCTTGGTTGCAATACCAAGTTGCTACTTCGGTTTTGCACAATGGCTGACCATGAGTGTCTCCAGGGTTGGAGGACGCCTGTGCGTGACTTTGTTTAACGTGGGGAGACTGGTGCACAGACAGCCACCCCACGGTCCTTGACAGATCTGGGTCAGGATCCAGTGGCATGGAGTCCAAGACGACCGGAGACCCTTTTCTGCTGCAGCCTTCATCCGCCTTCCCAGCTGTTGTGACGCTCCACTAAGGTCAGCCATCGTCCTCCGCCTGTTCCACCGTCGAGGTCTTGGTTGGATCGCTCTTTGTCAGAGACCTCCCCCTCGACCTTACCGCCATGGGTGGCCCTACCAGGAGCATCGCTCCAGACGGCATCGCTCTCAGGATCTCAGGTCCACACAAGCTTCTCCACCACAACAAGGTGACAATCCACGGAGAAGACATCTATTATTGTTTATTAATTTATTATACTGCTGAATTATAAATATTTACTTGTATTATTGCATTGATGGGTCTATAAAGCTGCACCAAATAGAAATGTCATTGGTACATATGAGAATTGAACAATAGACAATAGACAATAGACAACAGGTGCAGGAGTAGGCCATTCGGCCCTTCGAACCGGGGCCACAGTTTAAGAATAAGAAGTAAGCCATTTGGAACGGAGACAAGGAAACACTTTTTCTCACAGAGAGTTGTGAGTCTGTGGAATTCACTGCCTCAGAGGGCGGTGGAGGCCGGTTCTCTGGATACTTTGAAGAGAGAGCTAGATAGGGCTCTTAAAGATAGCGGAGTCAGGGGATATGGGGAGAAGGCAGGAACGGGGTACTGATTGGGGATGATCAGCCATGACCACATTGAATGCGGTACTGGCTCGAAGGGCTGAATGGTCTACTCCTGCATCTATTGTCTATTGTCTATAACTGTTGCGATTGTCCCTGCCTCAACTACCTCCGCCTAGGGAGTGCGGGAGTAGATTTACCAGGTTAATTCCCGGGATGGCGGGACTGTCATATACTGAGAGAATGGAGCGGCTGGGCTTGTACACTCTGGAGTTTAGAAGGATGAGAGGGGATCTTATTGAAGCATATAAGATTATTAAGGGTTTGGACCTGCGAGAGGCAGGAAACATGTTCCCGATGTTGGGGGAGTCCAGAACCAGGGGCCACAGTTTAAGAATAAGAAGTAAGCCATTTGGAACGGAGACAAAGAAACACTTTTTCACACAGAGATTTGTGAGTCTGTGGAATTCTCTGCCTCAGAGGGCGGTGGAGGCCGGTTCTCTGGATACTTTCAAGAGAGAGCTTGATGGGGCTCTTAAAGATAGCGGAGTCAGGGGATATGGGGAGAAGGCAGGAACGGGGTACTGATTGGTGATGATCAGCCATGATCACAATGAGAGGTGGTGCTGGCTCGAAGGGCTGAATGGCCTACTCCTGCACCTATTGCCTATTGTCTATTGTCTTCTGCCCAAGATCTCGGCATCTGCAGTTCCTTGTGTCTTGTGGAACACCTTTTATGTTGTAAGGAACATGAGTGCCTGCCTGCGTTTAGTTCTCGTTTGTCACGGACAGAGCCATGTACATAGTTTCTCTGCGCTGTCAGACATTTTGCATCATTTGACAAACAGCTGAGAACTTTAAGTTGCTCTGAAAAATGAGACTGCTCGATGTTCCCAGGCAATTTAGTACTTCACAAGCTGGCTTACGGTGACAGCTGTTTCTCTCAGAACTATTGATAACAGCGCCACAACATAAAACAGTGCAGAATTCTGTGTGAAGGAACGAACATCTTGGGCTTCATGTTTCATCAGTTTGGTTTACAGATACAGTGCGGAAACGGGCCCTTCTGCCCACCGAGTCCGTGCCGACCAGTGATCCCCGCACACTGACACTGGGGGACAATTTCCAATTTTACCACGGAAGGCTGCGGAGGCCAAGTCAATGGAGATATTTATGGAAGAGATACAGTAGATAGATTCTTAGATAGGCAAAAATGCTGGAGAAACTCAGCAGGTCAGGCAGCATCTATGGAGGGAAGGAATAGGTGACGTTTCAGGTCTCGACCCGGACCGTCACCTATTCCTTCGCTCCACAGATGCTGCCTGACCCGCTGAATTTCTCCAGCACTCTGTGAAACGTCACCTATCCATGTTCTCCACAGATGCTGCTTGACCCGCTGAATTTCTCCAGCACTCTGTGAAACGTCACCTATCCATGTTCTCCACAGATGCTGCCTGACCCGCTGAGTTACTCCAGCACTCTGTGAAACGTCACCTATCCATGTTCTCCACAGATGCTGCCTGACCCAAAACGTCACCTATTCCTTCGCTCCATAGATGCTTCCGTGTCTCGACGTCTTGGGTCAAGACCCTTCTTCAGATCCGAAAGATAGATTCTTGATTAGTACGGGTTTCTGGTTTATGGGGAGAAGGCAGGAGAATGGGGTTAGGAGGGAGAGATAGATCAGCCATGATTGAATGGCGGAGCTGCACCCGCTGAGTTTCTCCAGCTTTTTGTGTAACCCCCGGCAGAGTGGACTTGATGGGCTGAATAGCCTAATTCTGCTCCTATCACTTATGAACATGAAAAAATAGACATGTATAGGAAATATTCAGAAGGATTTGGGTCAAATGCAGTCCAATCGGTCTGGCGTAGATGGGGCAAGTTTGTTAGCATGGACACGGTGGGCTGAAGGGCCTGCATGGCTCTCTGGCAATGAAGGCCACTTACAAGTGAGATGTGATTCACCGCCATTCACTCCTGAAGAAGGGTCTCAACCTGATCTATCTCTCCCTCTCAACCACATTCTCCTGCCTTGCCCCCACAACACTTGACACCCCTTCAGTCTGAAGAAGGGTCTCGACCCGAAACGCCACCCATTCCTTCTCTCCAGAGACGCTGCCTGTCCCACTGAGTTACTCCAGCATTTTGTGTCTATTTTCAGTGTAAACCAGCATCTGCAGTCCCTTCACACACACATCACCATTCAAGCTGTCAGCTCAACTGACCAAGCCTCACCGAGCAGATCAGAGCCGGTACCCTTGTGACATTCACAGAGGCGACCTCCTTAAAGTCATAGAAATATGCATCAGGCCCCACAGCTCATCGAACCCATTCAATCCTCCACCACTGCATAACATTAAACATATTATATTAAACAAATGCCCCCTCATTCTCACTCCACCCCAACCCCACAGACTCCCTCCATTTCACGGCAAGCATCGATCACCCGTTCACACCAGTTTGATGTTATCCTGCTTTCCCACACATTCTCTACACACTAGGGGGCAATTTACAGAGGGCCCATTAACCTACAAACCCGCACGTCTTTGGGAAGTGGGAGGAAACCAGATCACCTGGCGGAAACTCACTTGGTCACGGGGAGGACGTGCAAACTCCACACAGACAGCACCCAAGGCCAGGATTGAACCTGGGTCTCTGGCGCTGTGAGGCGGCAACTCTACCGCTGCGCCACCGTGACGCCGTTGTATTCATATTACGGTGATTAATTTGTTGTATTGGTGATTATTTTATATCTGTGTGTTGTTGCGTTAATAACCATATACCAATTACAGCACGGAAACAGGCCTTCTCGGCCCTCCCAGTCCGTGCCGACCATTTATTTTTCCCTAGTCCCATCTACCTGCACTCAGACCATACCCCTCCATTCCCTTCCCGTCCATATACCTATCCACTTTACTTTTAAATGTTAAAATCGATCCTGCCTCCACCACTTCTGCAGGAAGATCATTCCACACAGCCACCACTCTCTGAGTAAAGAAGTTCCCCCTCATGTTACCCCTAAACTTCTGTCCCTTAATTCTCATGTCATGCCCTCTTGTTTGAATCTTCCCTACCCTCAATGGGAAAAGCTTATCCACGTCAACTCTGTCTATCCCTTTCATCATTTTAAAGACCTCAATCAAGTCCCCCCTTAGTAGTCCTGTGTAGTTGCAGAAAGTAAGAATCTTATTGTTCTGATGTTACTACACATGATTACTAAGCATTAGGGTTTGAAGAAACGTCACCCATTCCTTCCCTCCACAGATGCTGCCTGACCCGCTGAGTTACTCCAGCACTCTGTGAAACGTCACCTATCCATGTTCTCCACAGATGCTGCCTGACCCGCTGAGTTACTCCAGCACTCTGTGAAACGTCACCTATCCATGTTCTCCACAGATGCTGCCTGACCCGCTGAGTTACTCCAGCACTCTGTGAAACGTCACCTATCCATGTTCTCCACAGATGCTGCCTGACCCGCTGAGTTACTCCAGCACTCTGTGAAACGTCACCTATCCATGTTCTCCACAGATGCTGCCTGACCCGCTGAGTTACTCCAGCACTCTGTGAAACGTCACCTATCCATGTTCTCCACAGATGCTGCCTGACCTGCTGAGTTACTCCAGCACTCTGTGAAACGTCACCTATCCATGTTCTCCACAGATGCTGCCTGACCCGCTGAGTTACTCCAGCACTCTGTGAAACGTCACCTATCCATGTACTCCACAGATGCTGCCTGACCCGCTGAGTTATTCCAGCACTCTGTGAAACGTCACCTATCCATGTTCTCCACAGATGCTGCCTGACCCGCTGAGTTACTCCAGCACTCTGTGAAACGTCACCTATCCATGTTCTCCACAGATGCTGCCTGACCCGCTGAGTTACTCCAGCACTCTGTGAAACGTCACCTATCCATGTTCTCCACAGATGCTGCCTGACCCGCTGAGTTACTCCAGCACTCTGTGAAACGTCACCTATCCATGTTCTCCACAGATGTTGCCTGACCCGCTGAGTTACTCCAGCACTCTGTGTCTATCTTTGATTATTAAGCCTCCTGGAATCCTGACTCTTGACATCTTGCAAGCCACGAGCCTTTCTTAGTTCTGTCACGTGTATGTTAAGGACACTGAAGAAATATGGACATTTATCTTCACAATGAGAAGCTTTGGCATCCTGGACATGTTGCGAAGTGTCATATTAGCTAAATAAGGAAAAATATTTTTTTAGAGATTGATTGGAATTGTCGAGAAAAAGTTGCGGGAATAATGGGAAAGATGAAGACTGAGACTCTGGAAGATAGGGACAAAATGCTGGAGTAACTCAGCGGGTCAGGCAGCATCTCTGGAGAGAAGGAATGGGTGACTTTTCGTGTCTACAGACTCGAAATGTCACCCATTGGTTCTTGGTTACTTGGTCCTCCAAAATATTCCAACTGGAATTTAAACTGGAGGTGGTGAAGGGAGGGGTTTAGCCAGAGAGGGTTATTGGGAAGAAAGTGCCACTTTAAATGTAGTTGCATCTGGCTGGGCAACCGTGGCTTGGTGGAGATTATTCCATGCTTTAATAGTACGTGGAAAGAACGAATTGCTGTACACATCTGTCTTTGAGGCTGGGACCACAAATTGGATCGAATGCCCTCGTCTGCTCCTAATTGGTTTGGGGTTGGTGTAGGTCTTGTGATCTATGTCTAGCTGACCATTTAACATTTTGTAAAAACAGGTCAAACGGTGAGCTTCACGTCTGTCTTGGAGAGGGTTTCTCTCCATTCCTTCTCTCCCGAGATGCTGCCTGTCCCGCTGAGTGACTCTAGCATTGTGTGTCTACTTTCGATTTAAACCACCATCTGAAGTTCCTTCCGACACAAGATTGAGACTCTATTGATCTGCAGTTGGGTATAGATGACATCAGCACATTTACAAGAGAGTGCAACGAGCAGATCAATGTAATTGATCACTCAAATTGCAATTTAACCTAATTGCAAAATGATAAAGAGATCTCTCAGTAGCAGATGCAGATTCAAATGAATATTAACTTGTTGTAAACTCACAACTGAAGCAGATCTGTGCTTTATCCAATTGCTATCTTAATCGGTGAGATGCAATAAAAGGCTTTTGAAAAGACTATCTGAAGTGATACAGTGTTAATTATTTATCCATTCATAGCTTCTGATTTCATGTCAAGTTAGTTAAGTTTAGTTTAGTGATACAGGCCCTTCGGCCCACCGAGTCCGCGCCGACCAGCGATCCCCGCACACTCGATTTGCACCAAGCCAAGCCTACAAACCTGCACGCCTTTGGAGCGTGGGAGGAAACCAGAGCTCCTGGAGAAAACCCACGCAGGTCACGGGGAGAACGTGCAAACTCCTTACAGACAGCGCCCGTGGTCGGGATCGAACTCCGGTCTCTGGCGCTGTGAGGCAGCAACTCTACCGCTGCGCCACCGTGCCGACATGTTTTTATAATTCTGTAAGTGGACTTTTATCATAATTCCAAGTTTTCAAATAATAAGCAATAAGGGCATCATGAGAATTCTATATATTACTGCTGTGATAATGTATGTCATGCTTTTATTTTACACTGAGTCCTTCCTTCAATTGGTGTGTTTCTCAAGGCAACAGGGTTTTCACTAGTAAAACACAAAGTGCTGGAGGAACTCAGCGGGTCAGGCAGCATCTGTGGAGGGAAATGGACAGATGGCGTTTCGGGTCGGGACCCTTCTTTGGATTAATTGGACTGGGGGGGGCGGGAGAAAGCTGGAAAAGAGAGGTGGGGGCGGGGCAAGGCTTGGTGAGTGATAGGTGGATACAGGCGAGGGGTGGGGGGTTTAATATGCAGGTGGGTGGAGTAAGTAGCAATGTTACAAAATTTTTAGATTTTAAAAATCAAGTCTGCAATTTGTCCCATCAGATAAAGCGTAAAAAAAGTTTAATTTGACACCTAATTCACTTTCATATCTTCAGTATTAAGAAAGTTATGACCATTTTCATACTCTGAAATTAGCATCTTGCTCCCCATTGCCTTTCAATTGACTTAACTCAAAAGCTGTGATCTAGAACTTTCTTATAAATTAAGAGAAGTCAATGAAATAGATTGAAGCATTCTGAAACAAATATGAAACAATCTTGGATGACCTGAAATTAAAGCATATAATTAGTTAGTTATCTAATTGTAGCTAATTACAAAATTCAATGAGTAGATCTAAACATCTATCCATTTCTTAAGAAAAGATAAACTTTTTTTTAATTGCCTAACTGTCCAAACAACATTCACACAATAATCCACAATATAACATAATTTTTAAATCTAATTTTCATGAATTTCTGGGCCAAATGGAAGGAATTTAGTGTTTAATGCCTGTAAATTAATGGCCATTTAAATCAACTAGCGAGTGGGTTTTAGTGGAATGCGGTGGATTGGAACGTTGCGGTTTGCGGTGAAGTCGGGAGGAAAAATACAGCCGGTTCATACATTTTTTTGGGACCCCATTTCGCAACATGAAAATATGATTAAAGCCTCCATAAAAACCAACTTTTAATATAGAAATAAACTATTTACCTTTTTTTCTTCCCTACGCAAAATCCTTCCTGTTGTCGGCGCTCACGGCTTTTGAAGGTGATTTTTAAATTACTCTAGTTAATAAATAATCTAGCGTAATTTAAAAATACCTTCATGAATGAAATGTCGGAGCGATTTTTCTTCCGCAACAAAATCGCCCGACATGGATCGATTTGCCCAGTCTGCAGAAAAACGGCACTTTAAGCCCGCCCCCCTCTGAAAGGCGCCAAAGTCACGCACACGGGGAGCGGCAGAACTGCAGCGCTGCTAAAGGTAAGTTTTGTAACATACCTAGAGTAAGTGACAAAGGCTGGAGGTGAAAAGTAGACAAAAGGGTGTCGGATAAGGAGAAAGCTGGAGGGAGGGGTGTAGGTGGAAGGGGACAAGGGGAGAGGAACGAGGGGTGTGGGGGAACCTGCCTTCAGAGAAGGAAATGAGGAGGAATTTCTTTACTCAGAGGGTGATGAATCGGTGGAATTCTTTGCCACAGACGGCTGCGGAGGCCAAGTCCGTGGATATATTTAAGGCAGAAATAGGTAGATTCTTGATTAGTGCGGGTGTCAGAGGTTATGAGGAGACAGCAGGAGAAATAGCCGAATGTCCTACTCCTGCACCTATTGTCTATTGTCTAAAGGGGTTAGGAGGGAGAGATGGATCAGCCATGATTGAATGGCAGAGGAGACTTGATGGGCCGAATGGCCTAATTCTGCTCCTATCTCTTATGCTCTATGGACTGATGTGTTGAGCATTTGCCTTGTTTGTGAAAGGAAGCAGTCCCGAGGGACCATGATTTATGGACGTGTTTTGCCCTGGTCAATGGAGTTGTCCCCAACAGCATTAGTAACAACAAATGCTAAAGAGAATTGTTTTTGTTATGTGAGTTCCCATTAGGGTTTACTGGAAAAATAATTAGAACATGCAGTGATTAGTATTGTGGGAGCCTAGAGAGGCCTGATCAATATCTGATATACAAACACTCAGTGAAGTGGGCTCTGAATTAATAATGTGGTAACAATGACAGAATGTCCAGATAACTTGCCCACAACCAGCCAACATGTCCCTTCCCTTGCAACCGCAAGAGATGCTACACTTGTCCCTTCACCACCCCCATCCACTCCTTTCAAGGACCCAAGCAGTCCTTCCGAGTCCGACAGAGGTTCACCTGCACCTCCTCCAACCTCATCTACTGCATCCGTTGCTCCAGATGCCAGCTGATCTATATCGGTGAGACCAAGCGGAGGCTGGGCGATCGTTTCGCCGAACACCTCCGCTCGGTCCGCAATAACCAACCCGACCTCCCGGTGGCTCAGCACTTCAACTCCCCCTCCCATTCCATATCCGACCTCTCGGTCCTGAGCCTCCTCCACGGCCAGAGTGAGCAACACCGCAAGTTGGAGGAACAGCACCTCATATTCCGCTTGGGGAGTCTGCATCCTCTGGGCTTAAACATTGAATTTTCTCAATTCTGTTAACCTTGGCTGCCTCCTCCCCTTCCCACCTCTCCCTCAGCCCTCTGGCCCTGACATTCCTTCTCTCTCTATCTCTCCCCCACCCAAGTCGCACTAGCTTCTCATTTTCACACTACAAACAGCTTACAATGGCCTGTTTCCTTTATCATCGATACTTTTTTGCATATCTTTCATTCATTGTTCTTTATCTCTCCACATCACCGTCTATATCTCTCGTTTCCCTGATCCCTGACCAGTCTGAAGAAGGGTCTCGACCCGAAACGTCGCCTATCTCCTTCGCTCCTTAGATGCTGCTGCACCCGCTGAGTTTCTCCAGCTTTTTGTGTAACCCCCGATTCTCCAGCATCTGCAGTTCCTTCTTTAACACTATGCCCCGTCTACACTTGTCCCACCGGCGTGCGCTTGGCCCATATCCCTCGAACCCTAGTCCTGCCCATGTACCTGTTTAAATGTTTCTTAAACGTTGCGATAGTCCCTGCGACAGTTTTTGTAACTTTAATTCAACAAACTCCGGCTCAGCCATAAAGTTTTTAAAAAGGCAGCTCCATAAATGTCGTGAGGTTCAGGGTTTTCAACTAAAGTTGCAGCATTGGAAATATGGCGGCCACAGAGAGTTGTGAGTCTGTGGAATTCTCTGCCTCAGAGGGTGGTGGAGGCCGGTTCTCAGGATGCTTTCAAGAGAGAGCTGGATAGAGCTCTTAAAGATAGCGAAGTGAGGGGATATGGGGAGAAGGCAGGAACAGGGTACTGATTGGGGATGATCAGCCATGATCACATTGAAAGGCGGTGCTGGCTCGAAGGGCCGAATGGCCTCCTCCTGCACCTATTGTCTATCGACATTCTCTCCATAATTGCTTGTGTTTTATGTACCATAAACTGTTGTAAACACACAAGACATTTTTTGTAAATACATAGTTTTATGCCAATATAAAATCATCTCCACATCCCTCTATTCTCTGCACATGTTCATATGTGATAGGAGCAGAATTAGGCCATTCGGCCCATCAGCCCGGCGGCAGTACTTTGCAACTTTGCCCTTTATGTGCTGGCTATTTTCATACCTGGGGTGTACAAGCAAAGAATTTCACTGTGACAATTAAGTATTCCATTGCATTCATTCCATTCACAAGTGATAGCAGCAGAATTAGGCCATTCGGCCCATCAAGTCTATTCCGCCATTCAATCGTGGCTGATCTATCTCTCCCTCCTAACCCCATTCTCCTGCCTTCTCCCCATAACCCCTGACACCCGCACTAATCAAGAATCTATCCATCTCTGCCTTAAATATATCCGCTTGGCCTCCACAGCCGTCTGTGGCAAAGAATTTCACAGATTCACCACCCACTGACTAAAAAAAATCCTCCTCATCTCCTTCCTAATGGAACGTCCTTTAATTCTAAACCTGTGACCTCTAGTCCTGGCCTCTCCCACTAGTGGAAACATCCGCTCCACGTCCACTCTATCCCGGGTATTAAACATCCATGTGCATACCCCATATCCTCTTAAACGCCTCTATCATCTCCGCTGCAACGACCACCCCGGACAGCGCGGCCACATGTTCCAGGCGCAACCCCCCCTCCGTGTATAAAAATTGCCGCACTCAGAACGGAGACGAGGAAACACTTTTTCTCACAGAGAGTTGTGTGGCTGTGGAATTCTCTGCCTCAAAGGGCGGTGGAGGCCGGTTCTCAGAGAGAGCTAGATAGGGCTCTTAATGATAGCGGTCAGGGGAGAAGGCTGGAACAGGGTACTGATTGGGGATGATCAGCCATGATCACATTGAATGGTGGTGCTGACTCGAAGGGCTGAATGGCCTCCTCCTGCACCTATTGTCTATTGTCTATTGTCTTATCCCCTTCAAACCTTTCCCCTCCCACTGTAAAGCCATGTCTTTGATACTTCCACCCAGTGGAAAAAGGTTCTGACTGTCTACCACATCTATGAGTCAAGAGAGTCAAGAGTGTTTTATTGTCATGTGTCCCAGATACGACAATGAAATCCTTAAGGGCCTGTCCTACCAGCATCCGACTCCATGCGGTGAGCGCGACCAAACCGGCAGCGAGGGCCGTGCGGAGGTCGGGTGAGTGGCACAAAGTGGTGCAAAGTTGGAGCGAAGTCCGCAAGGTAAGTTCTCATGGACAGAGAGAGACACACACAGAGAGGGGCACGGAGACACACAGAGAGGGTCACAGAGGCACATATAGAGAAGGTCACAGAGGCGCGACGTCGAGGCGTGCGTAATGCGTCGAGGCGACTGCGGGCGGACAAGCCGTTGCCGCGCGGAATTTTTGAACGCGGTCAGTTTTTCGGAGCCCCGCGCGATGTTGGGACCAACTCCGCACAAATCCGCACGGCTCCGGCGATCAAAGTGGGACCGCATTAGGTCGCGCTCACCGCATGGAGTCGCATGCTGGTAGGACAGGTCCTTTACTTGCTGCCTCACAACAGAATATGTAAACATAATGCAGCACGCCTTCCGTTAGAGGTGATGGGCTCACTTCTGGCCTAAGCTTGTGCATGGCTGGCCACCAACAGGACCAACAAGCTGATCAGGAAGGCTGGCTCCGTCCTGGGGGTGGAGTGGGAGTTGGATTCTCGGGAGGTGGATGCTCCTCAAACTGCGGAGCATCCTGGACAATACCGCTCACCCCCTCCGTGACACACTGGTCAACCTGAGGAGCACCTTCAGCAACGGACCGGTTCCACCAAGATGCAGTACAGAACGCCACAGGAGATCCTTCTTCCCTGGGACTATCAAACTGTACAGCTCCTCCCCCTTCTGTCATGGGTAGACTGCGACTGACCCCCTCCCCCCTCCCCAAATCTTTGCACATCCCCAATCCTTTCCACTCATCACTTTAATTTCACGTTTCATCATCTTGTTGTGTTTTATGACTGTTGGCAGATCAATTTCATCTCCTGGGATAAATAAAGTTCTAACGTATCGTATATCATAATGATAGAATGATGTTAGGAGGTGGACAAAAATGCTGGAGAAACTCAGCGGGTGAGGCAGCATCTATGGAGCGAAGGAATAGGCGACGTTTCGGGTCGAGACCCTTCCTCAGACTGATGTGGGGGTGGGGGTCGGGAAGAAGAAAGGAAGTGGCGGAGACAGTGGGCTGTGGGAGAGCTGGGAAGGGGAGGGGAAGGAGAGAGAAAGCAGGGACTACCTGAAATTGGAGAAGTCAATGTTCATACCGCTGGGGTGTAAACTACCCAAGCGAAATATGAGGTGCTGCTCCTCCAATTTGCTGTGGTGCTAACTCTGGCCATGGAGGAGGCCCAGGACAGAAAGATCGGATTGGGAATGGGAGGGGGAGTTGAAGTGCTGGGCCACCGGGAGATCAGGTTGGTTATTGCGAACTGTGCGGAGGTGTTGGGCGAAGTGTTCGCCAAGCCTGCGCTTGGTCTCACCGGCGTAGAGCAGCTGACACCTTGAATGATGTTCGGAGCTATGATTAAAGATTGATTGTGTGTTGCTGGAGGTGATGATTCATCTCTGGAACAGCGGTCCTTGGGCCATCAATAATGTCAGAGGCAGTGATGAAACCGCTGAGCCAGAACCGCTGCAGATGATGATTGGATGCGGTCATGTTTGGTTCAAGGTAGCTGCGACAGCGCGAGTTCTTCAGGGCACAAAGTGCTGGGGTAAACCAACGGGTCTCACGCTGTGGAAGGTTACCAGGTGCAGCTACAGCTTATAGTGGATAGAACATGGACCAATACCGCACAGGAACAGGCCCTTCGGCCCACAATGTCCGTGCCCAAAATGACGCCGTGACCAACTCTTATCTGCTTGCGCGTGATCCATATCCCTCCATTCCCCAAATGGAAACATAGAAAATAGATGCAGGAGGAGGCCATTCGGCCCTTCAAGCCACCACCGCCATTCAATATGATCATGGCTGATCATCCACAATCAGTACCCCTTTCCTGCTGTACCCCAATATCCCCTCTAAACATTTCTTTCCAGCAACCAACACCGCACAACATGAAACATGTTCCCGATGTTGGGGGAGTCCAGAACCAGAACCAGCGGCCACAGTTTAAGAATAAGGGGTAAGCCGTTTAGAACGGAGATGAGGAAACACTTTTTCACACAGAGAGTGGTGAGTCTGTGGAATTCTCTGCCTCAGAGGGCGGTGGAGGCCGGTTCTCTGGATACATTCAAGAGAGAGCTAGATAGGGCTCTTAAAGATAGAAACATAGAAACATAGAAAATAGGTGCAGGAGGAGGCCATTCGGCCCTTCGAGCCAGCATCGCCATTCATTGCGATCATGGCTGATCGTCCCAAATCAATAACCCGTGCCTGCCTTCTCCCCATATCCCTTGTTTCCACCAGCCCCTAGAGCTCTATCTAACTCTCTCTTAAATCCATCCAGCGATTTGGCCTCCGCAAGATAGCGGAGTCAGGGGATATGGGGAGAAGGCAGGAATGGGGTACTGATTGTGGATGATCAGCCATGGTCACATTGAATGGCGATGCTGGCTCGAAGGGCTGAATGGCCTACTCCTGCACCTATTGCCTATTGTCTATAACACTAACCTCAGCAACATTGGTTGCAATCACCGACCAGTTTTTATACTATTATGGTCATCTAGTTTTAAGATTATTAATTATCGCATTATTGATCGTTAAATATTGTACTTACAGCTCTGGTAAGCTGCAGCAAGATGAATACTAGAACATGGTATCTGTATCATATTGAATGGCAGTGCTGGCTCGAAGGGCCGAATGGCCTACTCCTGCACCTATGTTCTACCTCTGACACATTGTGAACCAATAAGACGTTGGTGAGGCCACATTCAGACTATTGTGTTCAGTTCTGGGCACCGTGTTATAGGGAAGGTTCAGAGAAGATTTACGAGGATGTTGCCAGGACTAGAGGGTGTGAGCTACAGGGAGGCGTTGAGTAGGATGGGTCTCTATTCCATGGAGCGCAGGAGGATGAGGGGTGATCTTATAGAGGTGTACAAAATCATGAGGGGAATAGATTGGGTAGGTGCACAGGGGATCTTATAGAAACTTACAAAATTCTTAAGGGGTTAGACAAGCTAGATGCTGGAAGATTGTTCCCAATGTTGGGGGAGTCTAGAACAAGGGGTCACAGTCTAAGGATAAGGGGGAATTCCTTTAGGACCGAGATGAGGAAAACATTCTTTACACAGAGAGTGGTGAGTCTCTGGAATTCTCTGGCACAGAAGGTAGTTGAGGCCAGTTCATTGGCTATATTTAAGAGGGTGTTAGATGTGGCCCTTGTGGCTAAAGGGATCAGGGGTATGGAGAGAAGGCAGGTACGGGATACTGAGTTGGATGATCAGCCATGATCACATTGAATGGCGGTGCAGGCTCGAAGGGCCGAATGGCCTACTCCTGCACCTATATTTCTATGTTTCTATGAGTCTTTTACCAGAGTAGGGGAATCGAGGACCAGAGGACATGGGTTCAAGGTGAAGGAGAAAAGATTTAATAGGAATCTGAGGGGTAACTTTTTCACACAAAGGGTGGTGGGTGTATGGAACGAGCTGCCAGAGGAGGTAGTTGAGGCCGGGACTATCCCAACGTTTAAGAAACAGTGGGACAGGTACATGGATAGGACAGGTTTGGAGGGATATGGGCCAAGGGCAGGCAGGTGGGACTAGTGTAGCTGGGACATGTTGGCCAGTGTGGGCAAGGTGGGCCGAAGGGCCTGTTTCCACACTGTATGACTCTAGGCCCGATTCTGTGCTGTACTGTTCTATGTGCAGGAAGGAACTGCAGATGCTGAAAGAAAGACACAAAAAGCTGTAGTAACTCAACGGGTCAGGCCACATCGCTGGCGAAAAGGAATCGGGGACGTTTGGGGTCGATGCCCTTCACTTTGTGCCTATCTGAACTGTTCTGTGTTCCATGTAAATGCAATAATGAATTCTGCTAGGACTGACATCAGTGATGGAAAGAACGCAGCTGAAACTAATCCCTATCACAAGATGCGTGAGATCTTTTATTTGCAAACGTTATCTCCGTTTGTAAGAGCATGTGTAGACGTTGAACCTTGGGCTCAATGCTTTCTTTATACTTGTTTCTTTTATTTCATTTTTTCTATTGTTCAATGAGTCCTATTAAAATGATTGATTAGTTCATGAGATGTTTAAGAAAGAACTGCAGATGCTGGCATCAATCAAAGGGAGACAAAAATGCTGGAGAAACTCAGCGGGTGAGTCTCGACCAGAAACGTCACCTATTCCTTCGCTCCATAGATGCTTCTGTGTCTCGACCCAAAACGTCACCTATTCCTTCCCTCCATAGATGCTTCCGGATCTCGACCCGAAACGTCACCTATTCCTTCCCTCCATAGATGCTTCCGGATCTCGACCCAAAACGTCACCTATTCCTTCGCTCCATAGATGCTTCTGTGTCTCGACCCGAAACGTCACCTATTCCTTCACTCCATAGATGCTTCCGGGTCTCGACCCAAAACGTCACCTATTCCTTCCCTCCATAGATGCTGCCTCACCCGCTGATTCGTTCATGAGTGTGCTAGCAAGTGCTTGGACTAGGTGAGAGTATTGATAAGGTGCAGCCAAATGGTCAATGATTAACTCAGTGCTGGATTTACCTATAAGCTAAATAAGCTACAGCTTAGGGCCACACACCCTCGGGGGCCTCATTTTTTGAAATATATTTTTATTTTATCATTTTTTACCCGAATTTCTTTAGAGAAGGGCCTCAAATTTCATACAGCTTAGGGCCTCAGCAGGTGAAAGTCCGGCCCTGGATTAACTTGCCATTAGATAGAACACCATCTGATAAAATAGACAATAGACAATAGGTGCAGGAGTAGGCTATTCGGCCCTTTGAGCCGTGGCTGATCATCCACAATCAGTACCCCGTTCCTGCCTTCTCCCATATCCCCTGACTCCGCTATCTTTAAGAGCCCTATCTAGCTCTCTCTTGAAAGTATCCAGAGAACCGGCCTCCACCGCCCTCTGAGGCAGAGAATTCCACAGACTCACAACTCTCTGTGTAAAAAAAGTGTTTCCTCATCTCCGTTCTAAATGGCTTACCCCTTATTCTTAACCAGTGGCCCCTGGTTCTGGACTCCCCCAACATCGGGAACATGTTTTGTGTCGTGCGGTGTTGGTTGCTGGAAAGAAGCATTGACGTGACGTGGCCCCTAGTTCTGGACGGCCTACTCCTGCACCTATTATCTATTGTTTATGGTCTATTGAATTTGCACAATGTATTTTGCTGCAACTTACCAGATCCCTGTTGCCAAGTAAGATGAGAGGGGGAAAGATTTAATAGGAACCTGAGGGGCAACTTTTCCACACAGAGGGTGGTGTGTGTATGGAACGAGCTGTCAGAGGAGGTAGTTGAGGCTGGTACAATGACAACATTTAAAAGACACTGCACAGGTATTGGACGGGATAGGTTTAGAGGGATATTGGCCAAATGCAGGCAGGTGGGACTGGTGTAGATGGGACACATTTACTGAAATTTGGCTGAAGGGCCTGTTTCCATGACTACAACTTAGTGATTGAAGCACTATATCACTAAATGCCATATTCTGATGATCACTTTCATGTTCAAATGTTCTACAAGCAGAATGAGGCCATTCGGCCCATCAGGTCTACTCCGTCATTCGATCATGGCTGATGTATCTCTCCCAGTCTGCCCCATTCTCCTGCCTTCTCCCCGTAACCCCCGACACCCGCACTAATCAATAATCTGTCAATCTCTGCTTTAAAGATACCCACTGACTTGGCCTCCACAGCCGTCTGTGGCAAAGAATTCCACAGATTCACCAGCCTCTGACAAAAGAGATTCCTCCTCATCTCCTTTCCAAAGGAATGTCCTTTTATTCTGAGCCTCTGGTCCTAGACTCTCCCACTAGTGGAAACATCCTCTCCACATCCACTCTATCCAGGCCTTTCACTATTTAGTAAGTTTCAATGAGGTCCCCCCTCGTTCTTCTAAAATTGAATTTTACTGCGGATTATATTTTGCTGGCAGTATTGAGGCCTGAATTTACAGGCCTCAAACTAATTTCCGATTATTACAGGACAAGTGGAATCCTGCGTTGGCAGCTTGCATAGTTATCAATTCCACTTGGACCTTTTAAAACATATGTGGTTCTTTAACTTTGTTGGGCCAAACCAGAGACGGTTCATTTAACGAGGTAAAAGAAGACTTTTCATCTGTACTATGAGTTACCGTGATTGACGGAGCTGAGATCACAGCTTGTAATTTGCTCTGACCACGCGCCACCAACTATATAATCTTCTAATGCGATTTTCTTGGCTCGGTGATCGCTTCGCCCAACGTCTCCGCTCGGTTCGCATTAACCAACCTGATCTCCCGGTGGCTCAGCACTTCAACTACCCCTCCCATTCCGAATCCGACCTTTCTGTCCTGGGCCTCGTCCATGGCCAGAGTGAGTCCCACCGTAAATTGGAGGAGCAGCACCTCATATTCCGCTTGGGTAGTTTACACCCCAGCGGTATGAACATTGACTTCTCCAATTTCAGGTAGTCCCTGCTTTCTCCCTCCTTCCCCTCCCATCCCCAGCCCTTCCACAGCCCACTGTCTCCACCTCTTCCTTTCATCTTCCCGCCCCTCCCCCCACCCCCCCACATCAGTCTGAAGAAGGGCCTCGACCTGAAACGTCGCCTATTCCTTCGCTCCATAGATGCTGCCTCACCCGCTGAGTTTCTCCAGCATTTGTGTCAACCTTCATATAATTTTCTAACGTTCTTGCCACTCGTCACCCTGCAGGCCCAGTCCCTTTTGGTTGCTGATAATAAGCTGCTGGGCTGCTGCGGGTCGAGAAAAGATGAGGTACGAAGGTAAGCTAGCCAAGATAATAAGTTCTGCCCATGAACAAACTCTCCCCAATATCATTTGCCGCCTGCCTACTCCAGTGCAACCCCTCCAGAGGCTGGTGAAATTCAGCAGGCCCGACACACATTGGAGGAACAGCTCCTACATATTTTTCCTTGGCAGCTTACACCCCAGCGGGGGGGGAGCACGGGCCTAAAGAATGGTCTCGACCCCAAACATCACCCATTCCTTCCCTCCAGAGATGCTGCCTGTCCCGCTGAGTTACTCCAGCACTTTGTGTCTATTTTAAGTGGGATTCCTTCTGCCACAAATATCTTTATTCCTTGTTCAGCAGTCGGTCTCAAATTATCCACTGGCTATTCAGCGGAAATTTGTAGTTTGGCTGGTAGAAAAGAGATTTAATTCAAACAAAGCAGCTGCCTTTTACCGGGATTTAGATAAGCTCTTTAGTATTCATGGCTTTCAAGTGTGATTTCTGCCTCCACTTTTAACCCCGCTACTATCTCGGAGACTGATTAAAAATAACTTCTTTCAGAAGCTAATGCTCTTTTAAAGTGGATGTGTACCATTGTGGCTGAAGCGTGACTTTTATTCTCAATTAAAATAAGATCAGTGGACGGAGATGGAGTTTTAATCAGCGACTGGCGATTGAAAACTGGGCCCACAAGTCAACGAGTCATAAAGGCCCTGTCCGACCATGCGTGTTTACATAGAAACATAGAAACATAGAAATTAGGTGCAGGAGTAGGCCATTCGGCCCTTCGAGCCTGCACCGCCATTCAATATGATCATGGCTGATCATCCAACTCAGTATCCCGTACCTGCCTTCTCTCCATACCCTCTGATCCCCTTAGCCACAAGGGCCACATCTAACTCCCTCTTAAATATAGCCAATGAACTGGCCTCAACTACCCTCTGTGGCAGAGAGTTCCAGAGACCCACCACTCTCTGTGTGTGAAAGAAGTCCTTCTCATCTCGGTCCTAAAGGATTTCCCACTTATCCTTAAGCTGTGACCCCTTGTCCTGGATCTCCCCAGCATCAGGAACAATCTTCCTGCAGATAGCCTGTCCAATCCCTTAAGAATTTTGTAAGTTTCTATAAGATCCCCTCTCAATCTCCTAAATTCTAGAGGAACTGCAGATGCTAGAAAAATCAAAGGTAGACAAAAATGCTGCAGAATCTACGGAGCGAAGGAAGAGGTGACGTTTCGGGTCGAGACCCTTCTTCGGGGGGGGGGGGGGGCATGGGAAACATAGAAACATAGGTGCAGGAGGAGGCCATTCAGCCCTTCGAGCCAGCACCGCCATTCATTGTGATCATGGCTGATCGTTCCCTATCAATAACCCGTGCCTGCCTTCTCCCTATATCCCTTGACTCCACCAGCCCCTAGAGCTCTATCTAACTCTCTCTTAAATCCATCCAGTGATTTGGCCTCCACTGCCCTCTGTGGCAGGGAATTCCATAAATTCACAACTCTCTGGGTGAAAAAGATTTTTCTCACCTCAGTCTTAAATGAGCTCCCCTTTATTCTAAGACTGTGGCCCCTGGTTCTGGACTCACCCCACATTGGGAACATTTTTCCTGCATCTAGCTTGTCCAGTCCTTTTATAATTTTACATGTTTCTATAAGATATCCCCTCATCCTTCTAAACTCCAGTGAATACAAGCCTAGTCTTTTCAATCTTTCCTCATATGATCCCGCCTTCCCAGTGATCAATCTCGTGAACCTACGCTGCACTGCCTCAATCACAAGGAGGTCCTTCCTCAAATTAGGAGACCAAAACTGTACATAATACTCCAGATGTGGTTTCACCAGAGCCCTATACAACTGCAGAAGAACCTCTTTACTCCTATACTGAAATCCTCTTGTTATGAAGGCCAACATTCCATTAGCTTTCTTCACTGCCTGCTGTACCTGCACGCCAACTTTCAGTGACTGGTGTACAAGGACACCCAGGTCTCGCTGTACCTCCCCCTTACCTAACCTAACCCCATTGAGATCATAATCTGCCCCCTTGTTTTTGCCGCCAAAGTGGATAACCTCACATTTATCTATATTATACTGCATCTGCCACGCATCTGCCCACTCACTCAACCTGTCCAGGTCACCCTGCAACCTCCTAACATCCTCTTCACAGTTCACACTGCCATCCAGTTTTGTGTCATCTGCAAACTTGCTAGTGTTGCTCCTAATTCCCTCTTCCAAATCTTTAATATATATGGTAAACAGTTGCGGCCCCAACACTGAGCCTTGCGGCACTCCACTCGCCACTGCCTGCCATTCTGAAAAGGACTCCTACTCTTTGCTTCCGGTCTGCCAACCAATTTTCTATCCACGTCAACTCCCTACCCCCAATACCATGTGCTCTAATTTTAGTCACCAGTCTCCAGGGAAGAAGAAAGGACCAATGTTAAAGGGCCTGTCCCACCAGCATGCAACTCTATGCGATTAGCGCGACCTAATCTGGTCGCTTGAGCCGTCCGGCGTCGCGGGGCCGGTCCCACTTCGCTCGCCGGAGCCGTGCGGAATTGTGCGGAGTTCGTCCCGAGTTCGTCCCGACACCGTGCGGGGCTCCGAAAAACCGACTATGTCCAAAAATCCTGCGCGGCAACGGCTTGTCGGCTCGCAGTCGCCTCGACATTTACACACCGCCGCGACATCGTGCCTCCGTGACCCTCTCGGTAGGTGCCTCCATGACCCTCTATGTGTGTGGCTCCATGGCCCTGTGTGTGTGTGTGCCTCGGTGCCCCTCTCTGTGTGCCCCTCTCTGTCCTGGCGAACTTACCTTTAAGACTTCGCTCCAAGTTCGCCTCACTTTGCGCCGCGTTGCGCCACTCACCCGACCTCCGCGCGGCCCCTGCTGCCGGTTTGATCGCGCTTGCCGCATGCGGGCGCATGCTGGTGGGAACGGCCCTGTACAGGGGATCACCCGACCTCCGCGTGGCCCCTGCTTCTAGTTCGATCGCGTTCATCGCATAGAGTTGCAAGCTGGTGGGACAGGCCCTTAATATGTTGTAGTTTGGCAGTGGGTGCGGCAGGATCTATTCCAGTTCAATAAACTCTCATCAGTTTGGCAAATAATTCCACATTCCTTATTTTTAGTGTCTTAATTTCATACATCTGCAGTTTGCATGGAAGAACTTACATTATCACAGACATTTCATGGACCATTTAATGTTTGTTTTTATAACCCCAAATCTTGCTGACATTTTGTAATTTTTTTTGATTATTTTCATTAAATATGAATACACAATTCTGTCTTCAATGAACTGTGATGATAACATTTTAAAATGTTCTTATATTAAGCAATCGGTTATAGATTATTGGAATCATTTTTACTGAACAAAATTCTGCATCTTAGAAATTGCAGGCGTTTAAATATTTAATTAATTTTCCTTCACTGTTGACTCAAATGCACCAATAATCAAACAGAATATTAAAAACGACTCTGTAATCCTCTCCGGCTCCGAACCTTAGGTTAAAGAAAAGTAGTTTGCAGATGTAGAACATACAGGACGGAGATACAAGGAACTGCAAGTGTTGGAATCTTGAGACAAGCACAGAGTGCTGGAGGAACTCAGGGGGATCAGGCATCGTCTGTGGAAAAATTGGACAGGCAACGTTTCAGGTTGGGATCAGTTTGAAGAAAGGTCCCAGTGGGGGCGGTACGGTGGCGCGGCGGTAGAGTTGCTGCCTCACAGCGCCAGAGACCCGGATTTGATCCTGACCACGGGTGCTGTCTGTACGGAGTTTGCACGTTCTCCCCGTGACCTGCGTGGGTTTTCTCCGGGTGCTCCGATTTCCTACCACATTCCAAAGACGTGCGGTTTGTAGGTTAATTGGCTTTGGTAATATTTAAAATTGTCCCAAGTGTGTGTAAGGTAGTGTTAATGTGCGGGGATCGATGGTCGGCGCGGACTCGGTGGGCCGAAGGGCCTGTTTCCGCGCTGCATCTCTAAACTAAACTAAATAATGCAAATTGAGGGATTTTTACTGTTAACTGATTTGATTTATCATATCTTCACTCTTTATCATCTCTCAAAGTTCATTGTGATGAGTTAGTTGACAATGAAATGGATGAGTTCAGTGTAAAAGTTGGAAGAGTTTGTCACTGTACACCACTTGATTTCAAACACAGAAACATTACATCTCAAAAATGGATCTTGATATTGCTGATGGGGACATGGCGTTTTGGGTCGTGGGTATTGGGGGTAGAGTGCTGACATGGATAGAGAAGTGGTTGGCAGACAGGAAACAAAGAGTGGGGATTAACGGGCCCCTTTCAGAATGGCAGGCAGTGACTAGTGGGGGACCGCAAGGCTCGGTGCTGGGACCCCAGCTATTTACAATATATATCAATGATTTGGATGAAGAGATTCAAAGTAAAATTTGCAGATAACACAAAGCTGGGTGGCAGTGTGAACTGTGAGGAGGATGCTAGGAGGATGCAGGGTGACTTGGACAGGTTGGGGGAGTGGGCAGATGCATGGCAGATGAAGTTTAATGCGGATAAATGTGAGGATATCCACTTTGTTGGCAAGAACAGGAAGGCAGATTATTATCTGAATGGAGTCAAGTTGGGAACAGGGGAAGTACAATGGGATCTGGGGGTCCTTGTTCATCAGTTAATGAAAGTAAGCATGCAGGTACAGCAGGCAGTGAAGAAAGTGAATGGCATGTTGGCCTTCATAACAAGAGGAGTTGAGTGTAGGAGAAAAGAGGTCCTTCTGCAGTTGTACAGGGCCCTAGTGAGACCACACCTGGAGTATTGTGTGCAGTTTTGGTCTCCAAATTTGAGAAGGACATTCTTGCTATTGAGGGAGTGCAGCGTAGGTTTACAAGGTTAATTCCCGGGATGGCGGGACTATCCTATCTTTGTAGAATGGAGCGGCTGGGCTTGTATACTCTGGAGTTTAGAAGGAACCATATACGATTAGTAAGGGATTGAACACTCTATAGCCAGGAAACAAGTTCCTGATGTTGGGGGAGTCCAGAACCAGGGGCCGCAGTCTAAATATAAGGGGTAAGCCATTTAAAACGGAGATGGGGAAACACTTTTTCACACAGAGAGTTGTGAGTCTGTGGAATTCTCTGCCTCAGAGGGCGGTGGAGGCCAATTCTCTGGATGATTTCAAGTGAGAGTTAGATAGGGCTCTTAAAGATAGCGGAGTCAGGGGATATGGGGAGAAGGCAGGAACGGGGTACTGATTGGAGATGATCGGCCATGAATGGCGGTGCTGGCTAGAAGGGCTGAATGGCCTACTCCTGCACGTATTGTCTAGTGTCTATTGACCCTTTTTCAGACTAATCCCGACCCGATACGTGGTCTGTCCATTCCCTCCACAGATGCTGCCTGACCTACTGGGTTCCTCCAGCACTCTGTGTTGGGCACAAGATGCTGGGGTTTCTCTGCTGCCCCAGCAGGGAGCCATAACACTTGATATATTAGACTGAACGGAACTGAAAGATGCTACTTGGAAACAGGCCCTTCGGCCCGCCGAGTCCAGGCCGACCTTCGATCACCCGTCCACACCAGTTCTACGTGATCCCACTTTCCCATCCACTCCCTGCACACTAGGGGGCAATTTTACAGAGGGCCAACTAACCAACAAACCCGCACGTCTTTGAGATGTGGGAGGAAACCCACACGGTCACATGGAGAACGTGCAAACTCCACACAGACAGCAACCGATGTTGGGATCGCTGTGAGGCAGCTGCTTTATCCACTGCACCACTGCAGTTTCTTTATCATCCCTTTACATTGAGTTCAAAACTTCGATACCGAAAAAGCAAAAAATACTAAGTTCATTATAATTAACATTTCTGGCATTGCAATGTGAAAATGAGCTATGAGATGAAGTGGTTTAACGCATCTGATCCTTTCCCTCTCCTCTCCCCTGATAGGCATTTACACGAGATCTGTTGAAATAATACATTTGGCCATCATGTGCCAAACAGAAGGAGGCATTTTGATTATTTTTCAGTTGATGCCACTTTATAAAGCTACCAAGTGGGGAATACCACCTTCCAGTACTTTTTCTCGAAGACAAATTACCGCTGATACGGCTGGCTCTGGAGAGGGTCCAGAGGAGGTTTACGAGAATGATCCCGGGAGTGAGGGGATAACCTATGATGAGCGTTTGTCGGCACTGGGCCTGTACTCGCTGGAGTATCTATGGAACAAAGGAATAGGTGACGTTTCGGGTCGAGACCCTTCTTCAGACTGATGTGAGGGAGGTGGGGGACGGGAAGAAGAAAGGAAGAGGCAGAGACAGTGGGCTGTGGGGGAGCTGGGAAGGGGTGGGGAAAGAGGGAGATAGCAGGGACTACCTGAAATTGGAGAAGTCAATGTTCATACCGCTGGGGTGTAAACTGCCCAAGAGAAATATGATGTGCCATTCCTGAAAAGTAACTCAGCGGGTGAGGCAGCATCTATGGAACGAAGGAATAGGCGACGTTTCGGGTCGAGACCCTTCTTCAGTATCTGCAGTTCTTTCTTATACAATGTAGTGGAGGTTAACCCACAATTTAGTTCTGGCAGTGCCCGTGGCACCACTAAAACATTCATCATGTTTCATCTTTTATTGTTCTACAAGGTTGTTGTCGTACTCCCCAGAGTTTGAAAATGGAGATTAGGAACGGGAGAAAAAAGTGAGAGGGGCTGAGAAATGTTGTCGTCCTTGTATTAATGATGTCTTCAGATTGAAATAAAATGATTACAGGGAAGAGATTGTAAAAAAATATCAAACACAATGTCATTGTTTAATGGTTAGGGCAGAAGATCGTAAGAAGAACTGCGGGCAAGTTACTGTGAAATAAAAGGGAAAGGTTTGCTAATTCTAACACTGCAGTCTCACCAAATACTGACATGAATTTTAATTGTGCACTGAGAAGCAATGTCCCTTTAGAAGTTTCGATGGCAGATGGTAGAAAAATATCCAGAATTTGAGAACTGCTTGGTGACTAAGGGGATTCATAGGATTAGTTTGTTAGTCTGCTTTATCGTGTATATTGTACACTTCATTAGTAGGTTACTAATCTCTTCACAGGGAGCATTTCTGCTCTTAGACAAACACTAACATTTTTATTTACAGGATCACACTGGGATTTGTCTGAAACAGTCTCTCTCTCAGAGATAACAATCTCCAAAGCGACTTTTTTTTACATTTAAACGTAAGTGCGGCATGGTGGCTCTGTGGTTGAGTTGCTGCCTCACAGCGCCAGAAAACCGGGATCGATCCTGACTACGGGTGCTGTCTTAAAGATAGGGGAGTCAGGGGATAAGGGGAGAAGGCAGGAACGGGGTACTGATTGGGGATGATCAGCCATGATCACATTGAATGGCGGTGCTGGCTCGAAGGGCCGAATGGCCTACTCCTGCACCTATTGTCTGTTGTCTATTGTACGGAGCTTGCACGTCCTCCCCGTGACCTGTGTGGGTTTTCTCCAGGATCTTCAGTTTTCTCAAATACTCCAAGGACATATGGGTTTACAGGGGTACAGATACAATACAATACAATTATAAAATGCCTTTATTGTCATTCAAACAGACAGAGGTTTGAACGAAATTTCGTTCCCTGCAGTCGTAACAGTGAAATAGACACAACACACAATTAGCACAGTTTCACACAGACATCCATCACAGTGAATCTCCAAACACCTCCTCGCTGTGGTGGAAGACACAAGTCTCATCTCTTCCCTGTTCTTTGTTCTTCTCCTGCGTCGAGGCGATCGAGGCTCTTGATGTTAAAGCCCCCGGCGGGTGATGGTAAGTCCCGCAGCCGATTAAGCCGCACGGGGCGATGTAAGGCCCTGCAACGGGCCGATTCAAACCCCGCGATTCGGGGCGGGCAAAGTTTCCTGACCCGCTGAGTTACTCCAGCACTCTGTGAAACGTCACCTATCCATGTTCTCCACAGATGCTGCCTGACCCGCTGAGTTACTCCAGCACTCTGTGAAACGTCACCTATCCATGTTCTCCACAGATGCTGCCTGACCCGCTGAGTTACTCCAGCACTGTGTGTCTTTTTTTCAAAAACATTGATACGATGGTAAAGCATATTTGGGATGTCCTGAAACATGTGATGTAAATACTGGTCTTTATTTCTTATTTATTTTCTTAAAACCTCATGAAAAACTTATGTTACGAGCTGGCAGAAAAAAATGTAAAATCAATAATTATCTTGCAATTTGTGCCTTGCTGTGAGATGTATACATCTGATGAATGGATAAACAAAATGATTTTGTGTTCTACCTCATTCCTTTGGAATCATGCTGTTATAAGCCTCTTTGTTTGCTGTTTAAGATGTGCCGCCTTATATTCTAATCTTTCTGCATTGTGATTAAAAACACATAAAATAGGTGCGGGAGTAGGCCATTCGGCCCTTCGAGCCTGCACCGCCATTCTCTGTGATCATGGCTGATCACCCCAAATTAGTACCCTGTTCCTGCTTTCTCCCCATATCCCTTCTGACTGCATAATGCAACTGACTCGATTGTGATCACGTATTTTCATAATTGCTGCATGGTAATGAAAGCCAATGGTATGTTGGCTTTCATAGCAAAAGGATCTGAGTATAGGAGCAGGGAGGTTCTACTTCAGATTCAGATCAGATTCAGATTCAGATTCAATTTTAATTGTCATTGTCAGTGTACAGTACAGAGACAACGAAATGCATTAGTATTTCAGTTGTATAGGGTCTTGGTGAGACCACACCTGGAGTATTGCGTACAGTTCTGGTCTCCAAATCTGAGGAAGGACATTATTGCCATAGAGGGAGTGCAGCGAAGGTTCACCAGACTGATTCCTGGGATGTCAGGACTGTCTTATGAACAAAGACTGCATAGACTCGGTTTATACTCTCTAGAATTTAGGAGATTGAGAGGGGATCTTATAGAAACTTACAAAATTCTTAAGGGGTTGGACAGGCTAGATGCTGGAAGATTGTTCCCGATGTTGGGGAGGTCCAGGCCAAGGGGTCACAGCTTAAGGATAAGGGGGAAATCCTTTAGGACCGAGATGAGAAGGAATTTTTACACACAGAGAGTGGTGGGTCTCTGGAACTCTCTGCCACAGAGGGTAGTTGAGGCCAGTTAATTGGCTATATTTAAGAGGGAGTTAGATGGGGCCCTTGTGGCTAAGGGGATCAGGGGGTATGGAGAGAAGGCAAGTACGGGATACTGAGTTGGATGATCAGCCATGATCATATTGAATGGCGGTGCAGGCTCGAAGGGCCGAATGGCCTACTCCTGCACCTAATTTCTATGTTTCTATGTTTCTATGTAAGGTTGAAGGTGAGTGAATTGGTCACATTTAGCAGCTAAACAGTTGTGTTTATCTTTGGTATAAACCAACACCTGCAATTCTTTGCTTCCCACTGAACCTTATCTCAGTGTCTACTTGGTCTCTTGCATTTGCTTCATTTTAAATTCCTTCCAAAATCAATTCTTAATCACTTTAACTACAGATTTGCAACATCTTTGAAGGATTACATTTGGGTCCTTGTGTCTAACAGAAATAGTTTATTTTTTAAATCCTCCCTAAAGTTTTGCAACCAAAGATTCAAAATATAAGTTCCCATTTGGAAATAATTCATCCTGGGACAATTGCCAAGTGGGCGGGCATGATAACCGTAGTGGCAGCGGTATTTTAGTTCAGTTTTTAGTTTAGTTAGAAAAAATAGAAACATAGAAAATAGGTGCAGGAGTAGGCCATTCGGCCCTTCGAGCCAGCACCGCCATTCAATGTGATCATGGCTGATCATCCAAAATCAGTACCCCGTTCCCACCTTCTCCCCATATCACTTGATTCCGTTAGCCCCAAGAGCTAAATCTAACTCTCTCTTGAAAACATCCAGCGAATAGGCCTCCACTGCCTTCTGTGGCGGAGAATTCCACAGATTCACAACTCCCTGGGTGAAAATGTTTGTCCTCATCTCAGACCTAAATGGCAGACCCCTTATTGTTAAACTGTGACCCCTGGTTCTGGACTCCCCCAACATCGGGAACATTTTTCCTGCATCTAGCCTGTCCAATTCCTTAAGAATTTTATATGTTTCTACATGACCCCCTCTCATCCTTCTGAATTCCAGTGAATATAAGCCCAGTCGATCCATTAAATAGTTTAGAGATACAGCACGGAAACAGGCCCTTCAGCCCATCGAGTCCGCGCTGACCAGCGATCCCTGCACACTAACACTACCCTACAAGCTCTAAGGACAATTCCCTTTTGTACCATGCCAATTCGGTGCACGTGACATTAAACTAAACTGAATTGAAGCCTCTTCATTCCTTTTGTTGCTTGTTACCCGATTTGACCTTTTCAATGAAAACTCTTGTGGCCCAAGGAAAGTAATAAGACTTTACTGGAATGAGAAACTTGAGACAGCTGCAGATTTAATGGGATTGTGGATGTATATTTGATGGTTATAAAATTAGACCGTCCTGTGCTTGTTACTAATGTGCTAAGTAGCACTCTAATCGTTGAGTTTAGTTGGCAAGAAGAATTGCCTAGTATACTGGGTCAGATTAGATTAAGACAGCTTGAAACTGGAGTAAGGGGCCTGTCCCACATGTGATTTTTTTCAATGCCTGCCAGGGACTGTCATAGTCCATTATTTGTTGCAGTGTTGCATATCTGATCTGCCCGAGCCGGCTGCCTGCCCCTTTTCCGGGGTTACGTCCACTTCCGGGTGTTACTAGAGAGGGACTACGCGATGTCCGGGGGGGATTTCTGGGACCGCCGGACACCACGGCGGGTGGAATGCATCCAGGACAAGGATTGTAATCAAAGATCCTATAGCGGAGCAAGATAGACCACTCCTTCTAAATGCAACGGGCTGACGTGTAGTACGCGACGGAGTGGAACGTGGGCCTTTTTTTCATCCATTTCAGTAACCGGACCCGACCCGACCCGACTCGACCCGACTCGCAGTGTAATCAACGTTGCGGGGGAGCAGTTTGTGTTAATAAATTATAATTCTGAAAATGAGGAGAAGATTTTTACCAAATAACTTTTATTTTTACGAGGATGCTTCCGTCTCCGCACTAGTATCCTACGGGATCTTTGGTGCGGAGACGGAAGCCGGTTACGGAAATGAGGCCGAAAATTACCCATGAGTCTGCCCATGACCATACTACCTCTTTTTCGTCGAGTGGACTATCTTGCTCTCTGTAGGATCTTTGATTGGAATACACTAGTTTAGCAGTTTACTTGGTATATTTGTTTTGTCCTGTACTATGGTGGTGGGTTCTGTTTTGTTTTATTGTGTTGTAAATACTATTTTAATGTTTGAATAAATATTTTTAATTAAAAAAAAACTGTGTAATGTTGTTAGCATCAGCCTTGGACAATCTCCGAATGAAAGCCCCAAGGGTGAACTAGTGAGGACTAGTCCAACACTTCCTCGCTGGTTTTTCCACAACATCAGACTCCGTAACTTTCATTGTGTCAAAGATATACTCCCGACATTGCCTCCTATAAGTCGTATTGGATTGGAAAGGTTGAGAGGGATATGGGCCAAACGCGGGCAGGTTGGGACTAGTGATCCTAGTGGGCGTGGGCAAGTTGAGCTGAAGGGCCTGTTTCTATGCTCTGTGACTCTATGACTATTCGCTCTCCTGGTTCATCTTGTTCAAATTCCACCCCTTCGACCAAAAGCCTTGGCCTTCTTTACAAATCCTCCATTTTTTTCAATCATGGCTCTGTAAGATGGAACATTTCTAATTGAAAAGCATTTCATAAAAGTACGATGCTATGGTCAATAATGTGGTTGCATGATTGGTGAGTGTCAGCAGTTATTCAAAATTGATTATCTCAGATTTAATAAAGTTTACTTAATTCCTGAATCAAGCAAATAATCAAATCTGAATAGATTTATGCAATCTTTAAAACCACAAGAGATTGACTTCAAAAGACAAAGTGCTGGAGGAACTCAGCGGGTCAGGGATATGAGGACCCGCCGTTTGGGGACCTGGGAGGAGAAGAAGCTCTGACCGCCGGCCAGCGGCCTACTTCTACCACGGGCGCGGCGGGGACTTACCATCTGGAGCAGGGTCCCTAGTCGGGGACCCCTGGAGAGGAGCTCTGACCACTGGCCCTGTGGTCTGCGGTGCTTCTTGGTGTGGCATGGCGGGGACTTTAAATCTTCGCCTGCCGGCCTGAGGCCTACACCAACCTGAAGCCGCGTTCTCTGGACTTAATCTAGACTTTTGACCTTGTCTAAACATCTGGACGCCCGCAGAGGCGGCAGCGGAGGGTTGAGGTCCCGACCACGGGGGCAAATGGAGGAGGACTGGCCAATGTTTGTGCCTTCCACCACAGTGATGAATGCTGTGGTGGATGTGTGTGTTACATTTTATTGTGTTTTTGTGTGTTCTTTATCATTGTGCCGCTGCTGGCAAATTGGTTTCACTGCACTTTATGTGCAAGTGACGAATAAAACGGATATTGATATTGAGCCAGCATCTGTGGGGGGAATGGAAGGGCGACGTTTCGGCTCGAGACCCTTCCTCAGACTGATGGAACGGGGCGGAGAAAGCTGGAAAAGAGAGGTGGGGGCAGGATAACGTTTGGCAAGTTGATAGGTGGATAGATGTTCCCGATGTTGGGGAGTTCCAGGACAAGGGGTCACAGCTTAAGGATAAGGGGGAAATCCTTTAGTACCGAGATGAGAAGGACTTTTTTCACACAGAGAGTGGTGGGTCTCTGGAACTCTCTGCCACAGAGGGTAATTGAGGCCAGTTCATTGGCTATATTTAAGAGGGAGTTAGATGTGGCCCTTGTGGCGAAGGGGATCAGAGGGTAAGGAGGGAAGGCAGGTACGGGATACTGAGTTGGATGATCAGCCATGATCATATTGAATGGCGGTGCAGGCTCGAAGGGCCGAATGGCCTACTCCTGCACCTAATTTCTATGTTTCTATGTTTCTATGATAGAGGTGAGGGGTTGATCAGTGGAGTGGGTGGAGTGAGCGATAAAGGCTGCAGGTGACAATGAGACAATAAGGTGTCAGATAAGGAGAGAAGTGGCTGCCTGATCCACAGACGCTGCCTGACCCACTGAGTTCCTCCAGCGCTTTGTGTTTTGCTCCAGATTCCGGCATATGCAGTTCCTCGTGTCTCCAGAGATCGCGTTCAGACCGAGACGGAAAAAAGACAACTATCGTA
Organism: Raja brachyura; assembly: GCA_963514005.1. The sequence continues at coordinate 64,993,254 of OY740794.1, forward strand.
ATCAAATGACCATTAATGAAATGATTGTAAGAATATATACAATCCCTGCAGAATTAACATCCTCAGAAATGATTTCATATTATATTTGTATTGAGGATAGGTAGATGGATGCTGTAAGTTTGTTCAATAATGTCGGGCCCTCTAGGTCTGTTACCAAATGATGATTGGAACTGAGTAATATATTCCATGATTACTAACTCCAGGAATGCATTTACAAGGCTGAGAGCCTCAGCATAAAAGGAACTGCCTTCAGAAAGGAGATGAGGACCACAGACAATAGACAATTGGTGCAGGAGTAGGCCATTCAGCCCTTTGAGCCAGCACCGCCATTCAATGTGATCATGGCTGGTCATCCCCAATCAGTACCCCATTCCTGCCTACTCCCCATATCCCCTGACTCCGCTATCTTTAAGAGGGCAGACAAAAGTGCTGGAGAAACTCAGCGGGTACGGCAGCATCTATGGAGCGAAGGAAATGGGCAACGTTTCGGGCCGAAACCCTTCTTCAGATCTTTAAGAGCCCTTTCTAGCTCTCTCTTGAAAGTATCCAGAGAACTGGCCTCCACTGCCCTCTGAGGCAGAGAATTCCCCAGACTCATAACTCTCTGTGAGAAAAAGTGTTTCCTCATCTCCGTTCTAAATGGCTTACCCCTTATTCTTAAACTGTGGCCCCTGGTTCTGGACTCCCCCAACGTCGGTAACATGTTGCCTGCCTCTAGCGTGTCCAAACCCTTAATAATCTTACATGTTTCAATAAGATCCCCTCTCATCCTTCTAAACTTCTTTAGTCAGAGGGTGGTGAATCTGTGGAATTCTTTGCCACAGACGGCTGTGGAGGCCAAGTCAGTGGGAATTTCTGAGGCGGAGATTGGTAGAGATTTGATTAGGACGGGTGTCAGGGGTTTGGGGAATGGGGTTAGGAGGGAGAGATAGATCAACCATTGATTAAAGGGCGGAGTAGACTTGATGGGCCGAATGGCCTAATTCTGCTCCTATCACTTGTGAGCTTTGCCGCTCCAACCATTAAGCACTGCCATCTAGTCTGTGGATATTTCTACCCATCAGATACCAGGTTGGATGGGCAGATAGAGCGGTCTACGACGCGACATGAAGTGTGTTGGCTGTCCTCATTGGATTCACGCCGAGCGGCCTGATGTTCCAAACTTAGCACAAAGGCAAGAGACAAGCCAAGGTAGACAAAAATGCTGGAGAAACTCAGCGGGTGAGGCAGCATCTATGGAACTAAGAAATAGGCGACGTTTCGGGTCGAGACCCTTCTTCAGACTGATGTGGAGGTGGGGAGGGGGGGGGGCGGGAAGAAGAAAGGAAGAGGCGGAGACCAAGGGCTGTGGGAGAGCTGGGAAGGGGAGGGGAAGGAGGGAGGCAGCAAGGACTACCTGAAATTGGAGAAGTCAAGAGTCAAGAGTGTTTTCCGTTTCAGTTGAGTTTATTGTCACGTGTACCGTGTACAGTGCAAAGCTTTCTGTTGCGAGCTATCCAGCCAGCGGAAAGACAATACACGATTACAATCGAGCAGTTTACAGTGTACAGATACATGATAAGGGAATGAAGTTTGGTGCAAGGTAAAGCCAGCAAAGTCCGATCAAGGATAGCCCGAGGGTCACCAACGAGGTGGATAGTAGTTCAGGACTGATTGTTGTATTTTATTCTCATTTGTCCAGAAATGGAACAAGAATCCAACTTATTTACAGCAACATGGTGGCACGGTGGCGCAGTGGTAACGTTGCTGCCTTACAGCGAATGCAGTGCCGGAGACCTGGGTTCGATCCTGACTACGGGTGCTGTCTGTACCGAGTTTGTACGTTCTCCCCGTGACCTGCGTGGGTTTTCTCCGGGTGCTCCGGAGAAAGACGTGCGGGGTTGTAGGTTAATTGGCTTTGGTATAAATGTAAAATTGTCCCTAGTGTGTGTAGGAGAGCGTTGATCCGCGATAGCGGGGATCGCTGGTCGGCGCGGACCCGGTGGGCCGAAGTGGCCTGTTTACGCGCTGCATCTCCAAATCTCCAGTTCTGGTCTCCAAATTCAGTTCTGGTCTCCAAATCTGAGGAAGGACATTATTGCCATAGAGGGAGTGCAGAGAAGGTTCACCAGACTGATTCCTGGGATGTCAGGACTGTCTTATAAAGAAAGACTGGATAGACTCGGTTTATACTCTCTAGAATTTAGGAGATTGAGAGGGGATTTTATAGAAACTTACAAAATTCTTAAGGGGTTGGACAGGCTAGATGCTGGAAGATTGTTCCCGATGTTGGGGAGGTCCAGGACAAGGGGTCACAGCTTAAGGATAAGGGGGAAATCCTTTAGGACCGAGAAGGACTTTTTTCACACAGAGAGCGGTGGGTCTCTGGAACTCTCTGCCACAGAGGGTAGTTGAGGCCAGTTCATTGGCTATATTTAAGAGGGAGTTAGATGTGGCCCTTGTGGCTAAGGGGATCAGAGGGTATGGAGAGAAGGCAGGTACAGGATACTGAGTTGGATGATCAGCCATGATCATATTGAATGGCGGTGCAGGCTCGAAGGGCCGAATGGCCTACTCCTGCACCTAATTTCTATGTTTCTATGTTTCTATCTCTAAACTAAGCTAAACTAAACAACAAATATTGCAGATATGTGAACATGGAACTCTGTAAAACCCATAATTAACAACGAATAGAAAAGTTAAGTGGATATTTTTTTTAAGGTAAACAGACAAGTCAAATCAAGAGAGTTTATTGTCATGTGTCCCAGATAGGACAATGACATTCTTGCTTGCTGCAGCCCAACAGAGTATTGTAAGCATAAATACAGAACCGTTCAGTTCAATATACACATAAATAAGCAGATAAACTGCAATAGGCTGTTACAGTTCACAGTCTGTTTGTTGGCGAGTTTAATAGCCTGATGGCTGTGAGGAGACAGAATCAGAATCAGAACCGTTTATTGGCTTTTGAACATTTAAGTTCAAACAAAATTGCGTTTCTGCAGTCATAACGACAAACAAAAAAACCCCACGTCACACAATTAACACAATTGCACACAAAACGTCCATCACCGTGAATCCCCAAGCACCTCCTCACTGTGATGGAAGGCAAAAGTCTTACGTCTTCCCCGTTCTCTGTGCCCATTCCTCTCCCGCAGTCAAGCAGGGAAACTGCTGCATTGAGCCAAATGAGACCCCCCTGGTGGGCGACGGTATGTCCCGCGGCCGGTTAAGCCGCGCCGGGCGATGTAAGGCCCCGCTCCGGGTCGATTTTGACCCCTCGGTTCGGGCGGGCGAAGTTTGCCATTGCGGGAGCTCCGAAAAGTGGTCTCCTGCCAGGGACCCGCCAGCTCCCGATGTTACCATCCGCAGGGCCTGCAGCCGGAGCCTACGGGCTCCGAAGTCGGGTCGCAGCCAAGCGCCACCACAGCGCTCCGCACTCCCCAGTCAGCCAGCCCCGCGATGGTGAGTCCGCATGCTCCGAGACTGGAGCCCCAGGTCGATTCTGGTTGGAGGCCACCGCCAGCTCCACCATGTTAGGCCCCAACGACAACGGCAAGCTGAAGAGGCTGTTCCCAAACCTGGATGTTGCAGATTTCGGGCTCCTGTACCTGATGGCAGCGGAGAGATGAGTGCGTGGCCAGGATGGTGTGGGTCCTTGATGATGTTGGCTGCCTTTTTGAGGCAGCGACTGCGGTAGATCTCTTCAATGGTGGGGAGGTCAGAGCTGATGACGGACTGGGCAGTGGTCACAACTTTCTGCATCCTTTTCCGCTCCTGGACGCTCAAGTTGCCGAACCAAGCCACAATGCAACCGGTCAGCATGCCGACTCTCCGTAATCTTCTCAGGAAGTAGAGGCGCTGATGTGCTTTCTTTATGATTGCATCAGTGTGCTGGGACCAGGAAAGATCTTCGGAAATGTGCACGCCCAGGAATTTGAAGCTCTTGACCCTTTCCATCACCGTCTCGTTGATATAAACGGGATTGTGGGTCCCTATCCAGCCCCTTCCAAAGTCCACACTCAGTTCCTTGGTTTTGCTGGTGTTGAGAGCCAGGTTATTGTGTTGGCACCATTTGGTCAATCGGTCGATCTCACTTCTATACTCTGACTCGCCCCCATCAGTGATACGTCCCACAACTTGATGCAGTTCGCACTATGTCCGGCTACGCAGTCATGAGTACAGAGTGAGTACAGCAGGGGGCTGAGCACGCAGCCTTGAGGTGCTTCCGTGCTGATTGTTATCAAAGATGACACATTACCACCAATACGGACAGTCTGTGGTCTGTGAATGAGGAAGTCGAGGATCCAATCGCAGGGGGATGCGCAGAGATCTAGATCTGCGAGTTTGGTAACCAGCTTGGAGGGGATGATTGTATTAAATGCCGAGCTGTAGTCAATGAATAACAGCCTGACATTTGAGTTTTTGTTGTCCAAGTGGTCCAGAGCGGAGTGGAGGGCCAGCGAGATCGCATCCACCATTAATCTGTTGTGGAGGTAGGCACTCTGCAGTGGGTCCAGGTTTTTGTCGAGGTAGGAGTTGATTTGCGCCATGATCAACCTCTCAAAGCACTTCATCACCACAGGCGTTAGTGCCACTGGTCGATAGTCATTGAGGCATGTCACCTTGCTCTTCTTAGGCACCGGTATAATTGATGCCCTTTTAAAGCAAGTGGGAACCTGAGACCTCAGAAGTGACAGGTTGAAAATGTCCGTATAAACTCCAGCCAGTTGGTCTGCACAGGTTTTTAGGACACGACCAGGTATGCCGTCAGGTCCAGGCACTTTTTGAGGGATCACCCCACTGAAGGATCTCCTGACGTCGGCCTCTGTGACTGAGACTGAAATACCATCACAGCGAATGGGGGCTCGGGAAGGCACATTGGTGTTCTCCCTATCAAAGCGTGCGTAAAACGCATTGAGCTCGTCAGGGACTGATGTTTCACTGACATTCGAGCTGCCTCCTGATTTTGCCATGTAGGAGGTGTTGGCATTCAGGCCCCACCACAGCTGTCGAACATCCGTCTCATCCTCCAGCTTGGAGCAGGTCCCTTTTGGCTTTTTTGATGGCCTTACTAAGGTGGTATCTGGACTTCTTGTAGACCACTGTGTCGCCAGACCTGAATGCTCCGGATCTGGTCTTCAGAAGAGTGCGGATCTCATGGTTCATCCAAGGCTTCTGTTTACATAATAAATTACGGACATAATAAATCCCGTGACAAATGAAGAGTTCACAACGTGCATGGAGTTTCTGGCATTTGGTTATTTCTCTAACCACCTCCATACCTCAGTAACGATGATCTACTCTGTGCTTTACTTTGGTTGCACGACAGACATTAGCACGGTTTTTGTCTGATTACATGATATTAATATGGTCAGGTCGGGGGGAGTTCCCCCCACCACGAGTACTATGTAATCCCGTGCTACCTGCTCCATGGTGGCATAGTTGGCGACTAAACCGTCTCCCCCAACTGGGAAATCAGGTGAGGAGGGGGCTGTGGACCCCCAGCAAGATCAAAAACAAGACCTGTCAAAGGGCGGATGAGCTCCTAGCGAGCCAACGGCCATCCACACTTCAGTAGAAGTTGTGATGACTGTTGTACACGGCATTGTAAGGCACCGTGCGTGTTGGTGATGATGAAGGTGATGAAGGTGATGAAGGTGATGAAGATATGATGATATGATGATATGATGATATGATGATATGATGATATGGAGATGATGATGATGATGATGATGATGATGATGATGATGTTGATGATGATGTTGATGTTGACAAAGGTGATGATGATGATGTTGATGATGATGATGATGATTTCAATGATGTTGATGATTTCAATGATGTTGATGATGTTGATGATTTCAATGAGGATGATGAGGATGATGAGGATGATGAGGATGATGAGGATGATGAGGATGATGAGGATTATGAGGATGATGTGGATGATGTGGATGATGTGGATGATGAGGATGATGAGGATGATGAGGATGATGAGGATGATGATGATGAGGATGATGAGGATATTGAGCCGCTGAGTTTCTCCAGCATTTTTGTCTACCCACTCATCCTAAATTCCAGAGTATACAAGAACAGTCACTCCATTGTATCAATATATGACAGTCTCGCCATCCCAGGAATTAACCTAATGAACCTACGCTGCACTCCCTCAATAGCAAGAAAGGGAGGGTTGCTTCTCCATGATGATGATGATGATAAAGATGTTGATGATGATGATGATGATGATGATGAGGATGTTGATGATGATGTTGATGATGAGGATGTTGATGATGTTGATGATGATGATGATGTGGATGAGGATGATGATGATGATGTGGATGAGGATGATGAGGATTAGGATGAGGATGAGGATGATAAGGATGATGATGAGGATGATGAGGATGATGATGAGGATGATAATGTTGATGTTGATGATGATGATGATGATGAGTATGATGATGATGATTTCAACGATGATGATGATGATGATGATGGTGATGACATGGTTCTACAAATGATGAATTTATGATAATACTGATTATTGGATATTTACATAAGAATAGGAGCAGAATTAGGTCATTCGGCCCATCAAGTCTACTCTGCCATTCAACCATGACTGATCCATCTCTCCCTCCTAACCCAATTACCTGCCTTCTCCCCGTAACCCCTGACACCCGTACTATCTACCTCTGCCTTAAATATATCCACTGACTTGGCCTCCACAGCCTTCTGTGGCAAAGAATTCCACAGATTCACCACCCTCTGGCTGAAGAAATTCCTCCTCATCTCCTTCCTTAGATATTGCGTTTACGGGCCTATAGAGTTGCAGCAGGTAAGAAGGTCTTTGTTCCATTGCTGGTACAGATGACAGTGTTTAATGCGTTTCTCTGCACCCACACCTCATTAATCAAATCCCATTTGACACGGGCAGAAATGCGATGGTTCTCCGCTGTCTAAATTAGCAAGCTATAACTCAAGTGATGCATGGATTTGTAATCTTTCATGTGCCATGAAAGATGACCTTCACCATTCAGAATGATGATTTTTCTATGTTTTGACTGAAATGAAAGAAGGATATCGATAAGCTTATCTTTGCAGTTATGTAAGTTGGCAAACGGTCGACATGCATTCGGATCGATGGACTAACACTGGATAAAATACATCGGAAGTGTAAAGAGAGAATATTCACGTGGTGTTTGTGGCTCGGAGTTGCATGTGAGTGATAGTGCTTTCTGAAGCGGTGGACATTGTCTACAAGGGCTTTAGCAAGGCCTTTGACAAGGCAGTACCACGGGCAATGCTGCTCTGGAAGGTTAGATCTTAGCGAAAAGTGAATCGTCATAAGGTCATAAGGAATAGGACTAGAATTAGGCCATTCGGCCCATCAAGTCTACTCCGCCATTCAATCATGGCTGATCTATCTCTCCATCCTAACCCCATTCTCCTGCCTTCTCCCCGTAACCCCTGACACCCGTACTAGTGTAAAGGCTTGAGTATGACGGCAAATAGTGAAAGGCCTGGATAGAGTTGATGTGGAGAGGATGTTTCCACTAGTGGGAGAGTCTCGGACCAGAGGCCACAACCTCAGAATTAAAGGATGTTCCTTAAGGAAGGAGATGAGGAGGAATTTCTTTACTCAGAGGGTGGTGAATCTGTGAAATTCATTGCCACAGATGGCTGTGGAGGCCAGGTCAATGGATATGTTTAAGGCAGAGATAGATAGATTCCTGATTAGTGCGGGTGTCAAGGGGATATGGGGAGAAGGCAGGAGAATGGGGTTAGGAGGGAGAGATAGATCAGCCATGATTGAATGGCGGAGTAGACTTGATGGGCCGAATGGCCTAATTCTGCTGCTATCACTTGTGAATGGAATGGATGGAATGGAATAGTTCATTGTCACAGTGAAATTCTTTGCTTGTATACCCAAGGTATGAAAATGGTCAGCACATAAAGGGCAAAGTTGCAAAGTACTGCCGCCGGCTCCTCCTCCGTTCTCCCCCCCCCCCTCTCTCCCCCACTCTGGGTCCTCCATTGTTCCCCTCCCCTTCCCTCACCGCAGTCCCCCCAGGCCGGGTCCCCATTGTGACATTGACACTGCCCCGTTAACCTCATGAGACCATACAGGACCCTAGGCGGGTGCTTGTGTCACTTGGTGGAAGGGAGACAATATGAAATAAACAATAGACAATTGGTGCAGGAGTAGGCCATTCGGCCCTTCGAGCCAGCACCTCCATTCACTGTGATCATGGCTGATCATCCCCAATCAGTACCCCGTTCCTGCCTTCTCCCCATATCCCCTGACTCCGCTATCTTTAAGAGCCCCATCTAGCTCTCTCTTGAAAGCATACAGAGAACCGGCCTCCACCGCCCTCTGAGACAGAGAATTCCACAGACTCACAACTCTCTGTGTGAAAAAAGTGTTCCTCGTCTCCGTTCTAAATGGCTTACCCCTTATTTTTAAACAGTGGCCCCTGGTTCTGGATTCCCCCAATACCGGGAACATGTTTCCTGCCTCTAGCGTGTCCAATCCCTTAATAATTATATATGTTTCAATAAGGTCTCCTCTCATCCTTCTTTCTCCAATTTCAGGTAGTCCTTGCTTTCTCCCTCCTTCCCCTCCCCAGCTCTCCCACAGCCCACTGTCTCCACCTCTTCCTTTCTTCTTCCCGCCCCACCCACCCCCACATCAGTCTGAAGAAGGGTCTCGACCCGAAACGTCACCTATTCCTTCGCTCCATAGATGCTGCCTCACCTGCTGAGTTTCTCCCGCATTTTTGTCTACCCTCTCATCCTTCTAAATTCCAGAGTATACAAGAACAGTCGCTCCATTGTATCAATATGTGACAGTCCCGCCATCCCAGGAATTAACCTCGTGAAATTACGCTGCACTCCCTCAACAGCAAGAAAGGGAGTGGAGGGTTGCTTCTCAGAGGGGATTCCTGTGACCAGTGGAACTCCACGGGGTCCAAGTGTAGGATCAATAATTTAATTGTTGTATCTGGAACATTTTGGTCCCCTAATTTGAGGAAGGACATTCTTGCTACTGAGGGAGCCCAGCGTAGGTTCACAAGGTTAATTCCCGGGATGGCGGGACTGTCATATGCTGAGAGAATGGAGCGGCTGGGCTTGTACACTCTGGAATTTAGAAGGATGAGAGGATATCTCATTGAAACATATAAGATTGTTAAGGGTTTGGACATGCGAGAGGCAGGAAACAAGTTCCCGATGTTGGGGGAGTCCAGAACCAGGGGCCACAGTTTAAGAATAAGGAGTAAGCCATTTAGAACAGAGACGAGGAAACACTTTTTCTCACAGAGAGTGGTGAGTCTGTGGAATTCTCTGGCTCAGAGAGCAGTGGAGGCCGGTTCTCTGGATGCTTTCAAGAGAGAGCTAGATAGGGCTCTTAAAGATAGCGGAATCAGGGGATATGGGGAGAAGGCAGGAACGGGGTACTGATTGGGGATGATCAGCCTTGATCACATTGAATGGCGGTGCTGGCTCGAAGGGTCGAATGGCCTACTCCTGCTCCTATCTATTGACATATGACAATGAAACACTCTTGACACTTGACTCATGCCACTCGCTATTTTTGTTGCGTGCTAACCAGTCACATGGACGTCTACACATGATTATAATCGAGCCGTCCACAGCGTACAGATACCGGATATTTCTAGAGGACTCTGCAAAAATAGATAAAGGATAACACACAGATCCCAGTAATTAGATTAGAGCAATGAAAATAGGGAATAGAGTTCCTCCATTGGGATATTTTGGAACATAGCCCAGAAAAATAGGTATCATAATCTGAGACAGTAACTCACAATAATTTGTGGAAATATTTGGACAAGGTAAATTACATCACATCTTTATGTTTTCCCTTTCTTGCAGGTCAGAACTTGGTTAATTGCAGATAAGAATAATGTTGCAGAGTTCTGCAAAGTATGTGTTGTCCCCGCTCGGCATTGATCTACTCACGTCTACATTTCTTCCATTAATCCGGTTAGCTTAGTTAAATTTAGATTAGTTTAGATATGCAGCGCGGAAACAGGCCCTTCGGCCCACCGAGTCCACACCGACCAGCGATCCCCGCACACTAACACTATCCTCCACACACTAGGGACAATTGACATTTTTATACCAAGCCAATTAACCTACAAGCCTGCACATCTTTGGAGTGTGGGAGGAAACCGAAGATCTCGGGGAAAATTCACGCGAGTCGCAGGGAGAACGTGCCTTCATTCCTTCGCTCCATAGATGCTGCCTCACCCTCTGAGTTTCTCCAGCTTATTTACCATAATATATTACTTTTTTTATAATTTTAAAAAAAAGTACAGAGAAGGTTCACCAGACTGATTCCTGGGATGGCAGGACTTCCATATAACCATATAACCATATAACAATTACAGCACGGAAACAGGCCTTCTCAGCCCTTCCAGTCCGCGCCGACCATTTATTTTCCCCTAGTCCCATCTACCTGCACTCAGACCATACCCCTCCATATGAGGAAAGACTGGATAGGCTCGGCTTGTACTCGCTGGAATTTAGGAGATTGAGGGGGGATCTTATAGAAACTTACAAAATTCTTAAGGGGTTGGACAGGCTAGATGCAGGAAGATTGTTCCCGATGCTGGGGAACTCCAGAACAAGGGGTCATAGTTTAAGGATAAGGGGGAAGTCTTTTAGGACCGAGATGAGAAGATCATTTTTCACACAGAGAGTGGTGAGTCTGTGGAATTTGTCTGCCACAGAAGGTAGTTGAGACCAGTTCATTGGCTATATTTAAGAGGGAACTAGATGTGGCCCTTGTGGCTAAATGGATCAGGGGGTATGGAGAGAAGGCAGGTACAGGATACTGAGTTGGATGATCAGCCATGATCATATTGAATGGCGGTGCAGGCTCGAAGGGCCGAATGGCCTACTCCTGCACCTATTTTCTATGATTCTATGATTCTATGAGAATGATGCCTGGATTAGAGGGTTATATCTACAAGGAGAGCCTTGGATAAATTTGGATGGTTTTCCCTGGAATGTCAGGGGTGGAGGGGTTGAGGGGAGACCTGATAGCAGTTTATGAAATGAAGAGAGGCAGAGAAAGGGTAAATAGACAGAACCCTTCCCCCAGGGTGGAAATGTCAAAGTCTGCAGGACATACAATAGCGTGAAGGTGAGAGGGGCAAAGTCTAAAGGTGATGTGCGGGGCAGGTTGTTCTACACAGAGGGAGGTGGGTGCCTGGAACGCGCTGCCAGGGGTGGGGGTGGAGGCAGATACGACAGTGGCGTTTAAGGGGCTTTTAGACAGGCACATGGATATGCAGGGAATGGAGGGATACGGATCACGTGCAGGCAGAGGAGATTACCTTGTCTTGGCATTACGTTCGGCATGGACATTGTGGGCTGAAGGGCCTGTTCCTTGTGTTGTATTTTTCCATGTTCTGGGTTTCAAGGTTACGGGGAGAAGGCAGGAGAATGGGGTTGAGAGGGAGAGATAGGTCAGCCATGATTGGATGGTGTAATAGACTAGATGGGCCGAATGGCCGAATTCTTCTCCTATCACTTATGTGCTATGTCCTGTTTGAATGCTCTGGCATCGTTGAATTATATATCCAGATGTGACTGTGTTAGAGTCGTTTCTTGAGCTTGCAATAAGTTATTATGATGAATGGCACTATTTAACTGGTTACATTTTCAGACTTCTTCTTAATTGAACAGAGAAGTACAGAGAAGATTCACCAGACTGATTCCTGGGATGTCAGGACTTTCATATGAGGAAAGACTAGATAGACTCGGCTTGTACTCGCTGGAATTTAGAAGATTGAGGGGGGATCTTATAGAAACTTACAAAATTCTTAAGGGGTTGGACAAGCTAGATGCTGGAAGATTGTTCCCGATGTTGGGGGAGTCCAGAACAAGGGGTCACAGTCGAAGGATAAGGGGGAATTCCTTTAGGACCGAGATGAGGAAAACATTCTTTACACAGAGAGTGGTGAGTCTCTGGAATTCTCTGCCACAGAAGGTAGTTGAGGCCAGTTCATTGGCTATATTTAAGAGGGCGTTAGATGTGGCACTTGTGGCTAAAGGGATCAGGGGGTATGGAGAGAAGGCAGGTACGGGATACTGAGTTGGATGATCAGCCATGATCACATTGAAGGCTCGAAGGGCCGAATGGCCTACTCCTGCACCTATTTTTCTATGTTTCTATGTTTCTATGTTTCTAATTCGGGTGAATTGACTTGAGAAGGGTCTAAATTCTGTATTCCACTCGGCAGCCAATTCCTGCCTCAGTGAAGTCGTTCCTGCTGCTGCAAAGGTCCAAACGGGCTTTTCAGCTAAGTGGACTTGGCTGCTAACAGCGCCTTGTTGAACAAGCAGACTCGCTTAGAAAAACAATTAGGTGGCCAGGAAAATATTAGCAATAATTGGAAGAATGAGGGAATCACGAGAACAGTCCCAAGGGTGGCGGTAGAGACCCGGGTTAGATCCTGACCATGGCTGCTGTCTGTATGGAGTTTGTACGTTCTCCCTGTGACAAGTTCGCAAGTTAACAATTCGGCCATTCGGCACATCAAGTCCACTCCGCCATTCAATCATGGCTGATCTCTGCCTCCTAATCCCATTTTCCAGCATTGTCCCCATAACCCTTGCCACCCTTTCTAATCAAGACTTTGTCTATCTCTGCCATAAAATATCCACTGACTTGGCCTTCACAGCCCTCTGTGGCAATGAGTTCTACAGATTCACCACCCTCTGACTAAAGATGTTCCTCCTCTCCTCCTTTCTAAAAGAGCGCCCTTTAATTCTGAGGCTGTGACCTCTGATCCTAGAATCTCCCACCAGTGGAAACATCCTCTCCGCATCCACTCTATCCAGGCCTTTCATTTTTCTGTAAGTTTCAATGAGTTCCCTCTCAACCTTCTAAACTCCAGCGAGTTTAGAAGGTTGCCGACAAATGCTCATCATATGTTAACCCACAGAAGCGGAGGGGCGGCTGCTGGAGGGGACGGACGGTGGGTTTGCAGTGGCCGTGGGCAGTGGTCATGGGTGGTGGTGTTGGTGGAGGTGGCCGCGGGGGGCCCTATAGCAGCAGGGCGGGCGGGTGCCTGAGCAAGCAGATATAGATTGCAGCCTGCAGCTGCTGCATGGAGCGGCGGTGGATGGAGCCGACATTGAGCATGGAGCTGAGCCATTGGGATGGACATTGGGCGTTGCCACTGGGCATGGACATTGAGCATGGCCATTGGGCCATTGGGCATGGACATTGGGCCATTGGGCATGGACATTGGGCATGGCCATTGGGCCATTAGGCATGCACATTGGGCATGGACATTGGGCATGGACATTGGGCATGGACATTGGGCCATTGGGCATGGACATTGGGCATGGACATTGGGCATGGCCATTGGGCCATTGGGCATGGACATTGGGCATGGACATTGGGCATGGACATTGGGCATGGACATTGGGCATGGACATTGGGCCATTGGGATGGAAATTGGGCATGGACATTGGGCATGGCCATTGGGCATGGACATTGGGCATGGCACTGGGTCATTGGGATGGACATTGCGCATGGACATTGGGCGTGGCACTGGGCCATTGGGCATGGACATTGAGCATGGTGCTGGGCCATTGGCCGTTGCCATTGGGCATGGGCATTGAACATGGTGCTGGGCCATTGGGCATGAACATTGGGCATGGACATTGGGCATGGACATTGAGCATGGTGCTGGGCCATTGGGCGTTGCCATTGGGCATGGGCATTGAACATGGTGCTGGGCCATTGGGCATGGACATTGGGCATGGACATTGGGCATGGACATTGGGCATGGCGCTGGGTCAAGCCCAGCCCTACTTCACCCATCCAGTGCAGCAGAACCACCCTTCTACTATATGTCAAGAGGCAAGAGTGTTCACTGGTCATATATACCTGCAATGGAACAGTGAGATTCGTACTTGCTGCTGCTTTACAGACCTGTAAGCGTCACAACGTTCAGGTTGTTCCTTTGTCCAAATTGACCACCCAGCCTCTTCCACTGTATCTCCATCTCCCAGCTCTACCTCCTGCACAATGCTGACAAGAGTCGAGAGTCAGGAGTGGTTAATTGTCCTGTGGAACGAACAAAGAAACATTGAAATTGTTGCAGTTAACTGACTCGCAAACGTTTACCAGTCTAGTTTATTGTCACGTGTACCGAGCTACAGTGAAAAGCTTTTGTTGCGTGCTAACCAGTCAGCGGTAAGACACACATGATGACAATCGATCTGTCCACAGTGTACAGATCCATGATAAGGGAATAACGTTTATTGCAAGGTAAAGCCAGCAAAGTCCGAGGGTCACCAATGAGGTAGATAGTAGTTCAGGACCGCTCTCTGGTTGTACTCTGACAAATAAACAATAAAATACGTTAATAACAGTAAACACTTGGCCGATTTTTTCGACGACAGCGGCATCATTAACTGACGTATCATGTCACTGAAAAATACGCAGCGTGACATGGCGTGACGACGTGTGGCCTGGCGGTGACGCGGCATGACGACCTACTGACACGTGGTGTTTTTTCAGGCGTCGCAACCACTTTTCTGTCGCCGCTGGATTTTGAAATGTTCAAGATCTTTTGGCGACACTGATATGACGTCGGCATCACCAAGTGGGACAGGCCCTTTATACTAGGTGACCATAATAATATAAATACCAAAGTCAGACCAAGGACACCGTCGGTAGCAGATCACAGTTAGTGTTGTGCGGTGTTCAAGAGCCTGATGGTTATTGGGAAGAAGCTGTTCTTGAACCTGGAGGTCACGGTTTTCAGCCTCCTCAATTTAATTGCAAACTTCAGGTGTTCCTTCTCCATCATTGATCCAAATCCTCAGCCCTGTTTGATTAGTTTAGTTTAGTTTAGTTTAGAGATACAGCACGGAAACAGGCCCTTCGGCCCATCGAGTCTGTGCCGACCAGCGTTCCCCGCACACTAACACCATCCTACGCACACTAGGGACAAATTACAGTGTTACCAAGCCAATTACCAGACTGATTCCTGGGATGGCAGGACTTCCATATGAAGAAAGACTGGATAGACTCGGCTTGTACTCGCTGGAATTTAGAAGATTGAGGGGGGGATCTCAGAGAGACTTACAAAATTCTTAAGGGGTTGGACAGGCTAGATGCAGGAAGATTGTTCCCGATGTTGGGGAAGTCCAGGAAAAGGGGCCACTGTTTAAGGATAAGGGAGAAGTCTTTTAGGACTGAGATGAGAAAATCATTTTTCACACAGAGAGTGGTGAATCTGTGGAATTCTCTGCCACAGAAGGTAGTTGAGGCCAGTTCGTTGGCTATATTTAAAGAGAGAGTTAGATGTGGCCCTTGTGGCTAAAGGGATCAGGGGGTATGGAGAGAAGGCAGGTACAGGATACTGAGTTGGATGATCAGCCATGATCATATTGAATGGCGGTGCAGGCTCGAAGGGCCGAATGGCCTACTCCTGCACCTATTTTCTATGTTTCTAACCTACAAACCTGTTTGTCTTTGGAGCGTGGGAGGAAACCGAAGATTTCGGAGATCTCGGAGAAAACCCACGCAGGTCACGGGGAGAACGTACAAACTCAGTACAGACAGCACCCGTAGGCAGGATCGAACCCGGGTCCCTGGCGCTGTGAGGCAGCAATTCTACTGCTGCGCCACCGTGACGCCCTGTATGTCCCAACAGTTTGTGCAATTGAGAGTGAGATCCCTTGCTTACTTGCATTAGACTAGAAAATCTTCACTGCCATTTGCTCATGAATCTTATACCTTGAGGAGTGCGATGAACCAGAGATGAAGTCCATTCACTGACTAGAAGCCAGCAACATTGAACTTAATACTTGCAATAGATAGCAGGCACGTGCTTTTAAATTTTCTTCATTATAGTAACAAATCTATTATCTTTTACTGCCGTCGGAGATTTTACTGCACTCACAACATTAAACACCGAGCAAAACAATATCTTGGTGTTAATATTCAATCCATTTCATTCAACAAGCCTTTTTGTTTTTATCTATGGAATCTTTCTCACCTAATCCTATCGGTAAATTTTGAATATTTTGTTTCTAATTTTTGCAATTCTTTAATATTGTGTCAGAACTGAAGGAGGAGGAGGACACAAATGGTAGGTATGTTACAAAACTTACCTTGAGCAGCGCTGCAGTTCTGCCGCTCCCCGTGTGCGCGACTTTGGCGCCTTTCAGATCGATCAATGTCGGGCGATTTCGTTGCGGAAGAAAAATCGCTCCGACATTTCATTAATGAAGGTATTTTTAAATTACGCTAGATTATTTATTACCTAGAGTAATTTAAAAATCACCTTCAAAAGCCATGAGCGCCGACAACGGGAAGGATTTTGCGTAGGGGAGAAAAAAAGGTACACAGTTTATTTTTATATTAAAAGTTGGTTTTTATGGAGGCTTTAATAATATTTTCATGTTGCGAAATGGGGTCCAAAAAAAATGTATGAACCAACAGTATTTTTCATACTGACTTCACCGCTAACCGCAACGTTCCAATCCACCGCATTCCACTAAAACCCACTTGCTAGCTGATTTAAATGGCCATTAATTTACAGGAATCAGACACTAAATTCCTTCCATTTGGCCCAGAAATTCATGAAAATGAGATTTTAAAATTATGTTATATTGTGGATTATTGTGTGAATGCTATTTGGACTCTTAGGCAATTTAAAAAAAGTTTATCTTTTCTTAAGAAATGGATAGATGTTTAGATCTCATTGAATTTTGTAATTAGTTACAATTAGATAACTAACTAATTATATGCTTTAATTTCAGGTCATCCAAGTAAGATTGTTTAATATTTGTTTCGGAATGCTTCAAACTAAAAATTTCATTGAGTTCTCTTAATTTTTAAGAAAGTTATGGGCTTTTGACTGTTCTAGATCACAGCTTTTGAGTTGTCAATTGAAAGGCAATGGGGAGCAAGATGCTAATTTCCGAGTATGAAAATGGTCATAACTTTCTTAATACTGAAGATATGAAAGTGAATTAGGTGTCAAATTAAACTTCTTTTTATGCTTTATCTGATGGGATAAATTGCAGACTTGATTTTTTAAATCTCAAAATTTTGTAGCATTGCTACAAATGCAGGCTCAGACACAGGGCAGATCCGTATTCAGAGTTTAATAGGTCCAAGTCGGTACACAGGTAAGCAAGCACAGATGCAACAGTCTAATCTAGGAGCAGGCAAAAACAGCGGTCGAAAAACAAGCAAGGGTCGAGTTCACAAAGTCACAATATTTCTAGAGCTGGAACGAGGCGATACCAAGTAGCATACACAACGAACTGGCAATGAGGGTGACAGGAAATGGGACCTGAAACAAGAGGAGATGTGAGACACCAAAATAAACCTAGAATGCAAACTTAAATACTAAACCCCCAATAAGAAACAGAAACCAAATCAAACACGAGACCTGACATATTGCTTCTCTTCAGAGATGCTGCCTGTCCCGCTGAGTTAAACTCCAGTTTTTTGTGGCTATCTCCGGTTAAACCAGCATCTGCCGATGAGGCCCCCACTCGTGTCTCCTTGGTTCCGTCCTTGCTCCCCTCCCCCTGGTTGCAACATAGACAGAGTCCCCCTAGACCTTACCTTCCACCCCATCAGCCGTCGCACACAGCACCTAATCCTCCGGAATTTCCGCCACCTCCAACGGGATCCCACCACCAGCCACATTTTCCCATCTCCACCCCTTTCCGCAGAGACCATTCCCTCCGCGACACCCTGGTCAACTCATCCCTTCCTACCCAAACCACCCCCTGTCCAGATACCTTCCCCTGCACCTGCAGAAGATGCAACACCTGTCGCTATCTTTCCTCCCTCGACTATCGACGGGACCCCGACAGACCTTTCAGGTGAGGCAGAGGTTCACCTGCACCTCCTCCAACCTCATCTACTGTATCCGTTGTTCTAGATGTGGACTCTTATACATCGGTGGGACCAAACACAGACTGGGCGATCGTTTTGCGGAACACCTTTGCTCAGCCCGTGTGAACCAACCTGATCTTCCACTTGCCGGACACTCTAATTCTCCTTCCCATTCCTACACAGACCTTTCTGTCCTCGGCCTCCTCCATTGTCAGAGTGAGGCTAAACGCAAATAGGAGGAACAGCATCTCATATGTCGCTTGGACAGCTTACAGGCCGGTGGTATGAATATCACTTCAGGTAGCCCCGGCATTCCCTCTCTCTCTATCCCTCCCCACCCAAGTCGCACCAGCTTCTCGTTCTCACCCAACAAACAGCTAACAATGGCCTATTTCCTTAATCTGCATATCTTATCTTTGCATATCGTTCATCCATTGCTCTTTATCTCTCCACATCACCGTCTATATCTCCCGTTTCCCTTATCCATAACCAGTCTGAAGAAGGGTCTCGACCCGAAAACCATGATCATATTGAATGGCGGTGCTGTCTCGAAGGGCCGAATGGCCTCCCACTGCACCTATGTACAATGTTTCTCTGCTTCCTACACACAGTGGCTCATGTGTGTTGGTTTGCTGTGTTATTCAATGCTCATTCTAAACCCTGTGGCCAGACTTGCCTTCGCACGGGTGCAGAATGTCTACGAGACTTGACGTTGTTCCTCAGAGCCAGTCAAAACTATTTTAATTGAGACCTTCGGAAAGCGAAGCTCTGAGATTTGATTTTGACAAGTGTAGCCAGGCTGATCGTCTTTCTTCAGCCCTACGTGAGGAAGCACCGTTTACAGTGGGGTTCTGATCATTTCTCCCGGTAATGGCCCTGTCCCACGGTACGAGTTAATTCCACGAGCTCCCTTGAGTTTAAAAAAAAATCAAACTCGTGGTAAGCACAGAGAATGAACGTAGTGGGTACGTCGGAGCTCGGGGACGTGTCTTAGCGGCGCGTTCACGCTAACAGCAGGTACTCGGGAAGACTCGCTAACGGCAGGTAAGCTCGGGAAGACTCGTGAAGATTTTTCAACACGTTGAAAAATGTCCACGAGAGCCCCGAGTACCGACGAGCGGCCATTACCGTAAATCTCCGAGTTCGAATCTGGGCAAACTCGGGAGAACTCTTGGAATGAACTCGTACAGTGGGACAGGGCTTTAACTTGAAGAGAGCATTCTGAAGCAATGGATAATGCTATGCCCGAGATATAGTTATTCTTGAATTAGTTGATAATGGTTCAGCGTGGAATGAAGCTGTGGGGACTGCAGTTATACGACAGTTCAGATTCCACCCCAGTACCACAGGGTCTGTCTCCAGTCTGGTGGAGACACTAATCAGTCAGACAAGAAGCCAGCTCCAGTTCAGGTCAATGTGTAGGAAGGAACTGCAGATGCTGCTTTAAACCAAAGACAGACACAAAATGCTGGAGTAACTCAGTGGGACAGGCAGCATGTCTGGAGAAAAGGAATGGGTGACGTTTCGGGTCTTAAGGGGTTGGACAGGCTAGATGCAGGAAGATTGTTCCCGATGTTGGGGAGGTCCAGGACAAGGGGTCACAGCTTAAGGATAAGGGGGAAATCCTTTAGGACCGAGATGAGAAGGAATTTTTTCACACAGAGAGTGGTGGGTCTCTGGAACTCTCTGCCACAGAGGGCAGTTGAGGCCAGTTCATTGGCTATATTTAAGAGGGAGTTAGATGTGGCCCTTGTGGCTAAGGGGATCAGAGGGTATGGAGAGAAGGCAGGTACGGGATACTGAGTTGGATGATCAGCCATGATCATATTGAATGCTGTGCAGGCTCGAAGGGCCGAATGGCCTACTCCTGCACCTAATTTCTATGTTTCTATGTTTCTATGACCTTTCTTCAGACCAGTTCAATTCAGTTTAGTTTATTGTCACGTGTACCGAGGTCTAGTGACCTGCCCGAGGCTGGGAAATTACTATTGAGTTTAGTTTAGTTTAGTTCAGAGATACAGCGTAGAAACAGGCCCCCCGGCCCATCGAGTCCGTGCCGACCAGCGATCCCTGCACACTAACACTATCCCACACACACCAGGGACAATTTTACATTCATACCAAGCCAATTAACCTACAAACCTGTGCGTGTTTGGAGTGTGGGAGGAAACTGGAGCACCCGGAGGAAACCCACGCGGGTCACGAGAAGAGAACGTACAAACTCCGTACACACCATATAACCATACAACAATTACAGCACGGAAACAGGCCTTCTCGGCCCTTCCAGTCCGTGCCGACCATTTATTTTCCCCTAGTCCCATCTACCTGCACTCAGACCATACCCCTCCATTCCCTTCCCGTCCATATACCTATCCACTTTACTTTTAAATGTTACAATCAATCCTGCCTCCACCACTTCTGCTGGAAGCTCATTCCACACAGCTACCACTCTCTGAGTAAAGAAGTTCCCCCTCATGTTACCCCTAAACTTCTGTCCCTTAATTCTCATGTCATGCCCTCTTGTTTGAATCTTCCCTACCCTCAATGGGAAAAGCTTATCCACGTCAACTCTGTCTATCCCTTTCATCATTTTAAAGACCTCAATCAAGTCCCCCCTTAACCTTCTGCGCTCCAAAGCATAAAGACCTAACTTGTTCAACCTTTCTCTGTAACTTCGTTGCTGGAACCCAGGCAACATTCTAGTAAATCTCCTCTGTACTCTCTCTATTTTGTTGACAGCGCCCGTAGTTGGGATCGAACCCTTCTTTCTGGCGGTGTAATTCTACTGCTGCTCCTCAGTGGGACAATTTTACATTCATCCCAAGCCAATTAACCTACGAACATGTACGTCTTCGGAGTGTGGGAGCAAATCGGAGAAAGCCCACACATAAAGAAAACGCACCAGAGATGCTGCCTGACCTGCCGAGTTACTCCAGCACTCTGGGTCTTCTTTTGTAAACCAGCATCTGCAGTTGCTCGCGTCTACAAGAATGGCAATTGAACATGGTTGGCTAATCCTAGCCTGTGTTGAAACAGCAGGTGGTACGATGTTGCGGGTTGCAACAAGGAGAGGAATCAGGCTATCACTGAGCATGTAGCCAGCCCTCTCTGCCAGACCTCTGGAATACATGGCACTATTAAAACCCACTCCTCTAAAGAAGAGCAGAGATATAATGGAGCATGGAGGGTACACAAAAGGCTGGAGAAACTCAGCAGGTGCAGCAACATCTAAGGAGCGAAGAAGATAGGCGACGTTTCGGGTTGAGACCCTTCTTCAGACTGGTTAGGGATCAGGGAAACGTCTGAAGAAGGGTCTTGACCCGAAACGTCGCTTATCTCCTTCGCTCCTTAGATGCTGCTGCACCCGCTGAGTTTCTCCAGCCTTTTGTGTAACCCTCGATTCTCCAGCATCTGCATTTCCTTCTTTAACAGGGAAACGAGAGATATAGACGGTGATGTGGAGAGATAAAGAACAATGAATGAAAGATATGCAAAAAAGTATCGATGATAAAGGAAGCAGGCCATTGTAAGCTGTTTGTAGTGTGAAAATGAGAAGCTAGTGCGACTTGGGTGGGGGGAAGATAGAGAGAGAAGGAATGCCAGGGCCCGAGGGCTGAGGGAGAGGTGGGAAGGGGAGGAGACAGCCAGGGTTAACAGAATAGAGAAAATTCAATGTTTAAGCCCAGAGGATGCAGACTCCCCAAGCGGAATATGAGGTGCTGTTCCTCCAACTTGCGGTGTTGCTCACTCTGGCCGTGGAGGAGGCCCAGGACCGAGAGGTCGGATACGGAATGGGAGGGGGAATTGAAGTGCTGAGCCACCGGGAGGTCGGGTTGGTTATTGCGGACCGAGCGGAGGTGTTCGGCGAAACGATCGCCCAGCCTCCGCTTGGTCTCACCGATATAGATCAGCTGGCATCTGGAGCAACGGATGCAGTAGATGAGGTTGGAGGAGGTGCAGGTGAACCTCTGTCGGACCTGGAAGGACTGCTTGGGTCCCTGAAAGGCGGTATAATGGACCATGTTTTTGACATGAGAAAGACTGGACTAGAGGTCACAGCCTCAGAATCAAAGGACGTTCCTTTAGGAAGGAGATGAGAAGGAATTTATTTGGCCCGAGGGTGGTGAATCTGTGGAATTCTTTGCCACAGAAGTTCTGTGGAGGCCAAGTCAGTGGATATTTTTAAGGCAGAGATAGATAGATTCTTGATTAGTACAGGTGCCAGAGGTTATGGGGAGAAGGCAGGAGAACGGGGTTAGGAGGGAGAGATAGATCAGCTGCGATTGAATGCTAGAGTAGGCTTGATGGGCCGAATGGCCTAATTCTGCTCCTATCCCTTATGATCTTACGACATGTGCACAGAAAGCATAACACAGACACAGCATTATGTAAACTCAGTTTGCATAATACCTCTTCTGCTCATTACATGTGAATGGGTGCATTTTAAATTCAATTTTGTACCTATAAAATACCAATTAGATCTCAGAGCATGTTATATTAATTCAGTAATTGTCTATCACAATGTGGTTTATTCTGGAGAGACTTTCTCACCCTGACAATTCAGACATTTAATTAGGTCTTCCTAATATTGCTGTGTAAGGATGCTGCCATTTACGGACTTTCTAATGAGCAGTTCTGTTGGAAAATGTCGATTTCTTTTGATGCATCGCACAAACCAACCTCCCTTCCACTGACTCCATTTACACCTCACGCTGACTCAGCAAGGCCAGCAGCATCGTCAAGGACCAGTCTCACCCCCGGTCACTCCCTCTTCTCCCCTCCCCCATCGGGCAAAAGGTACAGAAGTGTGAAAACAAACGCACACACCTCCAGATTCAGGGACAGTTTCTTCCCAGCTGTTATCAGGCAACTGAACCATCCTACCACAACCAGAGAGTGGTCCTGAACTACTATCTACCTCACTGGAGACCATCGCACTATATTCGATTGGGCTATACTGGACTTTATCTTGCTCTAAACGTTATTCATGTTATCCCCTTTAGCATGTATCTGTACACTGTGAATGGCTCGATTTCGTATTCACACTATTCTGTACCTTTTGCCCGATGGGAGAGGAGAGAAGAGGCAGTGGCCGGGGTGAGACTGGTCCATGAAACATATAAGATTATTAAGGGTACACAAAAGGCTGGAGAAACTCAGCGGGTGCAGCAGCATCAAAGGAGCGAAAGAGATAGGCAACGTTTCTTCAGACATACATCAGAGCCAATACATCTTAGATTATTAAGGGTTTGGACACGCTAGAGGCAGGAAACATGTTCCCAATTTTGGGGGAGTCCAGAACCAGGGGCCACAGTTTAAGAATAAGGGGTACGCCATTTAGAACGGAGACGAGGAAACACTTTTACACACAGAGAGTTGTGAGTCTGTGGAATTCTCTGCCTCAGAGGGCGGTGGAGGCCGGTTCTCTGGATACTTTCAAGAGAGAGCTAGATAGGGCTCTTACAGATAGCGGAGTCAGGGGATATGGGGAGAAGGCAGGAATGGGGTACTGATTGTGGATGATCAGCCATGATCACGTTGAATGGTGGTGCTGGCTCGAAGGGCTGAATGTCCAAACTGTCCTTGGAGCCAATACATGTTAGAAGCAATGATAGATTTGTTGAAGAAGGAAATGCAGATGCTGGAAAATCGAAGGTAAACAAAAATGCTGGAGACTCAGCGGGTGCGGCAGCATTAATGGAGCGGGTCAGCACTCTGTGAAACGTCACCTATCCATGTTCTCCACAGATGCTGCCTGACCCGCTGAGTTACTCCAGCACTTTATTAAACTAATTTTATGTTGTTTTACAAATGTATTAGCTACTAGGAGAGTGTAGGAAGAAACTGCAGATGCTGGTTTACACTGAAGAAAGACACAAAGTGCTAGAGATGGAATTCATTTCCATTGTGTGTTTAGCTGCTGTGACACTTCTTGTATAATTCCCAGTGAATTCCCTTTATTTCATCGTTCGGGATGGTCGCCTTGTTAATTCTCCCTCACAAATAAAGCCCAGCGTTTGTCAGATTCGCCTGGATCGCAAGTTCACCAGTTCACAAGTTATAGTAGTAGAATCAGGCCATTCGGCCCATTGGGTCCACTCCGCCATTCAATCATATAACCATATAACCATATACCAATTACAGCACGGAAACAGGCCTTCTCAGCCCTTCCAGTCCGTGCCTACCATTTATTTTCCCCTAGTCCCATCTACCTGCACTCAGACCATACCCCTCCATTCCCTTCCCGTCCATATACCTATCCACTTTACTTTTAAATGTTGCAATCGATCCTGCCTCCACCACTTCTGCTGGAAGATCATTCCACACAGCCACCACTCTCTGAGTAAAGAAGTTCCCCCTCATGTTACCCCTAAACTTCTGTCCCTTCATTCTCATGTCATGCCCTCTTGTTTGAATTTTCCCTACCCTCAATGGGAAAAGCTTATCCACGTCAACTCTGTCTATCCCTTTCATCATTTTAAAGACCTCAATCAAGTCCCCCCTTAACCTTCTGCGCTCCAAAGAATAAAGACCTAACTTTTTCAACCTTTCTCTGTAACTTAGTTGCTGGAACCCAGGCAACATTCTAGTAAATCTCCTCTGTACTCTCTCTATTTTGTTGACATCCTTCCTATAATTAGGCGACCTAAATTGTACACCATACTCCAGAATTGGTCTCACCAATGCCTTGTACAATTTTAACATTACTTCCCTACTCCTATATTCAATGCTCTGATTTATAAAGGCCAGCACACCAAAAGCTTTCTTTACCACCCTATCTACATGCGATTCCACCTTCAGGGAACTATGCACAGTTATTTCTAGATCCCTCTGATCCACAGCATTCTGCCAAAAATGCTGGGGGAACTCAGCAGGTGAGGCAGCACCTATGGAGCGAAGGAATAGGCGACGTTTCGGGTCGGGACCCTCCGCTCCATAGATGCTGCCTCACCCGCTGAGTTTCCCCAGCACCTTCGACATTTCCAGCATTTCCATTCTCATTGACTCTATGACTCATATTTCTAGCATCTGTAGTTTTTTTTGTAACATTGACTGCATCTCCAGGGCAGCCAATTAAACGTTACACACCTGTAATAAACATTCCAGCAAGTGGGAATATGAGTGTGAATGTTGACTGTGAATGGCAACTCACACCTGACTCCAGGTGTTGGCTGCTTTTTTTATCCCTGAAGCTAAACGGCAGGAAGCGAGTGTTTCCGTGCTGCGTTAGGCATTGCTGGCGGTGGCAACGCCTGCATTCACTGGGTTCCTGAGAGGGTTTATTCAGTGGCGTTTAAAGTACCTGGAGGTTGGAGGCAATAATCCAGAACAGGAACCAGTCTGCAGAATACCTGTCCCACTGCGGAGCTCACACAGACAGGCTTTGTTTGTTGCCTCTTGTGTCTGCCAAGCGTTAAAACAATGGGTTCTGTCACTCAGGCCGACATCAGACCAGAAACCTTCAACTCCCCCTCCCATTCCCACACTGACCTCTCTGTCCTGGGCCTCCTCCAGTGCCAGAGTGAGTGAGGCCCAGCGCAAATTGGAGGAGCAGCACCTCATATTTCGCTTGGGCAGCTCACACCCCATCGGTATGGACGTTTGACTTCTCTAACTTCAAGTAGCCCTTGCTTTCCCTCTCTCTCCATCCCCTCTCCCTTCCCAGTTCTCCGCCCAGTCTGACAGTGCCCTTGATTAAAGTTTACCTTTGTAAACTTCGTTGTCACCTTCCCCCTAGCTAACAACGATCTAGTCCACATTTTCCTTCACCTTTGTCCCCTTTGATGGCTAAATTTCACCCAAAACGTCGCCCGTTCCTTCTCTCCAGAGATGCTGCCTGTCCCGCACAGTTACTCCAGCATTTTGTGTCTCTCTTTGGTGTAAACCGGCGTCTGCAGTTCCTTCCTACACAGCCTTGACAGGGATTATCTTGCTCCATTGTGATGGGGATGAAGGCAGCACCCAAACCGGATTTATTTTGTCATTTGGCACGTCCGACATGGCCATGGGCATATTTATCTGTCTCTCAATAATTGAGCTATTTAATGCCTCGAGAAACAGCTCTCACCGCACTAACCGTGGGCGTCTGACACCTGTGTTCTCAGAAGCTTTTAGAACGTGGAACAGTACAGCACAGGAACAGGCCCTTCGGCCCACAAACTGTGCCGAACACTAAAAGGCCAAGATTAAATCACCTCTGCCTGCACGGGATCCATTTCCCTCCTGTGTCTGCCAGGTGTAAGACAACAGATAGTGGTGGAGACGTACACTGTATGTCGTTGTCACTTGCGGGCGGGAGGAGCACCAGGGCAAATTCCTTGTATGTGAATACTTGGCCAATAAACTTATTCATTCATTCATTCATAGTGGCGTTTAAGAGGCTTATGGACATGGAGGGAAATAAATCATGCACAAGCAAAAGAGATTAGTTTATCTCTGTAGAGAAGGTTCACCAGACTGATTCCTGGGATGGCAGGACTTCCATATGAAGAAAGACTGGATAGACTCGGCTTGTACTCGCTGGAATTTAGGAGATTGAGAGGGGATCTTATAGAGGCTTACAAAATTCTTAAGGGGTTGGACAGGCTAGATGCAGGAAGATTGTTCCCGATGTTGGGGAACTCCAGAACAAGGGGTCACAGCTTAAGGATAAGGGGGAAGTCTTTTAGGACCGAGATGAGAAGATCTTTTTTCACACAGAGAGTGGTGAGTCTGTGGAATTCTCTGCCACAGAAGGTAGTTGAGGCCAGTTCATTGGCTATATTTAAGAAGGAGCTAGATGTGGCCCTTGTGGCTAAGGGGATCAGGGGGTATGGAGAGAAGGCAGGTACGGGATACCGAGTTGGATGATCATCCATGATCATATTGAATGGCGGTGCAGGCTCGAAGGGCCGAATGGCCTACTCCTGCACCTATTTTCTATGTTTCTATGTTTCTATCATGTTTGGACATGGACATCGTGGGCCGAAGGACCAGTTCCTGTGCTGTCCCTGTACCTTGTAGCCATTACTCCACCAGGGACTATACTGGAAGTTAGATCATGTACAAATCACAATTAAATACTATCCTACAACAAGGGACATTTTTTTTTACATTTACCAAGCCTACAAACCTGGTCGAACAATCCTTGTTCTCGGCGTACCATCCTTGTTCTCAGGGCCCCATCCCCGACGTCTACCTCCGCTACATCGACGACTGCTTTGGTGTCACCTCCTGCACCCATACACAACTGACTGACTTCATCCATTTCACCACCATCTTCCATACGCCACTCAAATACACCTGGACCATTTCCGACACTTCCCTACCATTACTTGACCTCACCATCTCTATTGCAGGGGATACACTCCTGACCGACATCCACTATAAACCCACTGACTCCCATGGCTATCTGGACTACTCTTCCTCCCACCCTGCTTCCTGTAAGGACTCCATCCCCTATTCCCAATTCCTCCGTCTACGCCGCATCTGCTCCCAGGATGAGGTGTTCCACACCAGAGCATCACAAATGTCCTCGTTCTTCAGGGAATGGGGGTTCCCCTCCCCCACTATAGATGAGGCTCGCACCTGGGTCTCTTCAATACCCAACAACACTGCCCTCTCTCCCCATCCCCCCCACTCGCAACAAGGGCAGAGTCCCACTGGTCCTCATCTTCCACTTCACCAGCTGTCACTGACAACAAAGAGTCCTCCGTCATTTTTGCCACCTCCAACGTGACCCCACCACTCGCCACATCTTCCCATCTCCCCCCCCCCCCCCCCCCCCCCCGCATCAGTCTGAAGAAGGGTTTAGGCCCGAAATGTCACCTATTCCTTCGCTCCATAGATGCTGCCTCACCCGCTGAGTTCCTCCAATGTTTATGTCTACCTTCGATTTTTCCAGCATCTGCAGTTCTTTGTTAATCATGAGGTGATAAGTATAGGAGCAGAATGAGGCCATTCACCCCATCAAGTCTACCCCGCCATTCAATCATGTCTCCCTCCTAACCCCATTCCCCTGCCTTCTTATTTCTCGCTGCAGTGGTCTTGTGGTTTGTGGGTGAGTGGAACATATCTGTGTTCCCGCTGATCAGAGCAGTGTCGAGCATCCGCGCCACCGGTAGAACAAGCTCCACTTGCTCGGCCTCTTCAGTGATTAAATATTTACATAGTGTCCAACCCTTCTGTGGGAAACGTATAATTAGTCACACGCAGCTTTCCATTCAGCTGGGAATGTCAGGTGCTTTCACAGACGTGAAGGAGAGCAGAGGGGAGAACGGTTTAGGAATGTCTCTGTCTATGTGTGTGTGTGTGTGTGTGTGTGTGAGTAGCTGCTCCTCCCCGCACATGCTGAGACTGGCTGTTGACACTGTTCACCTGCTGAAATCCTCACTGCAGGATGTGAATCAGTGTTCTCCACAAGGGTGGTGCCTGTGCATTAACCCATTCACGTCTGCCTCGCCGTGGTCTAGGCAGCTTCCTGCTTCGCTCTGACTTACAGCAGGAGCCGCGCCACTCAATCATGCCACTAAATGCCCACGAATAAGGTGTATCAACAACTGATAGCTCTTCTCCGTAATTGCC
Organism: Raja brachyura; assembly: GCA_963514005.1. Next base: position 65,021,698 of record OY740794.1, read on the forward strand.
ACCTTGTCATAGAAACATAGAAACATAGAAACTAGGTGCAGGAGTAGGCCATTCGGCCCTTCGAGCCTGCAACGCCATTCAATATGATCATGGCTGATCATCCAACTAAGTATCCCGTACCTGCCTTCTCTCCATACCCTCTGATCCCCTTAGCCACAAGGGCCACATCTAGCTCCCTCTTAAATATAGCCAATGAACTGGCCTCAACTACCCTCTGTGGCAGAGAGTTCCAGAGACCCACCACTCTCTGTGTGAAAAAAGTCCTTCTCATCTCGGTCCTAAAGGATTTCCCCCTTATCCTTAAGCTGTGACCCCTTGTCCTGGACCTCCCCAACATCGGGAACAATCTTCCTGCATCTAGCCTGTCCAACCCCTTAAGAATTTTGTAAGTTTCTATAAGATCCCCTCTCAATCTCCTAAATTCCAGTGAGTATAAACCGAGTCTATGCAGTCTTTGTTCATAAGACAGTCCTGACATTCCCAGGAATCAGTCTGGTGAACCTTCTCTGCACTCCCTCTATGGCAATAATGTCCTTCCTCAGATTTGGAGACCAGAACTGTACGCAATACTCCAGGTCATGGTGGAGAAGCTTGTGTGGACCTGAGATCCTGAGAGCGATGCCAATAGTCAATAGACAATAGGTGCAGGATTAGGCCATTCGGGCCTTCGAGCCAGCACCGCCATTCAATGTGATCGTGGCTGATCATCCACAATCAGTACCCCGTTCCTGCCTTCTCCCCATATCCCCTGACTCCGCTATCTTTAAGAGCTCTCTCTTGAAATCATCCAGAGAACCTGCCTCCACCGCCCTCTGAGGCAGAGAATTCCACAGACTCACCACTCTCTGTGAGAAAAAGTGTTTCCTCGTCTCCGTTCTAAATGGCTTACTCCATATTCTTAAACTGTGGCCCCAGGTTCTGGACTCCCCCAACATCGGGAACATGTTTCCTGCCTCTAGTGTTTCCAAGCCCTTAACGATGCTGTCTGGAGCGATGCTCCTGGTAGGGCCACCCATGGCGGTAAGGTCGAGGGGGAGGTCTCTGACAAAGAGCAATCCAACCAAGACCTCAACGGTGGAACAGGCGGAGGACGATGGCTGACCTTAGTGGAGCGTCACAACGGCTGGGAAGGCGGATGAAGGCTGCAGCAGAAAAAGGTCTCCGGTCGTCTTGGATTCCATGCCACTGGATCCTGACCCAGATCTGTCAAGGACCGTGGGGTGGCTGTCTGTGCACCAGTCTCCCCACGTTAAACAAAGTCATGCACAGGAGTCCTCCAATATAGGGAATCCACCCTAATGAGCCCATGGAGAGGAGAGGAGAGGACAGTCATACTCGTTTCAAGTGACCGAAGATGATGATATTTTCCTGATCAGCGAAAACACTTGCCCGAGCTAAAGGGAGAGCTTGGGCAGGTTTGGGTTTATTTCTAGAGGCATAGAGTGATACAGTATGGAAACAGGCCCTTCGGCCCAACTTGCCCACACCGGCCAACATGCCCCAGCTACACTAGTCCCACCTGCCTGAGTTTGGCCCACATCCCTCCAAACCAGTCCTATCCATGCACCTGTCTGACTGTTTCTTAAAAATTGGGATAGTTCCAGCCTCAACTACCTCCTCTGGCATCTCGTTCCTTACACCCAACACCCTTTGTGTGAAAAAGAGTCGTACCTTGTTCTGGTCACCCCTGGATTTTCAACATTTTGAACATTTTCGGCGACCGGCTGCGACTATGACGGGTGCCGGCAGTCACCGAAAAACTTGCGTAAGTGTGACAGGCCCGTAAGAATGCCATTGTTCTATCTGGGAGAGAACCATTGCGTGCTGTGTATATAGAAGAATATTGTCAGAACTTGGATCCTTTTCTGCATATTCCTGTGCATGAGTGGTGTTGCACATGTTGGATGTTGCCACTGATGGTTTGTGCGACCACTAACGACCATCTGGAACGGGCTCTGGTGATCGCGGTTCACAGTTCCCCAGTGTGGGTCTGTCCCAATGTTTGCCCAGACTTACTGATGTCATGGGTTGGGGGCCACATGTTCGCTGCACCTGGGGCAATGCTTGCAGCATCTGCACGTAGCCCACTACCTGGGCTGTTCATAGAGTCACAGAGACACAGAGTCACGGAGTCACAGAGACACAGAGATACACAGTCACAGTCACAGAGACACTGAGTCACAGAGTCACAGAGACACAGAGACACAGAGACACAGAGACACAGAGACACAGAGTCACAGAGTCACAGAGACACAGAGTCGCACAGACACACAGACACAGAGTCACAGAGTCACAGAGACACAGACACAGAGTCACAGAGACACAGAGACACAGAGTCACAGAGACACAGAGACACAGAGACACAGTCACAGAGACACAGAGACACAGAGACACAGAGACACAGAGACACAGAGACACAGTCACAGAGACACAGAGACACAGAGACACAGAGACAGTCACAGAGACACAGAGTCACAGAGACACAGAGACACAGAGACACAGTCACAGAGACACAGAGACACAGAGACACAGAGACAGTCACAGAGACACAGAGTCACAGAGTCACAGAGACACAGACACAGAGTCACAGAGACACAGAGACACAGAGTCACAGAGACACAGAGACACAGAGACACAGTCACAGAGACACAGAGACACAGAGACACAGAGACACAGAGACACAGAGACACAGTCACAGAGACACAGAGACACAGAGACACAGAGACAGTCACAGAGACACAGAGACCCAGAGACACAGAGACATATCCCCTGACTCTGCTATCTTTAAGAGCCCTATCTAGCTCTCTCTTGAAAGTATCCAGAGAACCGGCCTCCACCGCCCTCTGAGACAGAGAATTCCACAGACTCACAACTCTCTGTGTGAAAAAATGTTTCCCCATCTCCGTTCTAAATGGTTTACCCCTTATTCTTAAACTGTGGCCCCTGGTTCTGGACTCCCCCAACATCGGGAACATGTTTCCTGCCTCTAGCGTGTCCAATCCCCTAATAATCCTATATGTTTCAATAAGATCCTTCCAACACACAGTTTAAAGTGGTGTTGTGTTCACCAAGACACGATGGGCCGAAGGGCCTTTTCATGTACTGCACACTTCTCTGAATCTATGTAGTTCAGCTTTAGTTTAGTTAGAGACACAGCGCGGGTGCAGACCCTTCGGCCCACTGAGTCCGTGCAGACCAGCGATCCCCGCACACTAACACTATCCTACACACACTGGGAACAATTCACATTTTTCATGCCAAGCCAATTAACCTACAATCCCGTGCATGTTTGGAATGTTGGAGGAAACCGGAGCGGGTCATGAGAAGAGAACGTGCAAACTCCGTACCGACATTCTGTGGAATACTCTGCCTCAGTGGGCGGTGGAGGCCGGTTCTCTCGATGTTTTCAAGAGAGAGCTACATAGGGCTCTTAAAAACAGCGGAGTCAGGGGATATGGGGAGAAGGTGGGAATGGGGTACTGATTGGGGATGATCAGCCACGATCACATTGAATGGCGGTGCTGAGCTCGAAGGGCCGAATGGCCTACTCCTGCACCTATTGTCTATTGACAGCGCCCGTAGTTGGGATCGAACCCTGGTCTCTGGAGCAGTAAAGCCTTGTAAAGGGCCTGTCCTACCAGCATCCGACTCCATGCGATGAGCGCGATCAAACTAGAAGCGGGGGCCGCGCGGAGGTCGGGTGATCCCCTGTACAGGGCTGTTCCATCCAGCATGTGCCTGCATGCGGCAAGCGCGACCAAACCGGCAGCAAGGGCCGCGCGGAGGTCGGGTGAGTGGCGCAACGCGGCACAAAGTGAGGCGAACTTGGAGCAAAGTCTTAAAGGTAAGTTCGCCAGGACAGAGAGGGACACACAGAGAGGGGCACAGAGGCACACACACAGAGGGCCACGGAGGCACCTACAGAGAGGGTCACGGAGGCTCCTACAGAGAGGGTCACGGAGCCACACACATAGAGGGTCACGGAGGCACCTACAGAGAGGGTCATGGAGGCACGACGTCGAGGCGGTGTGTAATGCGTCGAGGCGACTGCGAGTCGACAAGCCGTTGCCGCGCGGAATTTTTGAACATAGTCAGTTTTTCGGAGCCCCGCGCGATGTCGGGACGAACTCCGCACAATTCCACACGGCTCCGGCAATCGAAGTGGGACCGGCCCCGCGACGCCGGACGGCTCAAGCGACCACGTTAGGTCGCGCTCATCGCATGGAGGTGCATGCTGGTGGGACAGGCCTTTAAGGCAGTAAGTCTACTGCTGCGCCACCATGGGGCCCCGCAATTGACCTATCGATCAATTTTCATTTCCAGCAATTATAACTCAGAAAATTAGCTTGACAATGTTAATTATTATAAACATCAACACTAGCGATTTATTTTCATGCCATACTGAGACAGAGTCCTAGTCATGGTGTAAGATTGTAGTTTAATCCGAGCTATAGTTTTGTCATCGAAACATCTGTAATATAAATAGTGCAGCATAGTTAAGCTTGCCTTTTGGGATAAGGCCCAACAGTTTAATATAATCAATCTCGCTCACAATACTTTATCTAATTGCTCTGTCATTTTCTTCTTCTGGTCTATTCCCTTTTAATTAATTTCATTCCTCCTCTGGTACACCTCGAGTGTCACGGTGGCGCAGCGGTAGAGTTGCTGCCTCACAGCGCCAGAGACCCCGGGTTCCATCCCGACTACGGGCGCTGTCTGTACGGAGTTTGTACGTTCCCTCCCCGTGACCCGCGTGGGTTTTCTCCGGGTGCTCCGGTTTCCTCCCGCACTCCAAAGACGGATTTGCAGGTTAATTGGCTTTGGTGTCATTGTAAATTGTCCCTAGTGTGTGTAGGATAGTGTTAGTGTACGGGGATCGCTGGTCGGCACGGACTCGATGGGCCGAAGGGCCTGTTTCCGTGCTGTATCTCTAAACTAAACTTAAAAATATAGTCCTATTTCTGAAGCCTGTCTTTATTTAGATGAATAGTTGAGGCAGGGACTATCGCAACGTCCAAGGAACATTTAGACGGGTACATGGATAGGACAGGGTTGGTGGGATATGGACCAAACGCGGGCAGGTGGGACTAGTGTAGCTGGGACATGTTGGTACGGAGTTTGCACGTTCTCCCCGTGACCTGCGTGGGTTTTCTCCGGGTGCTCCGGTTTCCTCCCACACTCCAGGTTTGCAGGTTAATTGGCTTGTTGTAATTGTAAATTGTCCCTAGTGTGTGTAGGATAGTATTAATGTACGGGGATCGCTGGTCGGTGCGGACCCGGTGGGCCGAAGGGCCTGTTTCTCTAAACTAAACTTAACTAAACTATACTTGGTGCCTTCCAAATATAATTCCATGCCTCAGTAAAAGTAAACATTGATTAAATGTTCTGTCTGGAGAAACCTTTCTAACTTTGATTTGAAATTCGGCCGTTTCCTCTAACATCTCAAATAGCTGGACCTTTCATAACACAGCCACACTGAGCCAGGAAGCGAATATCAAATTCTTCAAAACTAAACACGCAGCCCACATATTATTCATCACTCTGATTACGTGACTGACTGTGTTTACTTTAGTTTGGCGATACAGCGCAGAAACAGGCTCTTCGGCCCACCGAGTCCGCGCCGACCAGCGATCCCCGCACACTGACACTATCCCACGCGCATTCGGGACAATTCATGATTCTTACGAAGCCAATTAACCTACAGACCTGCACGTCTTTGGAGTGTGGGAGGAAACCGGAGCACCCGGAGAAAACCCACGCAGGTCACGGGGAGAACGTACAAACTCCGTACAGACAGCACCCGTAGTCGGAATGGAACCCGGGTCTCTGGCGCTGTGAGGCAGCAACTCTACCGTTGCGCCACCGTGACGACCTTTGTGTCTGCTCAGGAAACCTGCTGCGGTTTTAACTTTATGGTCCCAGCTGAAAAGAAAATGGCCTGACTTAAAGCGACCAAGCCGGATCCTGCAAGTTTTATGTTTAACGTTGGAAGATGGATTATCATCTTCTCGAGGCACCAAACCCTTTAATTCATTTGTTAAAGAAGGAACTGCAGATGCTGGAGAATCGAGGGTTACACAAAAGGCTGGAGAAACTCGGCGGGTGCAGCAGCATCTAAGGAGCGAAGGAGATAGGTGACGTTTCTCTTTAAAAAAAAAATAAAGCACATACAACACATAGTCCTCCGCCTGTTTCGTCACCTCCAACGTGACCCCTCCACTCGCCTCATCTTCCCATCTCCCCCTTGTCTGCCTTCCGCAAAGACCGCTCCCTCCGCAACTCCCTTGTCAATTCTTCCCTTCCATCCCGCTCCACCCCTTCCCCGGGCACTTTCCCTTGCAACCGCAAGAGATGCTACACTTGTCCCTTCACCTCCCCCCTCCACTCCTTTCAGGGACCCAAGTAGTCCTTCCAGGTCCGACAGAGGTTCACCTGCACCTCCTCCAACCTCATCTACTGCATCCGTTGCTCCAGATCTATATCGGTGAGGCTGGGCGATCGTTTCGCCGAACACCTCCGCTCGGTCCGCAATAACCAACCCGTCCTCGCGGTGGCTCAGCACTTCAACTCCCCCTCCCATTCCATATCCGACCTCTCGGTCCTGGGCCTCCTCCACGGCCAGAGTGAGCAACACCGCAAGTTGGAGGAACAGCACCTCATATTCCGCTTGGGGAGTCTGCATCATCTGGGCTTAAACATTGAATTCTCTCAATTCTGTTAACCCTTGCTGTCTCCTCCTCTTCCCACCTCTCCCTCAGCCCTCGGGCCCTGGCATTCCCTCTCTCTCTATCCCTCCCCCACCCAAGTCGCACTAGCTTCTCATTTTCAACCTACAAAGGAAGAAGGGTCTCGACCCGAAACGTCGCCTATCTCCTTCGCTCCTTAGATGCTGCTGCACCCGCTGAGTTTCTCCAGCCTTTTGTCTACCTTTAATTCATTTATTAATTTTCCGAAGGCTAATTCATCATTTCGAAGATTATAATTTTTTTTTCTCTGCCTCTAAAATCGAAAGTTCCCTCCCATCGGCTGCCTCCCTCACAAGTAAATTAAGAGGAAACAAATTTACAAAGTAAAGGTCCACCACCCAAGTTCCAGCAACTGGAGGTCCGCCACCTCATTTAATCTGGACAAAATTACGAGAGCGCTCTTGATATCCCACCCGGATGTCGCCCCCGTGGCCGGGTGAGGCGCAGGTTAGGCGTTCGTTTCGCTGAACACCTCCGCTCAGTCCGCCCAAACCTACCTGATCTCCTGGTTGCTCAGCACTTTAACTCCCCCTCCTAATCTCAATCCCACACCGCCCTTTCTGTCCTGGTTCTCCTCCATTGTCAGTGAGGCCCAGGGCAAATTGGAGGAACAGCACCTCATATTTCGCATTTTTCCTTGATCTCCATCCCCTTTGTCCTGTTGTCACACCTTACAGTTGCTTATCTCTGTATCTCCCTCTCCCCTGATTCAGATGGAAGAGTGGGCTGAAAGATGGCAGATGGTGTTTAATGCTGATAAGTGTGAGGTGCTACATCTTGGCAGGACAAATCAAAATAGGACGTACATGGTAAATGGTAGGGAATTGAGGAACGCTGTGGAACAGAGGGATCTAGGAATAACTGTGCATAGTTCCCTGAAGGTGGAATCGCATGTAGATAGGGTGGTAAAGAAAGCTTTTGGTGTGCTGGCCTTTATAAATCAGAGCATTGAATATAGGAGTAGGGAAGTAATGTTAAAATTGTACAAGGCATTGGTGAGACCAATTCTGGAGTATGGTGTACAATTTTGGTCGCCTCATTATAGGAAGGATGTCAACAAAATAGAGAGAGTACAGAGGAGATTTACTAGAATGTTGCCTGGGTTCCAGCAACTAAGTTACAGAGAAAGGTTGAACAAGTTAGGTCTTTATTCTTTGGAGCGCAGAAGGTTAAGGGGGGACTTGATTGAGGTCTTTAAAATGATGAAAGGGATAGACAGAGTTGACGTGGATAAGCTTTTCCCATTGAGGGTAGGAAAGATTCAAACAAGAGGGCATGACATGAGAATTAAGGGACAGAAGTTTAGGGGTAACATGAGGGGGAACTTCTTTACTCAGAGAGTGGTGGCTGTGTGGAATGATCTTCCAGCTGAAGTGTTGGAGGCAGGATCGATTTTAACATTTAAAAGTAAAGTGGATAGGTATATGGACGGGAAGGGAATGGAGGGGTATGGTCTGAGTGCAGGTAGATGGGACTAGGGGAAAATAAATGGTCGGCACGGACTGGAAGGGCCGAGAAGGCCTGTTTCCGTGCTGTAATTGTTATATGGTTATATGGTTAAGGGTCTCGACCCAAAATGTCACCCATTCCTTCTCTCCAGAGGTGCTGCCTGTCCCGCTGAGTCACTCCAGCATTCCCTCATCCTGTATCTGTACGCTGTGAATGGGCTCGATTGTAATCACGTACTGTCTTTACGCTGGCTGGTTAGCGCGCAACAAAAAGCTTTTCACTGTACCTCGGTACACGTGACAGTAGACTAAACTGATTGAGATATTTCTGATACTTCAGCCAGCTGTCTTGCGACGGCATATTTTCAGTCCTGCTGTTTCCAGAACCATGGTGACTCATGGGGCAATTCGTAATTCTCCTCTGAACATTCTCAGAACATTCTCATTTCCTTCCATATCGTTTTTTTTTTCCTGCAGAGAATCAACGCGGCATTAATTGATTTATCGGAGCGCCTGTTCCGCATATTCGCATGTCAGCAGGGAGTATTCTCAAGTCAGCCTCTGTGTCAGGTCACTTAATACACGTCTTCTCACACTCCGCTCCCAGTCCAAAGTAAACAATCCAACTCGGCATACGTTACCCATTCCTCGGAAGCATTCTTCCACAGTTGGATCACGTCTCCTCCCAATCTTCTTCCCCTTCTTCCCTCTAATGAAAAATAAGTTCATCCTGGAATTATATTAAAACCTGGTGATCCAGGCACGCGCATTGTGCCAAGCCACTGGACCTAATTAATGACAGCAAGACATTTCTTGGCACCATCTGGTTAATCTTGGCAAGTGTGCAACTGCGTTACATTTGGCAGCGTTCACCAAGCGTCATTTCTTCGGGCTGCTAACCGTAGATGTAAGACATGAAAGTGAAAAATAACAGAAGAGAAAAGTGCCTGCGGGGGATATACTTGTTTGCGATTCCTCATCTTCCAGAATGCTTATCATCTCATTTGCAAATGAGAGATTGAAGAATCCCATGTCTCGTTGGGACACAGAGTTTGTTTAAGAAACTTCCTCTGTAAGCAGATGCTGGCAGTTGTTTTGCACAGAATGTTTCAAACCAGAAACTCACACCACAACCACAAAGTAGTCTTATTAATCCCAGATTTTAAACAGTTACCCCGTTGTCTGAGGAAGAACTCAAACAGCGTGACATCGATCTGCCCCAGACGTGAGATTATTGCAAGGATATTGCGATCAACTATATGTTCGTTATGTTTTATTTGGAGGGAAATTTGGAGGCTAGATGCAGGAAGATTGTTCCCGATGTTGGGGAGGTCCAGGACAAGGGGTCACAGCTTAAGGATAAGGGGGAAATCCTTTAGGACCGAGATGAGAAGGACTTTTTTCACACACAGAGTGGTGAGTCTCTGGAACTCTCTGCCACAGAGGGTAGTTGAGGCCAGTTCATTGGCTATAGTTAAGAGGGAGTTAGATGTGGCCCTTGTGGCTAAGGGGATCAGAGGGTATGGAGAGAAGGCAGGTACGGGATACTGAGTTGGATGATCAGCCATGATCATATTGAATGGCGGTGCAGGCTCGAAGGGCCGAATGGCCTACTCCTGCACCTAATTTCTATGTTTCTATCTTTCTATGTTTAAATGGCAAAGACAAATTGCAGCCAGAATTTTCTCTTCTCCCCTCTCCCATTGGGCAAGAGGTACAAAAGTGTGAAAACGCACACCTCCAGATTCAGGGACAGTTTCTTCCCAGCTGTTATCAGGCAACTGAACCATCCTACCACAACCAGAGAGCAGTGTTGAGCTACTATCCACCTCTTTGGTGACCCTCGGCCTATCTTTGATTGGACATTATTGGCTTCAGTTCTGATCTTCCCGCCTACCTCATGAAACCTACCCTGCAGTTTTTATTCTGCACTTCGGTACTTTTGCCTTTGGACTAACTGTCCGAATTGACTCATAATTTTAATTTTAGTTTAGAGAAACAGCACGGAACAGGCCCTTCATAAGATCATAAGGAATAGAAATAGAATTAGGCCATTCATAGAAACATAGACAATAGAATGGAGTAGGCCATTCGGCCCTTCGAGCCTGCACCGCCATTCAATATGATCATGGCTGATCATCCAACTCAGTATCCCGTACCTGCCTTCTCTCCATACCCTCTGATCCTCTTAGCCACAAGGGCCACATCTAACTCCCTCTTAAATATAGCCAATGAATTGGCCTCAACTACCCTCTGTGGCAGAGAGTTCCAGAGACCCACCACTCTGTGTGTGAAAAAAGTCTTTCTCATCTCGGTCTTAAAGGAATTCCCCCTTATCCTTAAGCTGTGACCCCTTGTCCTGGACCTCCCCAACATTGGGAACAATCTTCCTGCATCTAGCCTGTCCAATCCCTTAAGAATTTTGTAAGTTTCGGCCCATCAAGTCTACTCCGCCACTCAATCATGGCTGATCTGTCTCTCCCTCCTAACCCCATTCTCCTGCATTCTCCTCATAACCCCTGACCCCCAGTCTAATTAAAAAATTATCTATCTCTACCTTAAATATATCCACTGACTTGGCCTCCACAGCCGTCTGTGGCAAAGAATTCCACAGATTCACCACCTTCTGACTAAAGAAGGTCCACCGAGTCTGCACCGCACACTAACACTATCCTACACACACTAGGGGACAATTTTACTATTACAAACCAAGCTAATGAACCTACAAACCTGTAAGGTAACCGAAGATCTCGGAGAAAACCCACGCAGGTCACGGGGAGAACGTGCAAACTCCGTATAGACAGCGCTCGTAGTCGGGATGGAACCCCGGTCTCTGGCGCTGTGAGGCAGCAACTCTACCGCTGCGCCACCGTGACGCCCTCTATGTATTTTGTACAGTGTGATATTTCTGGACAGCACACAAACAAACGTTTTTCACTGTCTCTCGGTCCACATGACATAATAAACTCATTTCAATACCAACAGCAAGTCCTGGTTCAGTATGGTGATTGGTTTGGCAGCACCAAAGTAATACATTTGGGCTGAAAGAGGCAAGAAAAGGCACACAGGGAAGATGAGCCTTAAGGGCCTGTCCCACTTTCACAACCTAATTCACCACCATTTTACTCGTGGACATTTTTCATCATGTTAGAAAAACGCCGCGACCCACTTGATGCCACGAGTACCTTCGACTAGCATCATGACCTCCTGCGACCTACCTATGACCTCCTACGACCCCATGACGACCATGCTGCGAGTATGAGTCAAGGGCAAACTCGGCAGAGGTCGTGGAAGTGGGACAGGCCCTTTATAAGTAATCTGCATACAGGACTAATGCAAAGATTCGGTGTTGGACCTTGCTCCCTCAGCACTTTTCCAAAGGGCATTTTACGTCTCAAATCTGTGACTTACATGGTGTTTATATTCAGACTTCGCTCCGTAAGGGCCTGTCCCACTTAAGGGCCTGTCCTACCAGCATCCGACTCCATGCGATGAGCGCGATCAAACTAGAAGCGGGGGCCGCGCGGAGGTCGGGTGATCCCTGTACAGGGCCGTTCCCACCAGCATGCGCCTGCATGCGGCAAACGCGACCAAACCGGCAGCGGGGGCCGCGCGGAGGTCGGGTGAGGGCGCTACGTGGCGCAAAGTGAGGTGAACTTGGAGCGAAGTCTTAAAGGTAAGTTCGCCAGGACAGAGAGGGGCACACAGAGAGGGGCACTGAGGCACACACTGAGAGGGCCACAGAGCCACACACAGAGGGCCACGGAGCCACACACAGAGAGGGTCACGGAGGCACCTACAGATAGGGTCGCGGAGGCACGACGTCGAGACGGTGTGTAATGCGTCGAGGCGATTGCGCGCTGACAAGCCGTCGGAGCCCCGCGTGATGTCGGGACGAACTCCGCACAATTCCGCACGGCTCCGGCGATCGAAGTGGGACCGGCCCCGCGACCACGTTAGGTCACGCTCATCGCATGGAGTTTCATGCTGGTGGGACAGGCCCTTAAGGCGATTTTTAGGCAACTGCTGGCGTAGCAGGACTGGCGAAAAAACGGCGACTGGACCCTCCCTACGACAATGTCTATGACAACCTACCACCTAGTCAATGGCATGCTACGGCAAGCTGCCGACAACCAGCGATACAATTCCTCGCGACTCGGGACATCCTTCTACGATAACCTTCGACCACACAGGCGACGACCTATGACAACCAAGGTCAACCTACGTCCACCCGCGACAAGCCACGATAAGCAACGACCCTGTCGGCGACAACTGAAGACAATTCAGTCGCCGGTTGCCGTAGGCAGTCGCCAATGGAATTCACCGCAGTCAGCACCCGGCGACAACCTGCGTCACCCGGCGACAACCTACGACAGGTGAAGACAGGCAACGTCAAGCCCACAGTCGGCGAAAGGTTTTGAACATTTCAAAATCCAGTGGGGACAAGAAAAAAGTTATAGCTCTTGTGGAGACAACTCACGACAACACAGGCGCCACACCGCGACCATGTGGCGATGGCCTACATTCCAGCTGTCGCCGAAAAAATCGAGGGACAGACCCTTTTTGCGGCCAGGTGGTACAATATGTTACTCCCATGAAGAATATAATGTACCAGGAAGTGAAGCTGTACCATAACATGAGGGGAATAGATCATGGGAATGCACAGGCCAGGCGAGGCCAGGCCAGGCCAGGGGAATCAAGAACCAGGGGACATGGGTTTAAGGTGAGGGGGGGAAAGATTTAATAGGGACCTGAGGGGCAACTTTTTCACACAGAGGGTGGTGGGTGTATGGAGTGTGCGGCCAGAGGAGGTAGCTGAGGCTGGGACTATAACAGCATTTAAAATGACACAAGGGCAGGTACATGGATAGGAAAGGTTTACAGGGATGTGGGCCAAACGCGGGCAGGTGGGACTGGATGAGAGGCCTCAACCTAGTGTTTAGTTTAGTGTAGAGATACATAGAAACATAGAAACATAGAAATGAGGTGCAGGAGTAGGCCATTCGGCCCTTCGAGCCTGCACCGCCATTCAATATGATCATGGCTGATCATCCAACTCAGTATCCCGTTCCTGCCTTCTCTCCATACCCTCTGATCCCCTTAGCCAGAAGGGCCACTTCTAACTCCCTCTTAAATATAGCCAATGAACTGGCCTCAACTACCCTCTGTGGCAGAGAGTTCCAGAGACCCACCACTCTCTGTGTGAAAAAAGTCCTTCTCATCTCGGTCCTAAAGGATTTCCCCCTTATCCTTAAGCTGTGACCCCTTGTCCTGGACCTCCCCAACATCGGGAACAATCTTCCTGCATCTAGCCTGTCCAACCCCTTAAGAATTTTGTAAGTTTCTATAAGATCGCCTCTCAATCTCCTAAATTCTAGAGAGTATAAACCGAGTCTATGCAGTCTTTGTTCATAAGACAGTCCTGACATCCCAGGAATCAGTCTGATGAACCTTCTCTGCACTCCCTCTATGGCAATAATGTCCTTCCTCAGATTTGGAGACCAGAACTGTACGCAATACTCCAGGTGTGGTCTCACCAAGACCCTGTACAACTGAAGTAGAACCTCCCTGCTCCTATACTCAAATCCTTTTGCTATGAAAGCTAACATACCATTCGCTTTCTTCACTGCCTGCTGCACCTGCATGCCTACTTTCAATGACTGGTGTACCATGACACCCAGGTCACGCTGCATCTCCCCTTTTCCTAATCGGCCTCCATTTAGATAATAGTCTGTTTTCCTATTTTTGCCACCAAAGTGGATAACCTCACATGTATCCACATTATACTGCATCTGCCAAACATTTGCCCACTCACCCAGCCTATCCAAGTCACCATGCAGTCTCCTAGCATCCTCCTCACAGCTAACACTGCCCCCCAGCTTAGTGTCATCCGCAAACTTGGAGATATTGCCTTCAATTCCCTCATCCAGATCATTAATGTACAGCATGGAAACAGGCCCTTTGGCCCACCGTATCCGCGCCAACCAGCGATCACCTGATCAGGAGAATGAGGTTGAGCGGGGGATGAAGATCAGCCATGATTGAATGGTGGGGTATACTTGATGGGCCGAATGGCCTAATTCTGCTCCTATCACATATGAACTCATGAGCAGTGGGGGAAGGCAGGGGTGTACAGGACCTCACTTGACCCCAATGCCTTCTCCTGCTTGTGCAAGCTGGTAGTTTTGGGACAGACATCTCCCCGGACATCTCAAGGGGCTGCTACAGCGCCAGAGACGTGGGTTCGATCCCGACTACGGGCGCTGTCTGTACGAAGTTTGCACGTTCTCCCCGTGACCTGCGTGGGTTTTCTCCGAGATCTTCGGTTTCCTCCCACACTCCAAAGACGTACAAAGTAGGTTAACCGGCTTGGTGTAAATGCATAAATGTACAATTGTCCCTAGTGTGTGTAGGGTAGTCACAAAAAGCTGGAGTAACTCAGTGGGACAGGCGGCATCTCTGGAGAGAAGGAATGGGTGATGTTTCGGGTCGAGACCCTTCTTCAGACTAGTCAGGGGAAAGGGAAACGAGAGATAGTACGATGATGTAGAGAGATAAAGAACAATGAATGAAAGATACATGCAAAATATGATAGTGGAAACAGGCCATTGTTAGCTGTTTGCTGGGTGAAAACGAGACGCAGGTGCGACTTGGGTGGGGGAGGGGTAGAGAGAGTGGGAATGTCGGGGTTACTTGAAGTTGGAGAAATCAATATCCATACCACTGGGCTGCAATCTGCCCAGGCGGAAATGTGAGATGCTGTACCTCCAATTGGTGCTGGACCTCACTCTTGGTCTCCGGTCCCAGAACAGGAAGGTCAGTGTGGGAATGGTGTTAGTGAGCGGGGATCGCTGGTCGGCACGAACTCGGTGGGCCGAAGGGCCTGTTTCCTCGCTGTATCTCTAAACTAAGCCCAAGGTCGGCAAAAATGCTGGGGAAACTCAGCGGGTGAGGCAGCACCTATGGGGAGAGTAGATCCTCATCCACATTGAGATCCTCCAGCATTTTTGTCTACCTCCGATTTTTCCAGCATCTGCAGTTCTTTCTTACAACTAAACGCCAAAATCAGAACTTGACACGGAATCAAATAGAAGGCCTTAACGAGCAGTTTCCTGGTCTTATCTCCCCCGATGGGCTGTGGTGAGATGGAAGCCGGAACCGACACATGAAGGGAGGGTGTGGGAACAAGCTTTGGAAAGTTGCCTTTGTTTCACGAATCGGACTCTTGCCTGCCACCTGTTGGAGATGGAACATGGTCCTTTCAACATCGATGGTCCTTTCAACATTGGATCATTTTACTACCACCATTGTGGGAACGCATTGCTGCCTCGCCATTGTGTTTCAGACAAGGTTTACAATTTTGTTGTGCAGCATTGTGAATCATTGATATTATTTGAATGAATGATGATAAATGTAACCATGAATGTATAATTATTACCGGCAAACAATATTTTATCTAAATATTGATTTAACTAACTCCATTAATACTCTAACTCTCCAAAAATAAATAATTATGCAGCACCACTGAAGAGAAAGGATGATTAATAAACGTTCAACAGCGCTGCCTTTCGGGACAACACAATCTTTATGCGCCTATGGTCCAGTGTTTGTGGAGGTTTTATCTCTCTGCAAACATCGCTCTTTCTTGCTCGCATCATCATTGTGAATGTCCCGCTCACAATGAGTTTGTGTTTGTTTGGGGGAACAGATGTTGGGGGAGTGAGGTCAACAGGATCAGGAATCGCATGCAATAATTGGACTTGGTTCTTGCAGAAGACTCCAACAGGCCTGTCCCACTTAAGGCGAGTTTTTGGGCGACTACAGGCGACTGCCAAAACATTTTCAAACTTGTTGAAAATTTTGTGGCGACAATTTGGGCTGTCGTAGGTTGTCGTAGGTTGTTGCCAGGTCATGTAGGTTGTCCCCAGGTGACGTAGGTTGTCCCCAGGTACTGACTTTGGTGAATTCCATTGTCCTGGTCGCTGGCTGTCGCCTAGAAAAAGGTCTAAGTGGGACAGGCCCATTAACCACTGTAGAGCGGTTGGAACTCGCTGGAGAGCGGGCAGGTTCATTGAGGTAATCGGAGTGCGGGAGCACTGTACAAAGACCCACATGTCCTTGGCAATTGCCTCAGCAACTGGGTGGACATGTTGCTTCTTTGTTTCGTGTCCATCATCTATGTTTCAGATGTTGGGCCAGGCTCGTGCACAGTGGGCAGCCTTCCCTTTTGCCACTGCTAGATCTTCCAGGCAGTATTGCTCACCAAC
This sequence comes from Raja brachyura, assembly GCA_963514005.1. The sequence goes on from OY740794.1 coordinate 65,038,159, forward strand.
AAGTGGGCATCTTGGTAGGTGGGGCATGGGTTGTTCCACATTCACATTGTCTGCCTAGTCCCATTTGCTCATATAGGTCTTGCATCAGCCCATCCCGGTACGAAGCCTATTGAGGGACTTCCAGGTCTTCCCGTCACACCTGTGACCGGTGGTAGCTGTGATAGACAATTGACAATAGGCGCGGCAGGGGGCCACTCAGCCCTTCAATCCAGCACCGCCAATCAATGGCTGATCATCCCCAATCAGTACCCCTTTCCTGCCTTCTCCCCATATCCCCTGACTCCACTATCTTTAAGAGCCCTATCTAGCTCTCTCTTGAAAGTATCCAGAGAACCGGCCTCCACCGCCCTCTGAGGCAGAGAATTCCACAGACTCACAACTCTCCACGTGAAAAAGTGTTTCCTCGTCTCCGTTCTAAATGGCTTACCCCTTATTCTTAAACTGTGGCCCCTGGTTCTGGACTCCCCCAACATCGGGAACATGTTTCCTGCCTCTAGCGTGGCCAAGCCCTTAATAATCTTATATGTTTCAATAAGATCCCCTCTCATCCTTCAAAACTTCAGCCCACCCGCTCTATTCTCTCAGCATATGACGGTCCCGCCATCCCGGGAATTAACCCGGTGAACCTACGCTGCACTCCCTCAATAGCAAGAATGTCCTTCTCTAAATTAGGGGACCAAAACTGCACACAATACTCCAGGTGTGGTCTCACTAGGGCCCTGTTCCTTGGTTGGGATGGGCAACCTTACGTGGTGGTGGTTTTCACTGCGTTTCTTTTCCCACAAGGAAGAGATGGTGACATTGGCTGGACCGTGGGAAGGAAGCTCTTCCTGGACTTCAGCCGTTTAGGGGCTGGGTGGTGGGGGCGACAGGAATGGCCGGGCGGTGCTGAATGGTTCTGCTTCTCAAATAATTGCAGCACAGAACGTACGCGGAAACACATCCCGTTCCACTAGTTTTTTTTCCAGGCCCGCCGAGTCCACGCCGACCAGCCATCGCCGCACTTTAGAATAATCTTTGCAGAGTTCTGCCAAGTATTTGTTGTCTCTGCTCATCCTTCATCCACTCATCTCCACATTTCCACCATTAATCTGCTTTTGTTTAGTTTAGTTTAGAGGTACAGCACGGAAACAGGCCCTTCGGTCCATGTCGACCAGCGATCCCCGCACACTAACACTATCCTACACACACTAGGGACAATTTACATTTACACCAAGCCAATTAACCTACAAACCTGCACGTCTTTGGAGTGTGGGAGGAAACCGGAGATCTCGGAGAAACCCACGCAGGTCACGAGGAGAACGTACAAACTCCGCGCAGACAGCGCCCGCAGTCGGGATGGAACCCGGGTCTCTGGCGCTGTGAGGCAGCAACTCTACCGCTGCGCCACTGTGCCACCCATTATCATCGTTGGTTAAGCAAATGAAGTATTCATTTCTGAACAAGTTTCATCACATTACATTTTCTCTGGAACATCTGAAGTTGAGGGGAGACTTGATTGAAGTGTATAAGATTATGAGCGGCATAGATGGGGTAGACAGTCAGAGCCTTTTTCCCCAGGGTCCAGCACTAGAGGGCACGCCTTTAAGGTGAGAGGGGCAAAGTTTAAAGGAGATGTGCGGGGCAGATTTTTTTTACACAGAGGGTGGCGGGTGCCTGGAACGCGCTGCCAGTGGTGGTGGTGGAGGCAATTAAATGTGAGGTTATCCACTTTGGTGGCAAAAACATGAGGGTAGACTATTATCTGAATGGTGGCAGATTAGGAAAAGGGGAGATGCAACGAGACCTGGGTGTCATGGTACACCAGTCATTGAAAGTAGGCATGCAGGTGCAGCAGGCAGTGAAGAAAGCAAATGGTATGTTGGCATTCATAGCAAAAGGATTTGAGTATAGGAGCAGGGAGATTCTACTTCAGTTGCACGGGGTTTTGGTGAGGCCACACCTGGAGTATTGCGTACAGTTTTGGTCTCCAAATCAGAGGAAAGACATTCTTGCCATAGAGGGAGTACAGAGAAGATTCACCAGACTGATTCCTGGGATGTCAGGACTTTCATATGAGGAAAGACTGGATAGACTCAGCTTGTACTCGCTGGAATTTGGAAGATTGAGGGGGGATCTTATAGAAACTTACAAAATTCTTAAGGGGTTGGACAAGCTAGATGCTGGAAGATTGTTCCCGATGTTAGGGGAGTCCAGAACAAGGGGTCACAGTCTAAGGATAAGGGGGAATTCCTTTAGGACTGAGATGAAGAAAACATTCTTTACACAGAGAGTGGTGGGTCTCTGGAATTCTCTGCCACAGAAGGTAGTTGAGGCCAGTTCATTGGCTATATTCAAGAGGGCGTTAGATGTGGCTCTTGTGGCTAAAGGGATCAGGGGGTATGGAGAGAAGGCAGGTGCGGGATACTGAGTTGGATGATCAGCCATGATCACATTGAATGGCGGTGCAGGCTCGAAGGGCCGAATGGCCTACTCCTGCACCTATTTTTCTATGTTTCTATGTTTCTATGATAGTGGAGTTTTTGGATAGGCATATTTGGATATGCAGGGAATGGACGGATATGGATCACGTACAGGGAAATGCGATCAGTTAAATTTGGTATCTTGTTTGACATAAACATTGTGGGCTGAAGGGCCTGTTCCTGTGCTGTACTGGTCTGGGACTGCTTGGAAGGGCAATGAGATGAAACCGAGAATGGTACATGCTGCACTGAAGAGTATCTTGAAAAACTACTGTGGTGCATTGGAACAGTGTCCAAACACATGACTGAATATCTCTGTAGGTTTCTGGAAGGTTTCTGTGAACTGGGGACTGAGAATATTCCCCAGCTGTGGCAAAGAAAAACATCAGAGACTATTCAGCAAAGCACAGAGTGCTGGAGTAACTCAGCGGGTCAGGCAGCATCTGTGGAGAACATGGAGAGGTGACGTTTCACAGAGTGCTGGAATAACTCAGCGGGTCAGGCAGCATCTGTGGAGAACATGGAGAGGTGACGTTTCACAGAGTGCTGGAGTAACTCAGCGGGTCAGGCAGCATCTGTGGAGAACATGGATAGGTGACGTTTCACAGAGTGCTGGAGTAACTCAGCGGGTCAGGCAGCATCTGTGGAGAACATGGAGAGGTGACGTTTCACAGAGTGCTGGAATAACTCAGCGGGTCAGGCAGCATCTGTGGAGAACATGGATAGGTGACGTTTCACAGAGTGCTGGAGTAACTCAGCGGGTCAGGCAGCATCTGTGGTGGGAATGGACAAAGTTAGTGAATCGAGGACCAGAGGACATAGGTTCAAGGTGAAGGGGAAAAGGTTTAATAGGAATCTAAGGAGTAACTTTTACACACAAAGGGTGGTGGGTGTATGGAACAAGCTGCCAGAGGAGGGATATGGACCAAGCGCAGGCAGGCGGGACAAGTGTAGCTGGGACATGTTGGCTGGCGTGGGCAAGTTGGGCCGAAGGGCCTGTTTCCACGCTGTATCACTCTGTGACTCTAACTCTCCCACAGCCAACAATGAACCATTGTGGGCTCCACCTTTCTTGAGTCATCAGAACCGGCTGTGATTTGTTCTGTAGCTGTTCATACCTCCTGTTTCCCTCTCCCCTGGATCTCAGCCTGGTCTTGACCCGAAACGTCACCTATTCCTTTTCTCCAGAGATGCTGCCTGTCCCTACTTGGACAGGCACTTGAACTGGAAGGGTTCGGAGAGATATTGTGCCAAACAACGGCAGATGAGACTAGCTGAGTTGGGCCACTTTGGTTAGCATGGACGAGTTGGACTGAAGGGCCTGTTCCTGTGCGGTACAACTATAGTTTCCACGCATTAATGATCAATATATTTATTGGAAGTTTTAACACTCTAATAAAAAAGCAGTAACTATGATAGGTAGACAAAAATGCTGGAGAAACTCAGCGGGTGCGGCAGCATCTATGGAGCGAAGGAATAGGTGACGTTTCGGGTCTCAACCCAGAAGCATCTATGGAGCGAAGGAATAGGTGACGTTTCGGGTTGAGACCCGGAAGCATCTATGGAGCGAAGGAATAGGTGACGTTTCGGGTTGAGACCCGGAAGCATCTATGGAGCGAAGGAATAGGTGACGTTTCGGGTTGAGACCCGGAAGCATCTATGGAGCGAAGGAATAGGTGACGTTTCGGGTCGAGACCCTTCCGGGTCTCGACCTGAAACGTCACCTATTCCATCGCTCCATAGATGCTGCCTCACCCGCTGAGTTTCTCCAGCATTTTTGTCAACCTTCGATTTTCCAGCATCTGCAGTTCCTTGTTAAACATCTTAACTATGATGGGGTTCTGTTTGTCATCTAATATTGGATTTTGGGGATGATGTTCGACACAAACTGCAGGGTCACAATAATTATGGTGTTCCCTTTTCTAAAGCCCCTGTCCCACTATATGAGTTTACGCAAGAGCTCTCCCGAGTTTAAAAAAAAAATCAAACTCGTGGTAAGTACGTAGAATGTACTTAGCAGGTACGTTGGAGCTCGGGGATGTCTCTTAGCGCTAACGGCAGGTACTTGGGAAACGCGGTGATGTTTTTTCAACAGTGTGGAGAGTGTCCACGAGAATCCCCGAGCACCTACGAGCGGCTATTACCGTAATTCTCCGAGTTTGAATCAGGGGAGACTCGGGAGAACTCGTGAATTACCTCGTGCAGTGGGACAGGGGCTTAAAGACAGCCCCTTCCCTTAACTTTTTGGCCATTGTAAAATTGATATCAAAATCGCTTAACGAAGAATGACTTAGTATATTTCCTTTGAACATGTTTAATGTAATTATATAACAGAAAGCAGATGTCGAGGGGAAATTGAAAGTCTAGATTAGCAGTTCTGTCGATCGTATGGCCAAGTGCCCATTGTGCTAAAAGGGTTGAGGCCTTTTGTATAAAGAAACAAGTGGGTTTGGGTGGCGAGCCTGTGGAGGCAGTATCGTGGGACTGCTGATCACGGGACAACTAACCTTACAAACCTGCACGTCTTTTGAGCGTGGGAGGAAACCGAGGTTCTCGGAGAAAAGGTTAATTGTCTTGGTATAAATGTAAATTGTCGCTAGTGTGTGTGTAGGATAGTGTTAGTGTGCGGGGATCGCTGGTCGGTGCGGACACAGTGGGCCGAAGGGCCTGTTTCCGTGCTGTGTCTCTAAACTAAACTACAACTAAATGTAACTGCACCTTGGTACACGTGACAATGAACTAAACTCAAATCTACGCGACTGCGCTGTCAGGTGTACGTTTGAGCGGATTATTTATTTAATTGAATTAAATTGAATACTTTATTGTTACATGTGATAAGTAACAGTGAGATTTGTTGCTGGCGTGCCTTGCCAGGGTATGCGAATAGTCGACACATAAAGGACGCTCGGGAAGTTACGAATCCCCTCCCCCTCCCCCCCAAGCCGGCTCCTCCTGTGTTCACTCCCCCGGCAGCGGCGTCCTCACTTCCACGTGTCCGTCCTCGTCCGCTGGTCGGCGCCATCATCGACCGCCGCACCGACCTCTCCGCTACCGCCGCCGGTTCCTCTCCCGGCGACTCCGTGACGCCGACCCACGGTCCCAGACGCGGGCTCCGTCGACGGTACAAGCTCGTAAATCAGGCTTTAGTATTGAATTAACAAGCCCGTTGTTCCAAGAATACATGACTCAAACACACATAGAAAAATGCTAGATGCCTGAATGTTCACCCTGTGGCATTTCATTTTAAAACTATAAAAACAGGAAAATATGTTATATCTAAATAAACACCAGCCAATTTTAAACAAAAAAAAAAATGCATTTGGATTCCGCAGAGAATCTTCAAAACAGTGCAATGATATCAATGATCAATGGTTTATTTACCTGATCAACTGGTCGACCTGAGGAGCACCTTCAGCAACAGACTGGCTCCACCAAGATGCAGCACAGAACGCCACTGGAGATCCCAGGATAAAACTAGGAAAATGGTCAAGGGAGAACCAGTGGATGTAGTGTACCTGGACTTTCAGAAAGCCTTTGATATGGTCTCACACAGGAGATTAATGGGCAAAATTAGAGCACATGGTATTGGGGGTAGAGTGCTCGCATGGATAGAAAATTGGTTGGCAGACAGGAAACAAAGAGTAGGAATTAACGGGTCCCTTTCAGAATGGCAGGCAGTGACTAGTGGGGTACTGGGACCGCAGCTATTTACAATATACATTAACATAGAAACATAGAAACATTGAAAAATAGGTTCAAGAGTAGACCATTCGGCTCTTCGAGCCTGCACCGCCATTCAATATGATCATGGCTGATCATCCAACTCAGTATCCCGTACCTGCCTTCTCTCCATACCCCCTGATCCCTTTAGCCACAAGAGCCACATCCTACTCCCTCTTGAATATAGCCAATGAACTGGCCTCAACTACCTTCTGTGGCAGAGAATTCCAGAGACTCACCACTCTCTGTGTAAAGAATGTTTTCCTCATCTCAGTCCTAAAGGAATTCCCCCTTATCCTTAGACTGTGACCCCTTGTTCTCGACTCCCCCAACATCGGGAACAATCTTCCTGCATCTTGTCCAATCCCATAAGAATTTTGTAATTTTCTATAAGATCCACCCTCAATCTTCTAAATTCCAATGAGTACAAGCCGAGTCTATCCCGTCTTTCTTCATATGAAAGTCCAGACATCCCAGGAATCAGTCTGGTGAACCTTCTCTGAACCCCCTCTATGGCAAGAATGTCTTTCCTCTGATTTGGAGACCAAAACTGTACGCAATACTCCAGGTGTGGTCTTACGAAAGCCCTGTACAACTGCAGTAGAACCTCGCTGCTCCTATAATCAAATCCTTTTGCTATGAATGCTAACATACCATTTGCTTTCTTCACTGCCTGCTGCACCTGCATGCCTACTTTCAATGACTGGTGTACCATGACACCCAGGTCTCGTTGCATCTCCCCTTTTCCTAATCTGCCACCATTCAGATAATAGTCTACCCTCATGTTTTTGCCACCAAAGTGGATAACCTCACATTCATCCACATTATACTGCATCTCCCATGCATCTGCCCATTCACTCAGCCTATCCAAATCACCCTGCAGCCTCCTAGCATCCTCCTCACACCTAACTATACCCCCCAGCTCGGTGTCATCTGCAAATTTGGAGATGTTGCATTCAATTCCCTCGTCCAAATCATTAATGTATATTGTAAATAGCTGGGGTCCCAGCACTGAGCCTTGCGGTACCCCACTAGTCACTGCCTGCCATTCTGAAAAGGACCCGTTTACTCCTACCCTTTGCCTCCTGTCTGCTAGCCAGTTCTCTATCCACATCAATACTGAACCCCCAATACCGTGCTTTAAGTTTGTATGCTAATCTCTTATGTGGGACCTTGTCGAAAGCCTTCTGAAAGTCTAGATATAACACATCCACTGGTTCTCCCTTATCCACTCTACTAGTTACATCCTCGAAAAATTCTGTAAGATTCGTCAGACATGATTTACCTTTTGTAAATCCATGCTGACTTTGTCCAATGATTTCACCACTTTCCAAATGCGCTGCTATCCCATCTATAATAAGTGACTCTAGCAGTTTCCCCACTACCGATGTTAGACTAACTGGTCTGTAATTCCCCGCTTTCTCTCTCCCTCCTTTTTTAAAAAGTGGGGTTACATTAGCTACCCTCCAATCCTCAGGAACTACTCCAGAATCTAAGGAATTTTGAAAAATTATCACTAATGCATCCACTATTTCTGTGGCTACCTCCTTGAGCACTCTGGGATGCAGACTATCTGGCCCTGGGGATTTATCGGCCTTCAATCCGTTCAATTTACCCAACACCACCTCCCGGCTAACCTGGATTTCACTCAGTTCCTCCATCTTATTTGACCCCCGTTCCACTGCTATTTCCGGCAGATTATTTATGTCTTCCTTAGTGAAGACAGAACCAAAGTATTTATTCAATTGGTCTACCATGTCCTTGTTCCCCATGATCAATTCACCTGCTTCTGACTGCAAGGGACCAACATTTGTTCTAACTAGTCTCTTTCTCTTCACATATCTATAAAAACGTTTGCAGTCAGTTCCCTGTCAGTTTCCTTTCGTAATCTATTTTCCCTTTCCTAATTAAGCCCTTTGTCCTCTGCTGGATTCTGAATTTCCCCCAGTCCTCTAGTAGGCTGCTTTTTTTGGCCAATTTGTATGCCTCATCTTTAGTTTTTATACTATCCCTGATTTCCTTTGTTATCCATGGATGCACCACCTTCCCTGATTTATTCTTTTGCCAAACTGGTATGAACAATTTTTGTACTTTATCCATGCAGTCTTTAAATACCTTCCATTGCACATCCACTGTCAACCCTTTAAGACTCGCCTGCCAGTCTATCTTGGCCAATACACGACTCATACCTTCAAAGTTACCTTTGTTTAAGTTCAGAATCCTTGTCTCTGACTTAATTATGTCACTCTCCATCCTAATGAAGAACTCAATCATATTATGGTCACTCTTGCCCAAGGGGCCACGCACAACAAGACTGCTAACTAACCCTTCCTCATTACTCAATACCCAGTCTAGAATAGCCTGCTCTCTTGTTGGTTCCTCCACATGCTGGTTGAGAAAACTATCCCGCATACATTCCAAGAAATCGTCTTCCTCGGCACCCCTGCCAATTTGATTCACCCAATCTATATGCAGATTGAAGTTACCCATTATAACTGTGTTACCCTTGTTGCACGCACTTCTAATTTCCTGTTTGATGCCATCCCCAACTCCAATACTACTGTTAGGTATTGATTTAGATGATTTAGATGAAGGGATTCAAAGTAACATTAGCAAATTTTCAGATGACACAAAGCTGGGTGGCAGTGTGAACTGTGAGGAGGATGCTATGAGAATGCAGGGTGACTTGGACAGGTTGGGGTAGTGGGCAGATGCATGGCAGATGAAGTTTAATGTGGATAAATGTGAGGTTATCCACTTTGGTGGCAAATATGGGAAGGCAGATTATTATCTGAAGGGTGTCAAGTTGGGAAAATAGGAAGTACAATGAGATCTGGAGGTCCTTGTTCATCAGTCAATGAAAGCAAGCATGCAGGTACAGCAGGCAGTGAAGAAAGCGAATGGTATGTTGGCCTTCATAACAAGAGGAGTTGAGTATGGGAGCAAAGAGGTCCTTATGCGGTTGTGCAGGGCCCTAGTGAGACCACACCTGGAGTATTGTGTGCAGTTTTGGTCTCTAGATTTGGGGAAGTTCATTCTTGCTATTGAGGGAGCCCAGCGTAGGTTTACAAGGTTAATTCCCAGGATGACAGGACTATCATACGCTGAGAGAATGGAGCAGCTGGGCTTGTATACTCTGGAGTTTAGAAGGATGACAGGAGATCTCATTGAAACATATAAGATTATTAAGGTTTGGACACGCTAGGGGAAGGAAACATGTTCCCAATGGGGGAGTCCAGAACCAGGGGCCACAGTTTAAGTATAAGGGATAAGCCATTTAGAACGGAGACGAGGAAAAACATTTTCACACAAAGAGTGATGAGTCTGTGGAATTCTCTGCCTCAGAGGGTGGTGGAGGCCGGTTCTCTGGATGCTTTCAAGAGAGAGCTAGATAGGGCTCTTAAAGATAGCGGAGTCAGGGGATATGGGGAGAAGGCAGGAACGGGGTACTGATTGGGGATGATCAGCCATGATCACATTGAATGGCGGTGCTGGCTCGAAGGGCCGAATGGCCTACTCCTACACCTATCGTCTATGGCTATCAAACTGTACACCTCGTCCCCCTTCTGTCGTGGGGTAGACTGAGTGACTCCCCTCCCCCCCTCCCCCCCCCTGCCCCCCCACCCCCCGCCCCATCCGAATCTTTACAAGCCCCCCAAGCCTTTCCACTCATCACTTTAGTTTAATGTTCCATGTATTGTGTCTGTTTTCGGACTGTTGGCACATCAATCTCCCCCCTTGGATAAATAAAGCTCTATCGTATCGTACAGTGAAATATGTAATCTTTGCATGCAGTTCGGCAAGACTACCCCTGTACAGAAACACACTCGCCCCAGTTAGTGAACTATACACAGAGCAGCACAAGGATTCCATATGCACGAGGTGGCAATGTTACTGTCCCAGCTCCAGCTGGCCATGACGACCACCCAGAGAGCGGTGCTGAACTGCTATCTACCTCATTGGTGACCCTCGGACGATCCTTGATCGGACTTTGCCGGCTTTTCCTTGTACTAAACGTTATTCCCTTATCATGTATCTGTACACTGTAAATGGATCGATTGTAATCATGTATTGTCTTTCCGCTGACTGGTTAGCACGCAACAAAAGCTTTTCACTGTACCTCAGTACACGTGATGTGGAGAGGATGTTTCCACTGGTGGGTCAGAGGTCACAGCCTCAGAATTAAAGGGCGCTCTTTTAAAGGAGGTGAGGAGGAACTTCTTTAGTCAGAGGGTAGTAAAGGGCCCGTCCCACTGTGGCGACCCATTTGGCGAGTTTAGAAGAGTTTGCCCTCAGCTCATATTCGCAGCATGGTCGACACAAGGCCCTCGGAGGTCTTTGTAACTCTCCTTCATGCTCGAGAGTGGTCCCCGCGTACTCGAGGCCTCAGCTAGGTCACGGCGTATTTTTCAATGTTGCTGAAAAATGCCCGCGAGTAAAAAAAGGTCGCCATGGAAAAAATCGATTTTTTTTACTCGTAGGTTTAGTCGAGGTAGGTCGTAGTAGGTCGGCATGTTAGTCGTAGGTAATCGAAGGTAGTCGAAGGTAGTCGTAGATAGTCTTCATCATAGTCGAAGGGAGGTCGAAGGAAGTCGTCTTCACTCTCCACTATTCGGTGTCCAAGTTAGTCATAGATAGTCTTCCACATAGTCGAAGCAGGTCTTCAACATGACACTTTTTCAAACTCTCCTAACCTCTTCTAAACTCGCCAATTAGGTCGCCACAGTGGGACAGCTCCTTTAATCTGTGGAACTCATTGCCACAGAGGGCTATGGAGGCCAAGTCAGTGGATATTTTCAAGGCAGAGATAGACAAATTCTTGATTAGAGCGGGTGTCAAGGGTTATGGGAAGAAGGCAGGAAAATGGGATTAGGAGAAAGAGATAGATTGAATGGCGGAGTGGACCCGACGGGCCGAATGGCCCTGTGAAGGTGACAATAATGTAAACTGAACCGTTGCAGCCGTCTCCTCCTCCATTGTGGCCGTCCCGCGATCCCTCGCCCCCCCTCCTCGCCCCATCCACCGTGGACAATGTCACAGCGTGCGACGTGCAGTCCAAATACAAATCCCGTGCGTGCGATACCCACATTATTCCAGCTGGCGTCTTCATTTCACCGCACTCGAGTCAAAACATTTGGATTGATATGGATTCAACCAAATACAACATAGTCATTGAAGTTGGACAAGAAGCCCCAACATCCAGTAAACACTACAACATGGGCTGGTTGAGTGTACAACTGAGCGTACAAGTCACGTATCCATTGTGTAGAAACACTCCAGACTCCCTCAACCGCTCCTGAAACATTGTTTTTTGTCGCCTGCAATTCTTGCCAATTGCAACAATTAGTTGAGCATGTCTCCTTACCTGGTTACTGTGACTGTAACGTTTACAGTCCATTTAAAGTAAATCACTGCAGTATTTATTTTAATTGTTGTCATATGTTTTTTTTCTGTTGCTTTTTAATGAAATGAGGCTGATTCACAATTAGTCTCCAGTCCACAATTAGTCCTTCCAGCCTGTTGCTGCCGGGAAGCCACTCTCCGAGCGGGGTGAGCCAGCAGCACGAATCCCTGTTACAAATTACATCGAGGACCATGAGAGTAAAATAAACTTCTCTAAATCATCTCTCTCTCCCTAAACAGCCAGAGGAGAAGGCAAACCTTTGCTTCATACAAGCTCTGAATTCGATAAATTCCTTTAGAAACGAATGATTGAATTAATAAGTTTATTGGCCAAGTGTTCACATACAAGGAATTTGCCTTGGTGCTCCGCCCGCAAGTGACAACACGACGTACAGTGACAGTTAGGAATGATACTGAAGAGGAATGAAGAGGAATTTGTTTAGCAATTGCCGCAGATGGCTATCGCCAAGTCAATGGATATCCAAGGTTCCCTGCCTCACAGTGTCAGAGACCCAGGTTCGATCCTGACCACATGTGCTGTCTGTGTGGAGTTCGCATGTTCTCCCTGTGAATGTGTGGGTTTCCTCCGGGTGCTCCGGTTTCCTCCCACATCCCAAAGTCGTGTGGGTTTGCGGGTAAATTGGGTTCTCTGCAAATTGCCCCGAGTGTGTAGTATGTGAAACTGCGATAACATTGAAATGGTGTGAATGGGTGATCGATGTTCGGGGTGGACTCGATGAGCCGAAAGCTTGTGTTAACTCTACACCTAACTGAACTAAATTACACTAAGCTAGACTATCTTATTGATCTTATTGAAACATAAGATTATTAAGTGTTTGGACACGCTAGAGGCAGGAAACATGTTCCCGATGTTGAGGGAGTCCAGAACCAGGGGCCACACAGTTTAAGAATAAGGGGTAAGCCATTTAGAACGGAGACGAGGAAACACGTTTTCACACAGAGAGTTGTGAGTCGGTGGAATTCTCTGCCTCAGAGGGCGGTGGAGGCCAGTTCTCTGGATACTTTCAAGAGAGAGCTAGATAGGGCTCTTAAAGACAGCGAAGTCAGGGGATATGGGGAGAAGGCAGGAACGGGGAACTGATTGGGGATGATCAGCCATGATCACATTGAATGGCGGTGCTGGCTCGAAGGGCCGAATGGCCTACTCCTGCACCTACTTTCTATTATGTAAACTAAACTATACTGAATTAAACTAAACTAATTTAGACTACTCTGGACTAAGCTAAACAAAATAACTTCTCATGTAGGAAGGAACTGCAGATGCAGTTGGACACACAAATCTGGGGTTGAGACCCTTCTCCTGAGTCTTCTCCAAACAATCTCCATTCTTTATGTAAAAACTTGCCCCTTTAAACTTTGCCCTTCTTGACATTCTTGTTAGACCACATTCGGCATAGTTATTTGTGTTGGAAGGAACTGCAGATGTTGCTTTAAAACGAAGATTGACACAAATAACTGGAGTAACTCAACGGGACAGGCAGCATCTCATCTCTGGAGAGAAGGAATGGGTGACGTTTCGGGTCTGAAGAAGGGTCTCGACCCCAAGCGTCACCCATTCCTTCCCTCCAGAGATGCCTCCTGTCCCGCTGAGTTACTCCAGCTTTTTTGTGTCCAACTTAAGTTGTCTTCAGTCCATCAATCTTAAACTTTGCTTTAACTCTCTCTCCTCACTCTCCTGTTCATCTGAAAAACATATATTCCTTCCTTTTCCATAAGTACCGTTGGACAAGTCCGTTTGTCATCTGTACTGCTCTCATCTCCTGCTGACATCTCCCCCCAATCTACTTGATTTAATGCTGGCTTCCTTCTCACATGCTCAGCTCTTCCTACAATATGGCACTGAGATTAAATTATTCACAGCAGTTATCACCTTAAAGCCTCGTAACTCACGATCAGCTGCTGCAAAGAACTCCGATACGCTTCCCAGAACTGAAGTCCATAAATATGTGCTTGCGACTAATAAAACCAGTGGCACATTCAGGAGAAAACGCTTTACACTGAGAGGTGGGAAAATGGACACAGTCGGCACACTGATCAGGATTCCAGATAGACGCATAAAGGGGGAGGGGGGGGGGGCAAAATAATATTTTTGTAGTTGTAGATAAAGAAAGGTCAAATGGTCAAATTAAATTAAATTAAATTAAAAGGGTCAAATAAAATTGCTCAAATAGAGTGTATATATGGCGGTCACGGTGGCGCAGCGGTAGAGTTGCTGCCTCACAGCGCCAGTTCGATCCCGACTGCGGGCGCTGTCTGTGCGGAGTTTGCACGCTCTCCCCGTGACCCGCGTGGGTTTCCCCCGAGATCGCCGGTTTCCCCCCGCACTCCAAGGGCGTGCAGGTTTGTAGGTTAATTGGCTTGGCGTAAAATGTAAAAATTGTCCCCAGTGTGTGCGGGATAGTGTTAGTGTGCGGGAATCACCGATCGGCGCGGACTCGGTGGGCCGAAGGGCCTGTTTCCTACGCTGTATCTCTGAACTAAAGAAAACTAAAAAAAAAATTTTTTAAATTCCAGTAACTGGTCGGCCAAACAGTAAAAGATTTGGAAAAAAAACGCCTTTTATAATTTTTTTTCTCCAAGATTTCTGACACAAAATTAAAAAAAGTAAAATAAAAATTCTCTGCATGTTTCCAGAATAGCTCAGTCTATGTTGATGTGAAGATCTTTTGGCATTACTTTTACTGTTTGTTTCCCCTGTGTCAAATATATTGTGTGTAATTAATTTACTTAATTATACTAATTCTAACTAATGAGGAACATTAAGCTTTCAGGGTGTTTGCTTATTTTCATATTATCGCATGTCTCCATCTTAGACTTCCAGTGGCACAGACACTAAATGACTAATCAACATCCAGTAAATATTCCTGTCGGAAACATCATGGTGACATGAGGCAATTTTCATTTGCTTTCAAAACATAGAAACATAGAAATTAGGTGCAGGAGTAGGCCATTCGGCCCTTCGAGCGTGCACCGCCATTCAATATGATCATGGCTGATCATCCAACTCAGTATCCCGTACCTGCCTTCTCTCCATACCCTCTAATCCCCTTAGCCACAAGGGCCACATCTAACTCCCTCTTAAATATATCCAATGAACTGGCCTCAACTACCCTCTGTGGCAGAGAGTTCCAGAGACCCACCACTCTCTGTGTGAAAAAATTCCTTCTCATCTCGGTCCTAAAGGATTTCCCCCTTATCCTTAAGCTGTGACCCCTTGTCCTGGACCTCCCCAACATCGGGAACAATCTTCCTGCATCTAGCCTGTCCAACCCCTTAAGAATCTTGTGAGTTTCTATAAGATCCCCTCTCAATCTCCTAAATTCTAGAGAGTATAAACCGAGTCTATGCAGTCTTTGTTCATAAGACAGTCCTGACATCCCAGGAATCAGTCTGGTGAACCTTCGCTGCACTCCCTCTATGGTAATAATGTCCTTCCTCAGATTTGGAGACCAGAACTGTACGCAATACTCCAGGTGTGGCCTCACCAAGACCCTATACAACTGAAGTAGAACCTCCCTGCTCCTATACTCAAATCCTTTTGCTATGAATATATAATAAAAATAATAATATTGTCCTTTTTTGGAGAAAGAACTGCAGATGCTGGAGAAATCTGAGAGAGTACGGAGGAGGTTTACTAGAAGGTTCTCGACTCGAAACGTCGCCTATCTCCTTCGCTCCTTAGATGCTGCTGCACCCGCTGAGTTTCTCCATCTTTTTGTGTAACCCTCGATTCTCCAGCATCTGCAGTTCCTTCTTTAACAGGTTTACTAGAATGTTGCCTGGGTTCCAGCAACTAAGTTACAGAGAAAGGTTGAACAAGTTAGGTCTTTATCCTTTGGAGCGCAGAAGGTTAAGGGGGGGACTTGATTGAGGTCTTTAAAATGATGAAAGGGATAGACAGCGTTGACGTGGATAAGCTTTTCCCATTGAGGGTAGGGAAGATTCAAACAAGAGGGCATGACATGAGAATTAAGGGACAGAAGTTTAGGGGTAACATGAGGGGGAACTTCTTTACTCAGAGAGTGGTGGCTGTGTGGAATGATCTTCCAGCAGAAGTGGTGGAGGCAGGATTGATTGTAACATTTAAAAGTAAAGTGGATAGGTATATGGACGGGAAGGGAATGGAGGGGTATGGTCTGAGTGCAGGTAGATGGGACTAGGGGAAAATAAATGGTCGGCATGGACTGGAAGGGCCGAGAAAGCCTGTTTCCGTGCTGTAATTGTTATATGGTTATATGGTTATATGGTTAAATCGGAGATAGACAAAAATGCTGGAGAAACTCAGCGGGCGAGGCAGCATCTATTGAGCGTAGGAAATAGGTGACGCTTTGGGTCGAGACCCTTCTTCAGACTGATGTGGGGGTGGTGGGGGGGGGGGGCGGTAAGAAGAAAGGAAGAGGCGGAGACTGTGGGCTGTAGGCTGTGGGAGAGCTGGGAAGGGGAAGGGAAGGAGGGATAAAGCAGGGACTACCTTAAATTGCAGAAGTCAATGTTCATACCGCTGGGGTGTAAACTACCCAAGCGAAATATGAGGTGCTGCTCCTCCAATTTGCGGTGGGACTCACTCTGGCCATGGAGGTGGCCCAGGACAGAAAGGTCGGATTGGGAATGGTAGGGTGAGTTGAAGTGCTGAGCCACCGGGAGATCAGGTTGGTTAATATGAACTGTGCGGAGGTGATGGGGAATTGTCCTTATGAATGCTTATCTTGTACTGGATATTAGTCACTTGGACCAGTACATGCATAGTTCACACATTCATCAATGATAGGAGCAGAATTAGGCCATTCGGTCCATTCAGTCTACTCCGCCATTTATAGTCATAGAGTGATACAGTGTGGAAACAGGCCCTTCGGCCCAACTTGCCCACACCGGCCAACATGTCCCCGCTACACTAGTCCCACTTGCCTGCACTTGGTCCATATGCCTCCAAACCTGTCCCATCCATGTACCTGTCTAACTGTTTCGTAAACGATGGGATAGTCCCAGCCTCAACTACCTCTCTGTCAGCTTGTTCCACACACCCACCACCCTCGGTGTGAAAAAATTACCCCACAGATTCCTATTAAATCTTTTCCCCTTCACCTTGAACCTATGTCCTCTGGTCCTTGATTCCCCTACTCTGGGCAAGAGATTCTGTGCATCTACCCGATCTATTCCTCTCATGATTTTCTCCACCTCGATAAGATCACCCCTCATCCTCCTGTGCTTCAAGGAATAGAGACCCAGCCTATAGCTCACACTCCCTAGTCCTGGCAACAACCTCATAATCTTCTCTGAACCCTTTTAAGCTTGACAATATCTTTCCTCTAACATGGTGCCCAGAACTGAACACAATATTCTAAATGCGGTCTCATCAACGTCTTATACAACAGCAACATGGCCTCCCAGCTTCTATACTCAATACTCTAACTGATGAAAGGCCAAAGTTCTAAAAGCTTTTTTGGCCACCTTATCTACCTGCATCTCAACCTTCAAGGAACCATGCACCTGTACTCCTAGATCCCTCTGCTCTACAACACTACCCAGAGGCCTGCCATTAATCATGGCTGATCTATATATCCCTCTCAATTCCATATTCCTGCCTTCTCTCCATAAGGGAAAGGCATCACCATCTGAATCTCTTCGTTTCCCTTACCCCTAACTAGTCTGAAGAAGGGTCTCAACCGGAAACGTCACCCATTCCTTCTCTCCAGAGATGCTGCGTATCCCGCTGAGTTACACCAGCTTTTTGGGTCCATCTAAAGGATGGGAAGGGTTTGGGAAGGGTTCACGGGCCAAATGCAGGCAAATGGTTCCAGCATAGATGGGACATCTTGGTCATGTTGGGCTGAAGGGCCTGTTTCTGTGCTGTATTAGTCTATAACTCTATTAGCTGAGGAATAGCAAGTAAATTAGCAGTGGTGAGTTTTGAGATAAGCATGTTGCCTCAACTGCGGAACATATTTCCATGTTTTTTGATGACTCTGTTGTCCTCATTCAGGCTGGTTGAGGGGCCTGCCCTCGGCCAAATACTGCAATTTAAGCACAAAGCCAAACTGATCTGAGAAACACCTGTCTCGTTGAGGGGAGGATGTCAGCAACAGGAGATCTGTCAGATTTGCTGTGGTCTGGAACCATTCAGTTTATTGTCACATGTACCGAGGTACAGTGAAAAGCTTTTTTGTTGCGAGCCAACCAGGCAGCGGAAAGACAATACATTATTACAACGGAGCCATTTACAGTGTCCCCGTCCTGCCACAACCAGAGAGCAGCGCTGAACTACTACCTACCTCCTTGGTGACCCTCGGACTATCCTTGATCGGACTTTGCTGGCTTTACCTTGCACTAAACCTTATTCCCTTATCGTGTATCTGTACACTGTGTAGCAGTGAGATGAGAGGGTGGCCAGGGTGGTGTGGGTCTCTGATGATGCTGGCTGCCTTTTTGAGGCAGCACCTCCTGTAGATCCCTTCGACGGTGGGGAGGTGAGTACCCGTGATGGAGCGGCCAGTGTCCATGCATTCCAAAGGTCATCATGAGAAGGGGTTTACTAAAGTTGTTTAGTAAACCCCTTCAAGAATAAGGGGTAAGCCATTTAGAACGGAGACGAGGAAACACTTTTTCACACAGAGTTGTGAGTCTGTGGAATTCTCTGCCTCAGAGGGCGGTGGAGGCTGGTTCCCTGGAAACTTTCAAGAGAGAGCTAGATAGGGCTCTTAAAGATAGTGGAGTCAGGGGATATGGGGAGAAGGTAGGAATGGGGTACTGATTGTGGATGATCAGCCATGATCACATTGAATGGCGGTGCTGGCTCGAAGGGCCGAATGGCCTGCTCCTGCACCTATTGTCTATTGTTTATTGTCTACTGACCATTCTTCAGACTGTTGGAGTAGGGGGGAGAAAGCTGGAAGGGAGAGATGGCGAACCTTTTTCACGCAGAGGGCGGTGGGTGTATGGAACGAGCTGCCAGAGGAGGTAGTTGAGGCTGGGACTATCACAACATTTAAGAAACAGTTAGACAGGCACATAGAAAGGGCAAGTTTGGAGGGATATGGTCCAAACACGAGCAGGTGGGACTAGTGTAGCTGGGACATGTTGGTTGGTGTGAGCAAGTTGGGCCGAACGGCCTGTTTCCACACTCTATGACTCCATGCCAGGACAAACCCTGATGAGTGATAGGTGGATATAGGCGAGGAGGAGGTGTTTGACAGGGTGAGGTATGTGACAAAGGAAATATTTTCCGGGGTTTTCTTGGAGCATTATATAGATAAGAGAATCTAAGGTGAAACATCTTTAGAGTCCAACATTCATCTAAAAATCAGTTACCAGTGGAAATGTGAAGAAGTGATCACTCTGGTGATCTACGTACATGATGAGTGGGCCAACACAAGGGCTGCAAGATTGAAATCAAAGTTTCTTTGGGTCACCCAACCTTTTATGCAGGAAAGAGTGCAAGGAAGATTTATGTACATAAAATAAAATAAAATATCACAGCGCTATTTATATTTCTGCACAGTATTTGTCTAAAGTTTAATTTAGTTCATAAGTTCTAGAAGCAGAATGTGGAGAGAAGGCAGGAACGGGGTACTGATTGGGGATGATCAAAGGTGATCAAAAACTCTGTTGCCTGGGTTTCAACAGCTAAGTTTCAGAGATAGGTTGAATAAGTTAGGTCTTTATTCTCTGGAGCGCAGAAGGTTAAGGGGGGACTTGATAGAGGTCTTTAAAATGATGAGAGGGATAGACAGAGTTGATGTGGACAAGCTTTTCCCTTTGAGAATAGGGAAGATTCAAACAAGAGGACATGACTTTAGAATTAGGGGACAGAGGTTTAGGGGTAACATGAGGGGGAACTTCTTTACTCAGAGAGTGGTAGCGGTGTGGAATGAGCTTCCAGTGGAAGTGGTGGCGGCAGGTTCGTTGGTATCATTTAAAAATAAATTGGATAGGCTTATGGATGAGAAGGGTATGGAGGGTTATGGTATGAGTGCAGGCAGGTGGGACTAAGGGTAAAAAGTTGTTCGGCACGGACTTGAAGGGCCGAGATGGCCTGTTTCCATGCTGTAATTGTTATATGGTTATATGTTATATGGTTATATGATCAGCCATGATCACATTGAATGATGGTGCTGGCTCGAAGGGCCGAATGGCCTACTCCTGCGTCTATTGTCTATTGTCTATAATTAGGCCATTAGTCTACTCCGCCATTCAATCATGGCTGATCTATCTCGCCCAGCCAACACCATTCTCCTGCCTTCTCCCCATAAACCCCGACACCCGTACTGATCTGTCATTTGACATGACAATAAACTCTTTTGACTTTGACTTTGACTTTGATCAAGAATCCACAAGGATGTTGCCAGGACTCGAGGACCTGAGCTACAGGGAGAGGTTGGGGCAGGCTAGGACTTTATTCCTTGGAGCGCAGGAAGATGAGGGGATATCTAATAAGGACGTACAAGATCGTGAAGGGCAGAGATAGGGTGAACACACAGAGTCTTTTTCCGAAGATGTGGAGAATCGAGAACCTAGGTTTGAGGTGAGAGGGGAAAGATTTATTAAGAACCTGAGGGACAACTTTTCAAAGGGTGGATCAAGCTGCCAGAGGAGCTAGTTGAGGCAGGTACTATAACAATTTTTTGAAAAGATATTTACCCAGGTACATGGATAGGATAGGCATAGAGGGAACACAAAATGCTGGAGAAACTCAGCGGGTGCAGCAGCATCTATGGAGCGAAGGAGATAGGCGACGTTTCGGGCCGAAACCCTTCTTGGGCCAAACTGCAGCAGATGTCCATAGGTTAGAAAGAAAATTAAGAATGGTAGACAAATGTGCTGGAGAAACTCAGCGGGTGCGGCAGCATCTATGGAGCGAAGGAAATAGGCGACGTTTCGGGCCGAGACGTCGCCTATTTCCTTCGCTCCATAGATGCTGCTGCACCCGCTGAGTTTCTCCAGCATTTTTGTCTACCTTCGATTTTTCCAGCATCTGCAGTTCCTTCTCAAACAAATTAAGGATGGTGTCAGTTTGAAAATATGTTATTAGGATTGCAAAGATTGGTGGAAGGCCACGGAACTGGGAAGATGTTCAAAGCCAGAAAAGCATGGCTGTAAAGCACGGAGTGATCTCATTACGGGATCCAAGTAACCAGATGTGTAAAATGGACGTAATTACTGTTAAAAAAAAAGCAGAGCTACACTTAAAACATACTCTGGTGCCTTGGAGAAAGAAACTGGGGAGCTAACTAAAGGAAGGAAAGAAATGATGGGGTCTTTGAAGCAAGATTCTGTTTCTGTCCTCAGAGTAGAAGACATTAAAGACATGGCAAGTAGTGCAGAGCATCGGGGGATACAATGCGAGGAGTATCACTTGAGAGAAAGTACTCAGCAAACTGAAAGTTGAGAAGTCCCTGGGAGCTGATGATTGGCTGTGAGGAAAGTTTGAAGAGTGGTAAGTTTTGAAGCCAGAGGTACTGTAGGTATCGCCTGTGGAGACTGAGAGTGCGTATGTGTGTGTGTGTGTGTGCGTTACTTGTGATTTGCCATAGTTCCTACATCCTGAGAACCGCCAAGCAGATTAGGGAGCCCCCCCCTCCCCCCCAGTCGTAGACAGACCGGAGACAGATTGGCAAGAGTTATGACAGCCCAATTATCCCGCCACTTGTCATCTGGACAAGATTCAAGCCCATTATTAAGGACAATGAGAATCAGGATGTTGAGAAAATCATAACACGATCGCGAAGAGTCCACACGCAGCTCCCAGCTGCAAGGCACATCCCGAGTAGGTCAGACCCGCTCACAACTTCCTGCACCGTAATAATGGAGCCAGCAAATCTGCTCTGGTTCTCAGTTGAGTATAGGAGCAAAGAGGCCCTTCTGCAGTTGTACAGGGCCCCGGTGAGACCACACCTGGAGTGTTGTGCGCAGTTTTGGTCCCCTAATTTGAGGAAGGACATTCTTGCTATTGAGGGAGTGCAGCGTAGGTTCACCAAGTTAATTCCCGGGATGGCGGGACTGTCATATGCTGAGAGAATGGAGCGGCTGGGCTTGTACACTCTGGAGTTTAGAAGGATGAGAGGGGATCTTAGTGAAACGTAAGATTATTAAGGGTATGGACACGCTAGAGGCAGGAAACATGTTCCCGATGTTGGGGGGTCCAGAACTAGGGGCCACAGTTTAAGAATAAGGGGTAAGCCATTTAGAACGGAGATGCAGAAACACTTTTTCACCCAGAGAGTTGTGAGTGGAACTGTGACATTCTCTGCCTCAGAGGGCGGCGGAGGATGCATCTCGGGATACTTTCAAGAGAGAGCTGTAAATCCTGGCCAAAATAGGGCCAGAATAGAGCCAAAATAAAGCATTCATTCAAGCGGCCTTTTGGCCAATTCTGTATTTCTGTATAAGAAGACGCAGGCTGCATGTTGGTGCCGGGAAGTATAGGCCACAGATCAGTGGTTCAGATAAGAAAGCTATAAGTATATCTGCAATTGATAGTATGTATGAGAATCTTGCAGGGGACCTCCAAGGTATCATAGATGCATGAGTTTGATTGGATTGCTACAAAGGAATTGTAAATAATATAAATAATGTTGCAAAACAGTTACCCTGCCGATTGTTGATTGGCCAAAGTGTTAAGCCCTGGCAGAATTGTTTTGTGTTCCAGGGTAAATGTTGCATTATTCAGTTGACTAGCTTCCTTCCGGAAGCTTCTGTAAGAAACATTGTTTAAGACTCTTTGTAATTGGGTTGGGGAATTGATGCTGGTTTAAATCGAAGGGAGACACAAAATGCTGGGGTGACTCAGCGGGTGAGGCAGCATCTCTGGAGAGAAGGAATGGGCGACGTTTCGGGTTGAGACGCAAAACATCACCCTTTATTTATGTATTGTATTTATTTACGCCTACTATATTCTGGTGTAAAGCAAGAGTTTCATTGTTCTATCTGGGACACATGACAATAAACTCTCTTGAATCTTGAACCTTGAATCCATCTTTCCAGAGATGCTCCCTCGCCCGCTGAGTTACTCCACCATTTTGTGTCTACCTTCGATTTAAACCAACATCTGCAGTTCTTTCTTACGCGTCTAAAGTTTAGTTTTGTGTAGAGATACAGCGCGGAAACAGACCAGACCATCCCACACATGGTGAATGACTGCTCACTGAGGCTTTTCCCTGCTGGCATCAAAGCCATCCACCCAGTAACTGATGCTGTCCTGGCCTGGATGTCTACCCTTGACCTACAACCTTAGGCTGTGCACGCCGTACGCAAGAAGAAGTATCCTGTAAACGATATAATAAACTCGAAAAAAAGTTCAGTTTGTGTATATATACACATACTCACATATGCATATATATTATATGATATCATATCATATACTTATTAAAACTCTTATCTTGTACATGTGTATATGTGTGTATATTGTGTGTGTGTGTGTGCGCGTGTGTGCGTGTGTGTGTTTGTATATGTGTGTGTGTGTGCGTGTGTGCGCGTGTGTGTGTGTGTGTGTTTGTATATGTGTGCGTGTGTGTGTGTCAGTGTGTGTGTGCGTATGTATGTGTGTGTGCGTGCATATGTGGTTGTCTTTACATCTTCACGAAAACATTATGCAGTAACGATTACATTTTTACATATTCCAATTGGCATATTTCCCGTCGAGGCCGGGATCACCTTATCTGGACATTTTATGCTTTATTTCTCGACTTATTATCAACTCATTACTGATTAAATGTCTAAAAAAATCATAAGACTTTGAAATTAAAACCACCAACTGATGATGTCACAATGGCACAGCTTGCAGAGACCAGCCTCACTGAAGATTTCATCCTATATTTGACACGTTATTTACGATTGCAGCTTTAAGAATGCCACCTTTCACATGCTCTTTACATATTCTGATTCACATTTTTCCCCTCTAGACAGAGAGATCACCTTCACTGAACATTTTATGCTTTATTTCTCGACTTATTACTGACCAAAGTTTAAAAAAATCAAAATACCTTGATTTTCAAACCAACCAGCTTCAACTGATGACGTCACAATGGATAGACTAGCAGGGGGAGGGCAAATTGCTATTGCGACACGCAGGGCAAGTGCAATTGGAATTATTTTAAAGATCACTGCTGAGGGAGGCAAGGGGAGTGCTGCAATCTTACATTCGGGAACGGCTTGAGTTGGAGGACCACGCCTCCCGAATAGGGAACGGGTACGTTGAGGGAGCAGACCCAATAGGTCTGCACTTGGTCTAGTATAATATATAAGTCAGGGACTGTAGTAAGGTTTCGACCCAAAACGTCATTCATTCCACTTTTATACAGTCTGTGGAATTCTCTGCCTCAGAGGGCGGAGGAAGCCGGTTCTCTGGATGCTTTCAAAAGAGAGCTAGATAGGGCTCTTAAAGATAGCGGAGTCAGGGGATATGGGGAGAAGGCAGGAACGGGGTACTGATTGGTGATGATCAGCCATGATCACATTGAATGGCGGTGCTGGCTCGAAGGGCTGAATGGCCTACTCCTGCACCTGTTGTCTGTTGTCCTTCTCTCCAGTGATGCTGCCTGTCTTGCTGAGTTACTCCTACATTTTGTGTCTGTCTTATATTATATAATTAACATATATATGTATATTATTGTTATTATTGCAATTATTAATTGTGTTCATGTGTACATAGGTTTGTGAGTGTGTGTATATACTGTATATATATATACCATATATACACACAAAGATAGACACATTCATATATATATA
This sequence comes from Raja brachyura, assembly GCA_963514005.1. The sequence goes on from OY740794.1 coordinate 65,062,485, forward strand.
TACGCACACACACACGCACATAGAAAACAGACAGACAATAGTAATGCAATAATAACAACAATCGTCGATGTGGTTCAGAGTTTATTGGAGGTTGTTGCGTTTAATAGCCTGATGGCTGTGGGGAAGAAGCTGTTCCTGAACCTAGACATTAACAGGGGGCTTGTCATTGCTGGAATAAGTGAATGGATACCAGATAACAGGGAAGGAAAAGTAAATGTCTTGTCTTGTTCTCAGAAGCTGATAATAAGTGCCTTGAAAAATAACTGGAGAAATGGCTACAGGCAATGTAGACTGGCAGTCCCCACAGGAGCACTTGTTGGGGCCTGGGAAACGCTGATAGAATAAAAGGCAACGTTTGTCTTCATTGTTCTTTATCTCTCTACATCATCGTTACATATCTCTCGTTTCCCCGACTAGTCTAAAGAAGGGTCTCAACCCGAAACGTCACCCGTTCCTTCTCTCCAGAGACGCTGCCTGTCCCGCTGAGTTACTCCAGCTTTTTGTGTCTATCTTCGGTTTAAACCAGCATCTGCAGCTCCTTCCTGGACACGCACATTCATCTTCACTGCCTGCTTTATAGCAAGGTGACAGCAAAGAAAATGCTTATGCCTCCGATAGGTGGACTCCAGATGATGTTATCGCCAACTCCCAGAAGACCTTCCTCCTCTCCGTCCCAATATTTACGAGGAAGAATGTGCCGGCTCTGGAGCGGGTTCAGAGGTCCGGGTTGACAAGAATGATCCCAGGAATGAGTGGGTTAATCTATGATGAGCGTTTGACAGCACTGGGCCTGTACTCACTGGAGTTTAGAAGAATGAATGGGGGCCTCATTGGAAGGTACAGAATAGTGAAAGGCAGAGATAGAGTGGAGCCTCTTCTTCAGCCTAAAGTTGTAGGACAACTTGTTCTGTTTGATCTTCAGTTTGTGCACTGTCGGGTTGATTGCGTTCATCGAAACAGGGCGGACCACGTGAAGGTTGCAATCTTCCACCCCGATAAAGTGGATGTACAAACAAAGCCAACAAAGGCCATTTATTGTCACATACACCAACTGGTTTAGTGAAATTTCACTTGCCATTTGCAGCACACCAATAAAAATAAAACACATCACTAAAGAATTTAACAATAAACATAAGAACACCCACACCCACAATGGTTCCCACTGTGAGGGAAGGCAGCAAAGTTCAGTCCTCTTCCTCTTGTTCACCCACAGTCGGGGCCTATTGAGGCCTCCGCAGTCGTCGCTACGGCGGCCCGATGTTTCAGGCCCTCTCGTCGGATGATGGAGCTCCGGCGTCGGAAGAACACTCTCAGCGGCCTGGAGTGTGTGGAACGGCCGCTTGCTGCCAGAGACCGCTGCTCCCGAAGTCCACAGGCCGCGCTGGTCGGAGCTCCAACACTGGCGATCTCGGCGAAAGATCCCAGGCTCCGCGGTGTTTAAACTCAGCGCCGCCCGCAGCTCCCCGATGTAGGAGTCGGCGGTCTCAGTACTCCGGAGCTTACCACACGGCGTCCCGGGTAAGGCATCGCCCGCTCCGCGGTGGTGCTTCAGCATTGCGCCGCTGCCGAAGCTGAAGTTCTGGCCGGTCCCGGCAGGAAACGCCACTCCAGTCCAGTTGGTAGGCCGCGAGGAGAGGGCGAAGATGCGGTTTAGAGGAAAGACGCATCTCCGACCAGGTAGGGATTGAGAAAAACAGTTTCCCCCTCCCCCCACCCCCCACCCCCCACGTAAAAAGTCTAGACCTCCTTTTTAACTCACTAAAAATTAAAAAAAGGGTGAAAGGATTAACAGCTGCTGGCAGGGCAGCCATACCCGACACAAAGATGTGGAGAGGATGTTTCCACTAGTGGGAGAGTCCACGACTAGAGGTTATAGCTTCATAATTAAAGAACATTCTTTTAGGAAGGAGATGAGGAATCTTTTTAGTCAGAGGGTGGTGAATCTGTGGAATTCATTCCCACAGAAGGCTGTGGAGGCCAAGTCAGTGGATATTTTTAAGGCAGAGATAGACCAATTCTTGATTAGTACAGGCGTCAGGGGTTATGGGGAGAAGGCAGGAGAATGGGGTTAGAAAGGAGAGATAGATCAGCCATGATTGAATGGCGGAGTAGACTTGATGGGCCGAATTCTATTCCAAGAACTTGTGGACTTATGAATATTTATGAAATGTTCAATATTGAACCATTTGTAGGTTTGCATTGATGCTGAGGTATTATATCCCATAAAGTGCGCCACACATCACACACACACACACACACACACACACAGAGGACTGTGCCCCAGTTGAAGCGACGTTTACTGAAAAACACCCTCTCAGGGTTTTCAGTCAGTCCTTTTTGGTGTGAAGTCACGTTTGAAGTTTGCCTGGAAGCATTTTGATTGAATATTTTAAAACAGGCCATTAAACTCAAACTGACCTGCCCTCATTTTGGATGCTGTTTTTGGTTCTTTATATGAAAAATAAACTCACAAAGCGCTTGATATTCCACAGAAAAGGGGAAACAGTCAATGTAATCTAAACACACAGGTATATATTATGGCTTTCCCAAAGGGATTCCATTGAGCTGAAGGTTATTTGCCTGTCAGTTTTGATGGGAGCAGGTAGTTGGCAGAGTCTTGCAATGCTTGGTGAAGTGGTTTTTAATGTACCACCAGCAAGCGATTTGCACACACCCCTGTCATTTAGCTATTTAGATGCAATTAAAATCTTTCCTGATTTGATTTCAATTTCAATTTAATGCGTTAGCAAATGATGCAGAGGATCGTTAGTTCTCGAGTTAATAGATTTTGCTGTTGCGAAAGAATTAACTAAATTTCAAGGTCAGTTAGCTTGAATAATTAGTCAATGTCCCATCGTTTTAGGCATTGCTTTAAACATTTGATAATAGCCAGACTTGGCGAGTCCAGCTGTCTTTTCTTTGGAGATGGCATTGTGAACACGGCTCGCAGTTGATGCATTGCAGACTTCTGAATTCCAAAAAGCTGCCCTGTTCTAAATCAAACTTTTTTAAAGACTCCTATCTGTGACAGGTGTTAGTTTTAATTAAAAAACCTTGGCGCTGCAGTCTTGAGTTTCACAGCCATTTTAAAGGAGTTCTCGATGTTTCTGAGCCCATTAAGCAATAATATATTATCCAGCATGGATGTTACTGTTTATATTATCCTGCATAATATTACTTTAAACATTAACGATGCCTGATAGACTGCACAATTTCCTTTACCGATGTATCTGTCTCTTTGAGAATTAACTGCATTTCAGTAACACTGATGCTATTTCATCTTCAAACAAAAGGTGCCAAAATAGCAGCCAGCTTCCATGATGATTTAATATTTGCAATGTGATCTCGACTTTCATAAATTTGGGCTGCTTAACTTCAAATGCTACGAATATTCGTTATTTATTGTTGCAAAACAGCCTCTCCATTTTTGCCCTGGTAAATGAAGGTATAATCCAGCTCATCGCGCGGTTAATAGAATTTCTCGGGTTCAAAGGTATTAGCGTAATTTCAAGGGTAGTTACCATGCGTTATTAGTCAAAGTCCCATCATGCTAAACACTGATTTAAACACAATTGATTCCAGATTTGATGCCGCAGATGTTTTCCTGCACTCGACCTTACAGTTTGAGGTAAGAACGTTAGAAAAATGCTGCACCAAATTGAAAGTTATCAGATGGAAACAGGCCCATCGGCCCACCTAGTCCATGCCGACCACCGATCACGGGTGTCGGGGGTGATGAGGAGAAGGTAGGAGAATGGGGTTGGGAGGGAGAGATAGATAATCCATGATTGAATGGCGGAGTAGACTTGATGGGCCGAATGGCCTAATTCTGTTGCTAGCATTTATTACCTTATAACCCATTCACATAGTTCTATGTTCTAGAGGCAGAGGTCTTAGATTTAAGGTGAGAGGGATAAGATTTAATAGGGACTTTCATAAGAAGCAGACGTTACCCCAGAAGGTATTATGGATACTGTTGTTCCTGAAAACCTTTTAATGGGCATATGGATTATGTGCAAGGTTCTCCATTGTGTGCAGTTTTGGTCCCCTAATTTGAGGAAGGACATTCTTGCTATTGAGGGAGTGCAGCGTAGGTTCACCAGGTTAATTCCCGGGATGGCCGGGCTGAGAGATATGCTGAGAGAATGGAGCGGCTGGGCTTGTACACTCTGGAGTTTAGAAGGATGAGAGGAGATCTTATTGAAACATATAAGATTATTAAGGGTTTGGACACTCTAGAGGCAGGAAACATGTTCCCGATTTTGGGGGAGTCCAGAACCAGGGGCCACAGTTTAAGAATGAGGAGTAAGCCATTTAGAACGGAGACAAGGAAACACTTTTTCCCACAGAGAGTTGTGAGTCTGTGGAGTTCTCTGCCTGAGAGGGCGGTGGAGGCCGGTTCTCTGGATACTTTCAAGAGAGAGCTAGATAGGGCTCTTAAAGATAGCGGAGTCAGGGGACATGGGGAGAAGGCAGGAATGGGGTACTGATTGGGGATGATCAGCCATGATCATCACATTGAATGGTGGTGCTGGCTCGATGGGCCGAATGGCCTACTCCTGCACCTATTGTCTACTGTCTCGATCCCATTCCTTGTAGATTCGGGTTTCTCTGCAGAAAGTCTCTTGGTCATTTAGTCTTTATTCTTTGGGTCTTTATTCTTTGGAGCGCAGAAGGTTAAGGGGGGACTTGATTGAGGTCTTTAAAATGATGAAAGGGATAGACAGAGTTGACGTGGATAAGCTTTTCCCATTGAGGGTAGGGAAGATTCAAACAACAGGGCATGACATGAGAATTAAGGGACAGAAGTTTAGGGGTAACATGAGGGGGAACTTCTTTACTCAGAGAGTGGTGGCTGTGTGGAATGATCTTCCTGCAGAAGTGGTGGAGGCAGGATCGATTTTAACATTTAAAAGTAAAGTGGATATGTATATGGACGGGAAGGGAATGGAGGGGTATGGTCTGAGTGCAGGTAGATGGGACTAGGCTGTGTGGAATGAGCTTCCAGCAGAAGTGGTGGAGGCAGGATCGATTTTAACCATTATCCATTACTTTATCCATTTAAAAGTAAAGTGGATAGCTATATGGATGGGAAGGGAATGAAGGGGTATGGTCTGAGTGGGACTAAGGGAAAATAAATGGTCGGCACGGACTGGAAGGGCCGAGAAGGCCTGTTTCCGTGCTGTAATTGGTATATGGTTATATGGCTATTATATGGTCATTTAAAAAATGAAAGGTCTCGACCCAAAACGTTACCCATTCCTTCTCTCCAGAGATGTTGCCTGCCCCGCTGAGTTACTCCAGCATTTTGCATTTTGTGTCTATCTTCGGTTTAAACCAGCATCTGCAGTTCCTTCCGACACAAGCTTTTTATATTGTCCAGTTAATAAAGTTTCAGGTTGCAGCTTAACCAAGTAATCAGTCACGTACAGTCTGGTCAACCTCTGCTCCGAACATGAAACTTTTAATGATGTATCTCGTGGTTTAAACTGTGATAAAATAATTACCTTCTTGCAACAGTGTGAAGCAGGGCATTCTTTGAAGCAATATCGGGAGGATTGTCCTTTTAAACCCTTTAACAAATCCTACCTTTGGAAAGTCAATAGCTTTAAATGAAGACTCTTTTTCCCAGGGTCGGGGAATCCAGAACGAGAGGACATAGGATTAAGGTGCGAGGGGAGAGATTTAATAGGAACCTGCAAGGCCACATTAACTCAGTGGGTGGTGGGTGTATGGAACGAGCTGCCAGAGGAGGTGGTTGCGACAGGTGCTTCAACTACAATTTGAGTTTAGTTTAGTTTAGAGATGCAGCGTGGAAACAGGCCCTGCGGCCCGCCGTGTCTGCGCCGACCAGCGATCCCCGCGCAGACACTGCCCTACACACACCAGGGACAATTTACCATTAAACCAAGCCAATTAACCTACAAACCCGCACGTCTTTGGAGGGTGAGAGGAAACCGGAGCACCTGGAGAAAACCCACGCAGGTCACGGGGAGAAGAGCTCCAACCGCCGGCCTGCGGCCTACAACAACCGGAAGCCGCGGTCTCCGGTATGATGGTGGCCGATACGGGCGCTCCAAGCAGTGTGTTCAACCGTCCCGACGTCGGAGTTTGGGTCATCCCGACGAGAGGGCCTGTACAACGTGACGTCCGTAGCGGTGACTACGGAGGGTTCATGACCCCGACCACGGGTGAACAAAGGGAGGACTGGCTGAACTTTGTGCCTTCCACCACAGTGAAGAATGTTTTTTTTTTTAAATATTTCAAAATAGACTTTATTGAAGTAATAAATATATACAATACATCAACCGTGCGAAAAATTAATCCGACATTTTCGGAGGCTATACAAAATGTTCCATACAGTGTATATATATTGCTCAAATTTCACGAATCTATCCCCCACCCGTGCCACTCATGTGGCCCCCTGGCATGGGATACCTTCCCTTACTTTGAGGGGCGCCTCCAACGTAAAGAATGTTGTGGTGGATGTTTGTGTTAAATCTTATTGTGTGTAGTGTGTTCTTTTTAAGTGTGTCGCTGCTGGCAAATTCATTTCACTGCACCTTCGCATGCATTGACTTGACCAATAAAATTGACTTTGACTTTGACTTTGAACGTACAAACTCCGTAGTGGCAGCACCCGTAGTCGGGATTGAACCCGGGTCTCTGGGGCTGTGAGGCATTTAAAAGACAGGGTCTGAGGGAAATGGGCCAGGTGCAGGCTAATGGGACGAGCATGTTGGTTGGCCGGGACAAGTTGGGCCGAAGGGCCTGTTCCCGTGCTGTGTGACTCAATCTACAAGCATGAGTAAATAAGTAATATGCGAGAATAAAGTAATCTAAGTAATATGCGAGAATAACCTTCAGCTTATTGTTCCAGTCCACCCCCCTCTTCTGCTCTTTGACAAATCCTCTCCAGTTTCCTTTCTTTCCACACAACTCTCCCTTTCCCATTTGCAAGCGATTATTGAATTTGCTCCTCGGAGCCTTTCTTTCGCACGCTACATTTCAAATCGCTGTATATACATCATCAGGGGGGGAAGAGACCTTTCCTTGTTGCTGACTTGGCTTACAAATTATCTGTGTCCTCAGGTTATCCTTCAGCAAGTGGACATTTCTCCTTATTCACTCGACCAGGCGTCTTGTAACTCTGGAACATCTGTGAAAACTCACTCCAATCTTCCTTTGCCCAGAGGAGAACAAATGATGCTTCCCATTCTCCCCGCATTCCTCGGGTCCCTAGCGCCTCTTGCCATTGTATTCAGCGTCTCTTGCACCCTCTCAACGCCTTGGCTTCCTTCCTGAAGCCAGCAGCTGGGATCCTCTGATGATGCCTCGTCACTGACTCTTTACAATCTTTCCTAATCTTGCATCGTTTGAAAAACCCAGAGCTTGCATTTTGCAGCTAACATGGGCGTGAACTTTACTCGCAGCCTTCAAAGTTTTGAACGTGGGCCAAAAGTCGTTGCAAGTTGCCTCTCCAGAGCAAGTTTCCTTTTCCCCTGCAGTTTCGGCTGAGACAGGAAGAATAAGGTAGCAGAGAAAACGTTTAAAATACATGGCTGGTTAGTAACATGCTTCTGAAATTCAGTTCCACAATAGGTTTAAGAAAGAACTGCAGATGCTGGAAAAATAGACCAAAATGCTGGAGGAACTCGGCGGGTGAGGCAGCGTCTGTGGAGCGAAGGAATTGGTGACGTTTCGGTCGAGACCTTTGAAGAAGTACAGTCTTCTGTGTCTATCTTCGTTTTAAAAGTCACCTATTCCTTCGCTCCATAGATGCTGCCGCACCCGCTGAGTTCCTCCAGCATTTTTGTCCACCTTCCACAATAGGTTAGTCAGTAATTCAGCTCTAGGTTTGGCTTCAGTTGTCATGGATGCAGTGAAAAGCTTTGTTTCGCAGGCTATCCAAACGGATCAGATACTCCCATGCATAAATACAATGCAGCCAAACTCCAGTCCAACAGGTAGAGCAAAGGGGAAGATACAGAGTGCAGAATATAGTTCTCAGCATTGTAGTGCATCAGTTCCAGAGACAAAGTCCAATGTCCGCAATGGGGTAGAGGTGAATCGGACAGCACCCTAGCTCATGGAAGGGCCGTTCAGAAGCCTGATAACAGAGGGGAAGAAGCTGTTCCTGAGTTTGGTGGTGCGCGCTTTCAAGCTCCTGTACCTTCTGCCGGACGGGAGCGGGATAACATAGAACTAGTGTGAACAGGCGATCGATGGTCAGCGTGCAGTTGGGACATGTTTCCATGCTGTATCTTTCAATCAATAAGTTAATGAGAGATCGTTACATTTGTTTTCTGAAAAACAAATAGTTTTGGTCATTTATTGACAGAATGCAGTTGCCTCTGGTATGGAATTATTGTAGAGTGCTAATTGCATTTTGAACTGGCCAGTTAGCCAGGCAACCTTGCTGTAGATCAGTTCAGATCAGTTCAGAGACATAACGTGGAAACAGGCCCTTCGCCACCTCTTCCCCATTTTAATATGATCCTTAAAAGCATCTTCAGGGGATGAAGCATGAGGGCAGTCACGGTGGCGCAGCGGTAGAGTTGCTGCCTTACAGCAAATGCAGCGCCGGAGACCCGGGTTCGATCCCGACTACGGGTGCTGTCTGTACGGAGTTTGTACGTTCTCCCCGTGACCTGCGTGGGTTTTTCTATGAGATCTTCGGTTTCCTCCCACACTCCAAATACGTGCAGGTTTGTCGGCTAATTGGCTTGGTATAAATGTAAAAATTGTCCCTAGTGTGTGTAGGACGGTGTTAATGTGCGGGGATCGCTGGTCGGTGCGGACCCGGTGGGCCGAAGGGCCTGTTTCCGGGCTGTATCTCTAAACTAACAATATTTGCTCCAATAAGTGCCTCTCATATGTCATGGCTTGAAGTCACATTTTAGCCGGTGACAATCCTGTGAAACAAATTAATGTCGGTACAAAATCATGAGAGGAATGGCTTGGGTAAACGCACAGAGTGGGGGAATCGAGGACCAGAGGACATAGATTGAAGGTGAGGTGGGGGTAGATATAATAGGAACATGAGGGCTAACATTTTCACAGAAAGGGTGGTGGGTGTATGGAACGAGCTGCCGGAAGTGTAGTCAAGATAGGTACTTATGAAAAATGAAAGGAAATGTCGCGATACAATTATATTCCCTATAAAAGGGAAAGCAAATTATTTAACTCGAAAATGACCTCAAATGATGCAATCCCTAAAATTAAGATTTATATTCTGAATATCTTATTACACAACTAATCTTATCAGGAGGCCTGAGCCAAGTTATATCCTCTGTCTAGACTTTCAAGAGCAGTTTATTTTCTTTGCTATATATCTGCGCTGGTGATTGCATCTCTTAATCACGCTGCCATTGGAGATACCACCAGTCATTTATTTTATCATCGGCCGCTCTGGTATGGTGCGGTGGCAGCTCGAAATTTACAAATCTAGATTTTCACATTTTTTAATATTACAAAAATATTACTGAAGTTCAATTTAGTTTTGTTCAGGTATACAGGCCTATTTGGATTCAAGGGATACGGGGAGAAGGCAGGGACGGGGTACTGAGTGTGGATGATCAGCCGTGATCACATTGATATGGTTGAGTGTGTGACTATCCTGACCACACACTCATTTCACCACTGCCATCGGGAAAAAGGTACAGGAGCCTGAAAACTGTAACGTCCAGGTTCAGGAACAGCTTCTTCCCCACAGCTATTAAACATGACAACAAATAAGCTCTGAGCTCTGAACTGCAACAGGCTATATTATTATTGCACTATATTTGTTATTTATTGATTTTTTTTCTCTTCCCCCGTTTTATACAATGTTTACATATTCACATATTCTGTTGTGCTGCAGCAAGTAAGGATTTTGTTGTCCCATCCGGGACATCTATTATAACATAAAACTCTGATCTTGGATGTGGATGCATTTATTTGTGTGTGCGTTTGTATGTTTGTCTTTGATTCACATTGCCTCGAAAACCCGACGCGCTAATGGTAAAATTTGTACATATTCCGATAGGGATTTGCCTCAAGATCTAGGAAATCGCCTGATCTGAAAATTTGATTCATTATTTCCCGAGTTTTTTACTAAAATTCTTCGCCAATCTGAGATCTTTTTAAAATCTAACGAGCTGAAGCGAGCTGATGACGTCACAATGGCTCTGCTCCTCGCGGCGAGCTGCGCAGAGTTTTCCTCGCGCGGCCTGCTGGCCACTGTTTTCCACGAGCTATGAGTTACGTGGCCCAGCCATCCCCTCCCCCCCTCTCAGGGCTGAGGATTGTAGCCACTAAACCCGCGCTCAAGTCGTGCTGCGCGCTCCGCTGGGCTCCTTGAACTTCTACAACATGGCGGCGGCAGTCGTTATCGCAGCGCGGGCACGGGAGAGCGCGGTGGAAAAATGACCATGGCGGCCATCACAAGGGACGACCTCCTCTCCGTCTCCACCACCCGATCGTCTGTCACGCTGGTGAGTGGGCTTCCTCTCGCGGAAGCCACGATCGGCCGGCCCTCCACTGCTCTTGACAGTCCTCAGATCGCTCCGGGCCTCGCTCGGGCCCGGCGCTTGGTGGGGACGCTGCTGCCCCCCCTCTCCCTCTCTCTCTCTCTCTCTCTCTCTCTCCCCCCCCCCTCTCTCCCTCTCCCCCTCCTCTCTCTCTCCCTCTCTCCCTTTCTCCCCAATCTCTCTCTCCTTTCTCTCTCCCCCCTCCTCTCCCCCTCCCCCACACCCCTGCCCCTAAAGCCCCTCACCTCCCCCCTCCCCCCTCCCCTCCACCCCCTCCCCTCCCCTTCCACTCCCTCCCCCACGCTCCCTCCCATCTCCCCTCTCACCCCCCTCTCTTCTCTCTCCTCTCTCTCCCCCCTCTCCCCTCTCTCCCCCTTCCCCACCCTCCCCTCCACCCCCTCCCCCCTCCCCTCCACCACCCTCTCTCTGTGTCTCTCCCCATTCTCTCTCTGCCCTCACTCTCTACCCCCTCCCTCTCCAGACACGCCTGCGAGTTGGGGGCTATGCGTCAGTGGACATGGCGTTTATTGGGTAAAAGGGGCAAATAAACAATATTAATATAATATTAAGGGGGGTAATTTGAGTGTGTGTGTGGGGGGTAGTTTGTGTGTGTGTGAAGCCACATGCCGCCCCCCCCCCCCCACCACGTGCCCCCCTTGGTCTCGTATGACAATAAAACACTCTTGATATGGCTCGAAGGGCCGAATGGCCTACTCCTGCACCAATTGTCTATTGTCTATTGTCAGGCCTCTTCTTTGTTAAAATTATTTTAGAAAAACAATTGTTAACTAAATTCAGTTCAGCTCCGTTTTCAGTTCAGTTCAGTTCACTTCAGGCACTGAACAATTAGGCAGTCTGGCCCTCAAACATCTTAAGCAACTGATAGGCCAACAATCTACCGCAGGCACAAGCAGCAAAGAACTCTCAAAGTACCGGCACATCTTAGTCCACAAATAAAGCACTAGATAGCAATATAATTGATGATATATTGGACCCACCACGATTTCCAGATTCCCTTATCTAATGGGAATGATGAGATATGGATGTGGAGAGGATGTTTCCACTAGTGGGAGAGTCTAGGACCAGAGGCCACAGCCTCAGCGTAAAAGGACGTACCTTTAGGAAGGAGACGAGGAGGACTCTTTTTAGCCAGAGGGCGGTGAATCCGTGCATTTCTGGGCCCCAGACGCCTGCGGAGGCCAAGTCAGTGGATAGTTTTAAGGAGGAGACAGAATGTTATCGCCTTCCATCACGGTGAGGAATGCAAATTCCACTGTGGTGGATGTTTATGTTAAACGCTATCGTGGATTGTGTTATTTTTACTTGTATGGCTGCATGGTAACTCAAATATCACCGCTCCGCAATTGGTGCATGTGCCAGTAAATGTGAACTTGAACTTGACAGATTCTCGATTAGAGCGGGCGTCAGGGGCTATGGGGAGAAGGCAGGAGAATGGGGTTGAGAGGGAGAGATAGATCAGCCGTGGCCGAATGGTGGAGTAGACTTGATGGGCCGAATGGCCTACTTCTGCTCCTGGGACATGAGCACCACCGGAGGACCAACTAACCTAGAAACCCGCGTGTCTTTGAGGCGTGGAAGGAAACCGGAGCACCCGGAGGAAACCCACATGTTCACGGGGAGAACGTGCAAACTCCACACAGACAGCACCTAATGTCAGAATCGAATGTGGGTCTCTGATGTTGTGAGGCAGCAACTCTACCAGCAGTGCTCATTACTAACTGTTCTGGTTGGATAGCATGCAAAACAAGGCTTTTCCCTGTCACATGTCCCAGCTACACCAGTCCCACCTGCCCGCGTTTGGTCCATATCCCACCAAACCTGCCCTATCCATGTACCTGTCTAAATGTTCCTTGGACGTTGCGATAGTCCCTGCCTCAACTATTCATCTAAATCAAGACAGGCTTCAGAAATAGGACTACATTTTTTAGTTTAGTTTAGAGATACAGCACGGAAACACGCCCTTTCGGACCACCGGGTCCGCGCCGACCAGCGATCCCCGCACATTAGCACTATCCTATACCCACCAGGGACAATTTTTACATTTATACCAAGCCAGTTAACCTACAAACCTCCACGTCTTTGCAGTGCGGGAGGAAACCGGAGCACCCGGAGAAAACCCACGGAGAACGTGCAAACTCCGTACTGACAGCGCCCGTGGTCGGGATGGAACCCGGGTCTCCGGCGCTGCATTCGCTGTAAGGCAGGAATTCCACCGCTATGTCTGGCACAGAGTACATCGTGATATACATGTTGCGTGCCTTAAAGCCCTTTGTAAAATATCTAGAACGCAGCTGAACAAGGTTCACTATAATTACTTCAAAAGGAAGGCACCTGAGCAAAGAATGTTTTTACAAAGTACCTTAGATATGTCCACGGAATTCTTTGCTTTAAACCTGTAATTACTAGCCTCCGCGCTCGCAACATGAAAGGAGCCACGTTTAAAAGGCCAGGGCGAGGTTTTATTATGCTGAGGGATAGCTGTGAGGCACTGCAGCTGGAGCAGGCAAGCAGCAGGCATAGAGATGGCTACGTAGAACAATATGCACGCCTCTGGGCAAACTCAACTGCAGTTTGATAACATCGATCCAGAGATACTTACCTGGATGGTTGGTCTTACGGAAAAGTAAGTTAATCCACTGACAAACCAACTACACTTGTCAAGGACTCATGGATGAGTTACTGTAAAACTGACTGCCCCATTTCAAGAGCAACATTTGTGGAGTCACAGAGCTGAACAACACGGAAACAGGCCCTTCGGCCCACCTTGTCAATGCCGACCAAGTTGGCACACTGGGCTAGTCCCATCTGCCTGCATTTGGCCCACATCCCTATATATCTTTCCTGTCCCTGTATCTGTACAACTATCTGTTGAAAGTCCCATGTAGAACACTGAGTGCTGGAGTAACTCAGCGGGTCAGGCAGCATCTGTGGAGAACATGGATAGGTGACGTTTCACAGAGTGCTGGAGTAACTCAGCGGGTCAGGCAGCATCTGTGGAGAACATGGATAGGTGACGTTTCACAGAGTGCTGGAGTAACTCAGCGGGTCAGGCAGCATCTGTGGAGAACGTGGATAGGTGACGTTTCACAGAGTGCTGGAGTAACTCAGCGGGACAGGCAGCATCTGTGGAGAACATCCTGATGTTCACCACAGAGGTCGGGCGTGGCGTGGACTACCATCCGGAGCCTGGGATCTCTCGCCGGTGAAGAGCTCCGACCATCGGCCTGCGGCCTATAACATAATGATGCCACGGACTCTGGTAGGAAAGTGCCGATTCAGGCACTTCAAGTGTGTTCGACCGTTCATGGCCCCGACCACGGGTGAACAAGGAGGAGGACTGACTGTACTTTGTGCCTTCCACCACAGTGAAGAGCGCTGTGGTGGATGTTGGTGTTAAATCTTATTGGGTGTCGTGTGTTCTCTTTTTAAGTATGTCACTGCTGGCAAATTCATTTCACTGCACCTTCGGGTGCATGTGACCAACAAAATTGACTTTGACTTTGACCGAGGATAGTGTTAGTGTGCGGGGATCGCTGGTCGGTGGGGAATCGCTGGGCCGAAGGGCCCGTTTCCGCGCTGTATCGCTAAACTAAATCCTTCCCCAGCATCTGCTGTCTGGGGCTCACCATCCACATTGTTGAGTTGTCAATGAGAATATTGGCACCAACACACCAAGCAGTTACCAGCCAAGCTGTACAGCCGCAAACCCTGCCACAAGCTTACCCTCCCTTGATGTTACTTTTTAAGTTTAGTTTAGAGGTACAGCCCACCGAGTCCGCGCCGACCAGCGATCCCCGCACACTAACACTATCCTACACACACTGGGGAAAATTTACATTTGTGCCAAGCCCGCACAATAACACTATCCGTCTGGTCTCCAAATCTGAGGAAGGACATTATTGCAATAGAGGGAATGCAGAGAAGGTTCACCAGACTGATTCCTGGGATGTCAGGACTGTCTTATGAACAAAGACTACATAGACTCGGTTTATACTCTCTAGAATTTAGGAGATTGAGAGGGGATCTTATAGAAATGTACAAAATTCTTAAGGGATTGGACAGGCTAGATGCTGGAAGATTGTTCCCGATGTTGGGGAGGTCCAGGACAAGGGGTCACAGCTTAGGGATAAGGGGGAAATCCTTTAGGACCGAGATGAGAAGGACTTTTTTCACACAGAGTGTGGTGTGTCTCTGGAACTCTCTGCCACAGAGGGTAGTTGAGGCCAGTTCATTGGCTATATTTAAGAGGGAGTTAGATGTGGCCCTTGTGGCTGAGGGGATCAGAGGGTATGGAGAGAAGGCAGGTACGGGATACTGAGTTGGATGATCAGCCATGATCATATTGAACGGCGGTGCAGGCTCGAAGGGCCGAATGGCCTACTCCTGCACCTGATTTCTATGTTTTCTATGTTGACATTTTACATTTACGCCAAAGCCAATTAACCTACAAACCTGCACGCCTTTGGAGTGTGGGAGGAAACCAAAGTTCTCGGAGAAAACCCACGCAGGTCACGGGGAGAGCGTGCAAACTCCGTACAGACAGCGCCCGTAGTCAGGATGGAACCCGGGCCTCTGACGCTGTGAGGCAGCAATTCTACCGCTGCACCATTCCTCTGTCCAAATATTGGAGTAAAACGTTTAACATCAGGGATGGATTTCATCGTGTCTGGGGAACAAGCAGTTTACATATTTATAACTAACAGGGACATTTCTCTGTTGAAATAGCGGAGGTAGGAATTTCATTTGATTGTGATAAACATTCAAATGTTTGCGTTACATAATTTAAATCCCTAAATATCTTTAGAGCTCAAATGTCTAAAACATCACATCATTGCCATCTGTAAAGAGTGATTGGCTGAATGATTGAACGAGGATATTTTACTCGATCTACAACTTTAAACAGATGAAAATCTCTTTTTTTTTAATCTTTTGCAGCTGAACAAAAAATACCATGCACTATTATTCAGTTATTGTTGACGTCACGACTAGTATTCTCCTCCAATCTTGGGAATTGTACACAAAGGACTAGCAGGTAGATGGATTGGCGATGAAGATTTTTGGCACGGTGGCGCAGCGGTAGAGTTTCCGCCTCACAGCGCCAGAGACCCGGGTTCAAACCTGACTACGGGTGCTGTCTGCACGGAGACAGCGTGGAAACCGGCCCTTCGGCCCACCGAGTCCGTACCGACCGGCGATCCCCGCACACTAACACCATCCTACGCGCACCTAGCCAATGACCTGCACGTCTTGGGAGTGTGGGAGGAAACCGAAGTTCCCGGAGGAAACCCACGCGGGTCACGGGGTGAACGTGCAAACTCCGTGCGGACAGCGCCCGTAGTGAAAGGCATCAACTCTACCGGTGCGCCACGGTGGCCGCCCTTCTTCTGGGGTATCAGGACCACCCTATATACTGGGGCCACCCTATATACTGGGGCCACCCTATATACTGGGGCCACCTTATATACTGGGGCCACACTATATACTGGGGCCACCCTATATACTGGGACCACCTTATATACTGGGGCCACCCTATATACTGGGGCCACCCTATATACTGGGGCCACCCTATATACTGGGGCCACCTTATATACTGGGGCCACCCTATATACTGGGGACACCCTATATACTGGGGACACCCTATATACTGGAAATACCCTATATACTTTGGCCACCCTATATACTGGGACCACCCTATATACTAGGACCACCCTATATACTTGGACACCCTATATACTGGGGGCCACCCTATATACTGGGGCCACCCTATATACTGGGGCCACCCCTAATACTGGGGCCACCCTATATACTGGGGCAACCCTATATACTGGGGCCACCCTATATACTGGGGCCACCCTATATACTTGGACACCCTATATACTGGGGCCACCCTATATACTGGGCCACTCTATATACTGGGGCCACCCTATATACTGGGACCACCTTATATACTGGGGCCACCCTATATACTGGGGCCACCCTATATACTGGGGCCACCCTATATACTGGGGCCACCTTATATACTGGGGCCACCCTATATACTGGGGCCACCCTATATACTGGGGACACCCTATATACTGGAAATACCCTATATACTTTGGCCACCCTATATACTGGGACCACCCTATATACTAGGACCACCCTATATACTTGGACACCCTATATACTGGGGGCCACCCTATATACTGGGGCCACCCTATATACTGGGACCACCCTATATACTAGGACCACCCTATATACTTGGACACCCTATATACTGGGGGCCACCCTATATACTGGGAACACCCTATATACTGGGGCCACCCTATATACTGGGGCCACCCTATATACTGGGGCCACCCTATATACTGGGGACACCCTATATACTGCAAATACCCTATATACTTTGGCCACCCTATATACTGGGACCACCCTATATACTAGGACCACCCTATATACTTGGACACCCTATATACTGGGGCCACCCTATATACTGGGGCCACCCTATATACTGGGGCCACCCTATATACTGGGGCCACCCTATATACTGGGGCCACCCTATATACTGGGGCCACCCTATATACTGGGGCCACCCCTAATACTGGGGCCACCCTATATACTGGGGCAGCCCTATATACTGGGGCCACCCTATATACTGGGGCCACCCTATATACTTGGACACCCTATATACTGGGGCCACCCTATATACTGGGCCACTCTATATACTGGGGACACCCTATATACTGGGACACTATACTGTGTGTAATTCTACACACATATTTAAAACAAAGACTTGTGGTTTAGATTTGTATTGGTCACATGTACCGAGGTACAGTGAAAAAATTTGTTTATGTGCCACCCAAGCCCATCAGATAATATTATACATGAATACCAGCAAGCTGTGCACATGTACAGTTGGCCAGTGTGGGCGAGTTGGGACGAAGAGCCTGTATCCACACTGTGTGCAGTTTTGGTCCCCTAATTTGAGGAAGGACATTCTTGCTATTGAGGGTGTGCAGCGTAGGTTCACCAGGTTAATTCCCGGGATGGCGGGACTGTCATATGCTGAGAGAATGGAGCGGCTGGGCTTGTACACTCTGGAGTTTAGAAGGATGAGATGGGATCTTATTGAAACATATAAGATTATTAAGGGTTTGGACACACTAGAGGCAGGAAACAAGTTCCCAATGTTGGGGGAGTCCAGAACCAGGGGCCACAGTTTAAGAATAAGGGGTAAGCCATTTAGAACGGAGGTGAGGAAAAACACAGAGAGTTGTGAGTCTGTGGAATTCTCTGCCTCAGAAGGCGGTGGAGGCCGGTTCTCTGGATACTTTCAAGAGAGAGCTAGATAGGGCTCTTAAAGATAGTGGAGTCAGGGGATATGGGGAGAAGACAGGAACGGGGTACCTATTGGGGATGATCAGCCATGATCGCATTGAATGGCGGTGCTGTGTCGAAGGGCCGAATGGCCTACTCCTGCACCTATTGTCTATTGTCACTCTCTGACTCCCAAGTCGAGCATACAAATGCTACAGCCATATCTACATTGATTAAAGTAGAATTCATAAAATAGTCCGTTTATATTGATATTACACTCCATTGTACACCTGTAACTAAAACATGGCCTGATAATCTTTGTGATCATAGGGGGTTTATGAAATCAACTGGCACACATATTAAATACAGAGATTAAACGAGGTTGTTAATGTAAGCTGTCATCTTCTTATCAATGAATTATAATTGAATCGTGAGCAGGCTGGAGATGTTTTATGAAAATCAACAGATGCTGATATGAAAAAGACATGATTGTTAATGTAATCTGTCATCTTTTCATCAACGAATTGTAGGCTGAGTGAACAGAATTGAGATTAGTGTAGGAAGGAACTGCAGATGCTGGTTTACACCAAAGACAGACACAAAATGCTGGAGTAACTCAGCGGGACAGGCTGCATCTCTGGAGAGAAGGAATGGGTGACGTTCGGGTCGAGACCCTTCTTTTCAGGCTGAAGAAAGGGTCTTCACCTGAAAATTCGCTCATTCAATAGACAATAGATAATAGGTGCAGGAGTAGGCCATTCAGCCCTTCGAGCCAGCACCGCCATTCAATGTGATCATGGCTGATCATCCACAATCAGTACCCCGTTCCTGCCTTCTCCCCATGTCCCCTGACTCCACTATCCTTAAGAGCCCTATCTAGCTCTCTCTTGAAAGTATCCAGAGAAAGTATCCAGTGAGGCAGAGAATTCCACAGACCCACAACTCTCAGTGAGAAAATGTGTTTCCTCGTCTCCGTTCTAAATGGCTTACCATTATTCTTAAACTGTGGCCCCTGGTTCTGGACTCCCCCAACATCGGGAACATGTTTCCTGCCTCTAACATGTCCAAACCCTTAATAATCTTATATGTTTCAGTAAGATCCCATCACATCCTTCTAAACTCCAGAGTGTACAAGCCCAGCCGCTCCATTCTCTCAGCATATGACAGACACGCCATCCCGGGAATTAACCTGGTGAACCTACGCTGCACTCCCTCAACAGCAAGAATGTCCTTCCTCAAATTAGCGGACCAAAACTGCACACCATACTTTCTCTCCAGAGATGCTGCCTGTCCCGCTGAGTTACTCCAGCATTCTGTGTCTAAATTGAGATTAGTGTCTATGTGCACTGCCAGTGTCCGCATCATAAATCAGCGTTCTGAAACCACACAGAATGTTTGAAGGAAATGAGACATTACAGACACATGTGTAGTAGACCTTGGCTTGTGTGAAAACATTGATAAACTGCTTATATTTGGCAAGCCACAGGTGACAATGATCTCTGCCAATAGCCCACAGAACACACACACGTTCCTTCCTGTCATCGGAACAGTCTGAAAGCAATGAGCATATTACTTGGCGGATGGACACAAAAATCTGGAGTAACTCAGCGGGACGGGCAGCATGTCTAGAGGCAAGGAATGGGTGACTCAGTCTGAAGAAGGGTCTCGACCCGAAACGTCACCCATTCCTTCTCTCCAGAGATGCTGCCTGTCCCGCTGAGTTGCTCCGGCACTTTGTGTCTATCTTCAGTTTAACGCAGCGTCTGCAGTTCCTTCCTACACATATTACTTGGCAGTTTCAGTGCATGTACGTGTGTGAGGCTCACAGTTGCCACAGGATTATTTCACCGGCAAGCCGAGATATTTATAGGAAACGTTCCAATCTAGCTCTGTCATCCCAGCGAGCCCCTGCCTGCGAGTGACATTTGTAAATGCATAAACGTGGATAAAATGGTTCCCTTGACATCAAAGATACTCACAGCCGGGATGCCGTGCCTGCTGACATTCAGAGTGCTTCTTATTGATAACGTTCAAAGCTAAAGTATTGAAACAGATTGTGAACATGTGTCATTTATGTGTCATTCCTGACTGTCACTGTGTATCGTGTTGTCACTTTTGGGCAGAGCACCAAGGCAAATTCCTTGTATGTGAACACTTGGCCAATAAACTTATTCATTCATTCATTCAATCATTCAAAAAGATAATCAGGTCACCAGCTTAATAGCTTAACAGCTGCTTTCCCCAGCACAGATGCTGCCTGACTTATTTGGTTCGGATTTGATTACAGATTTACATAAAGGTGTCGACATAAAGATGACCATTTGCTTGTAAATTAAACATCATGTCACATTTATCGACAATTCCCCCCCCCCCCCCCCCCCCATCAATATACCTGCCTCGTCCGTTTTAGATTTTGTGACCAATCAACTTCCAATTCAATAACATGAACCCACGCGGGTCACGGGGAGAACGTGCAAACTCCGTACAGGCAGCACCCATAGTCAGGATCGAAACTGCGCCACTGTGCCGCCCCGGATGTCAAGAACCCAGTTTCAAAGTGGAGGTGGAAGGGGCCAGGACTTGGAGCTTGGTGATGTTGAGCTGAGTTGAAGGTAGACACAAAATGCTGGAATACCTCAGCAGGTGAGGCAGCATCTATGGAGAGAAGCATGTGCGGTAATCTTGGAGGGGGGGGAAGGACACATCCCCCCTCCCCTGCTTTGAGAGGTGGGGGACAATTCCCCCCCCCCCCCCCCCATGTTTTGTAATCGGGATTTTGAAATTCTGTGAAAAACAATGTATTAAAATCTGTAAAAATGTATTAAAATGTATAAAAATGTATAAAAACGAGACAGTGGGGGTGTCATTAAGCGCTTGTTAAATGTCTCTATTAACATCGTATTAACACGATGTGTCACCAATTGTGTTTTGACCTTCAAGTATTACAAGATGAGAGTTTTAGTAATAGTACAGACTGAAGGTATTCACGATGAATGTCTTAAAGCTGTCTGATGTGGGTACAGTTACCATTTGAACTAGGGTACACAAAAGGCTGGAGAAACTCAGCGGGTGCAGCAGCATCTAAGGAGCGAAGGAGATAGGCGACGTTTCGGGTCGAGACCCTAATTGGCAGTATTGGTGGATGGGAAAGATTTTAAAAGGTATCGGATTTAAATGGGTCAGGTCATTAAAGGCTCCAGTCGAACGGGTTTCCTGGATGGCTTGCAGGTGAATCCCTCATTCACGGTCACTCATGTTATTTAGTATTTTTTCCCATCGCTCTCTCTCTCCCCTCCAATGTTGATTCTTCTGTTTGCTTTTATTTGCTTCAGTTTTATTTGTTTTAGTGTTATTTATCACATTGTAGCTTTTGAAGGATTCAAGCGGGTACCAGACGCTTTCTAAGGGCTGAATCGGCCCGTTCACGGGGCCTTTCATCACCCGGCACGGCTTAAAATCAAACTGCTGTGTCAAGGCGATCGAGCCTCCCAATGTTGAAGCCCCTGCCGGCCGATTTTAAGCCGGGCCGGGCGATGAAAGGCCCCGCGAACGGGCCGATTCAAGCCCCACGATTTGGGGCGGACGAAGCTGCTGTTGCTGGTGTTCGGAGTCGGTCACCAACCATGTCAGCTCCCGATGTTACCGTCCACAGGGCCCATGGCCGAAGCCTCACCTGTGTGTGTGTGTGAGCATGTATACCCAAAACGTCACCCATTCAATCACCCAGTCATATAGCAGTAGAATTAGACCATTCGGCCCATCAGGTCCACTGCCATTCAATCATTGCTGATCTCTCCCTCCTAATCCCATTTTCCTGCCTTCTCCCCAACCCTTGACACCCGCTCTAATCAAGAACTTGTCTATCTCTGCCTTCAAAATGTCCACTGACTTGGCCTCCACAGCCCTCTGTGTCAATGAGTTCCACAGATGCACCACCCTCTGACTAAAGAAGTTCCTCCTCACCCCCTTTCTAAAAGAGTGCCCTTTAATTCAGAGGCTGTGACCTCTGGTCCTAGACTCACCCACCAGTGTAAACATACTCCCCACATCCACTCTATCCAGGCCTTTCATCATTATACTTATCCTGTTGTGGAGACACAATGATGGAAGTGCATCGAGCTTATTCAGGTGGCACAGTAGCGCAGCGGTAGAGTTGCTGCCTCACAGCATCAGAGAACCGGGTTCCATCCTGACTACGGGTGCTGTTTGCGCGGAGTTTGTACGTTCTCCCCGTGACCTGCGTGGATTTTCTCCAAGATCTTCGGTTTCCTCCCACACTCATATCGCCCCTTCCCAGCATACGCAGAAGGGAGAGGATGTTGAAAGATTGGTGCACCATCGAGGCAAACTAACCCTGACCTTCCCATCCATGCTGACTTGAACAATCTGCCCAACATGTGCCCGAAGTCCCGCAAACCTTTCTGGTCTTCTGTTAAATCCCTGGAAGTACCGACGAGCGGCCATTACCGTAATTCTCCGAGTTTGAATCAGGGGAAACTCGGGAGAACTCTTGAATTACCTTGTACAGTGGGACAGGCCCTTGACACGATCCTGCACACACTAGAGACTATTTAAACTTATACCAAGCCGATTGGCCTACAAGCGGCTGGGCTTGTATACTCTGAAACTTAGGATGCGAGGATATCTCATTGAAACATATAAGATTATTAAGGGTTTGGATGCGCTAGAGGCAGGAATCATGTTCCCGATGTTGGGGGAGTCCAGAACCAGGGGCCACAGTTTAAGAATAAGGGGTAAGCCATTTCGAACGGAGACAAGGAAACACGTTTTCACACTGAGGGTTGTGAATCTGTGAAATTCTCTGCCTCAAAGATTGCGGTGGAGGCCGGTACTCTGGATACTTTCAAGAGAGAATTAGATAAAGTTCTTAAAGATAGCGGAGTCAGGGGATATGGGGAGAAGGCAGGAACGGGGTACTGATTGTGGATGATCAGCTATGACCGCACTGAATGGCGGTGCTGGCTCGAAGGTCAGAATGGCCTACTCCTGCACCTATTGTCTATTGTCTATTGTCTATAGACAGGTGCCCTTCTGAAGCAGGTGGGAATCTCAAGCCAAAGAGGCCAGAGGTTGAAGACGTCCTTGACCACACTAGCCTGCTTGCTGGTCCACACAGCTCTTTAGCACGTGGCCCATCTGGCCAAGACACTTCACCATGTACTGATATTCTAGCTAAAGAGAAGAAATAATGTCGGAAGTATCTTCAAAGTAACCAAACCTCTAACCAACATGGATTTAAATAGTCATTTTCTGATATTGGCCTAAATTATCACAATTTTCCCATAATACTTCAAACCAATTGTGTGTATATATATATTCATGGTATTGCCACTAATGGAATGATCACTGTAACAGCCAATTATGTGATCTCTATTTATTAAACTGTATGGTTTGTGTGATTGCTTCACACATCATTTAAATGTCTCGATTTCGTGGTCACGGCATTTAATTAAAGTCTGGGGTAATAATTACTTTTTACACCTTGCACATCTGGAAATTATTAAATGCATAAACAAAGAAAACTAAATGGCCGATGATAGCCTGGATAACAATTACTTCAGTTTTGAGAAATTTCATACGAAACTGCACTGCAACACTCGATACTACTTTCCAAAAGGGGGCTTGTTATGTAAGAGTTGTCTGAACCAGGACAAGCGATACATCTTCTGCTAAACCTGCTGTGATGCTATCTTTGAACTATGCCTGGTTACAGCGTAAGATCTGCTAGCAGTTTCCCCCTGAGCTTTGAATTTTCACATGCTGAGAGAATGGAGCGGCTGGGCTTGTATACTCTGGAGTTTAGAAGGATGAGAGGGGATCTCATTGAAACATATAAGATTATTAAGGGTTCGGACACGCTAGAGGCAGGAAACATGTTCCCGATGTTGGGGGAGTCCAGAACCAGGGGCCACACAGTTTAAGAATAAGGGGTCAGCCATTTAGAACGGAGATTAGGAAAAACGTTTTCACCCAGAGTGTTGCGAATCTGTGGAATTCTCTGACTCAGAAGGCAGTGGATGCCAATTCTCTGGAGGCTTTCAAGAGAGAGTTAGATAGAGCTCTTAAAGATAGCGGAGTCAGGGGATATGGGCAGAAGGCAGGAACGGGGTACTGATTGTGGATGATCAGCCATGATCACAGTGAATGGGGATGCTGGCTCGAAGGGCCGAATGGCCTCCTCCTGCACCCATTGTCTATAGTTTTATTTGTGGCATACTCTTGCTTTCCAGTCACAGTCCCATCCATAAAACTATTCCTACTAATAAAGTTGAGGTGGCTCTGGGCCAAAAGCAGGTAAATGGAACTATCCCAGCATGCCGACTGGTTTGGCATGGACTGGATGGGCTGAAGGGCTGCCAGTTCCTCTGTCGTACAGATCTATGACTCTGTGGCTCTCAACAAAAACACTGATCTATATCACGGGGAAGATCGAACAATAACTGAATGACAACAATGAGTCACAAGAAGAAATCAAGCGGACAATTTGTGTTGGGCCTTATCACTGGTTGACTTTGAAGATCAGGTTTTTCATTCGAAAAAATAGAAACATAAAATGTCTTTGTTTCGGAAAGAACTGCAGATGCTGGTTCAAATTATCTCTGATGGTTTTAATCTTTTGTTTTGTGTTCAGTTCTATGCAGCCAATGTCATATTGAACAAAGGGGAATGGTGTGTGGTAGAAACGTCAATGGAACTACTGTCTTCTCAGAGTCTGTGGTATTGGGCCCGGCTTATTATTGTCTTGTGTTCTGGGATATGGTGGGAAACTTTTGTTTGTGCACTATCCAATTAAATCAGATCTTGCTTTGCATGAGGTAGATAAAAATGCTGGAGTAGCTCAGCGGGTGCGGCAGCATCTATGGAGCGAAGGAAATAGGCAACGTTTCGGGTCGAGACCCTTCTTCTGAAGAAGTTTAAGAATCAGACTGTTGAAAGGTTCCGACCTGAAATGTCATCTGATCATGCTGCCTGAGTTACTCCAGCACTCTGTGAAACGTCACCTATCCATGTTCTCCACAGATGCTGCCTGATCCGCTGAGTTACTCCAGCACTCTGTGAAACGTCACCTATCCATGTTCTCCACAGATGCTGCCTGACCCGCTGAGTTACTCCAGCACTCTGTGAAACGTCACCTATCCATGTTCTCCACAGATGCTGCCTGGCCCGCTGAGTTACTCCAGCACTCTGTGAAACGTCACCTATCCATGTTCTCCACAGATGCTGCCTGATCCGCTGAGTTACTCCAGCACTCTGTGAAACGTCACCTATCCATGTTCTCCACAGATGCTGCCTGACCCGCTGAGTTACTCCAGCACTTTGTGAAACGTCACCTATCCATGTTCTCCACAGATGCTGCCTGACCCGCTGAGTTACTCCAGCACTCTGTGAAACGTCACCTATCCATGTTCTCCACAGATGCTGCCTGACCCGCTGAGTTACTCCAGCACTCTGTGAAACGTCACCTATCCATGTTCTCCACAGATGCTGCCTGACCCGCTGAGTTACTCCAGCACTCTGTGAAACGTCACCTGTCCATGTTCTCCACAGATGCTGCCTGACCCGCTGAGTTACTCCAGCACTCTGTCTATTTTAGGTATAAACCTGCATCTGCAGTTCTTTGTTTCTATATAATGAGCATAGACATTGGGAGGTCACGTTACAGTTCTGCAAGATGTTGGTGAGGTTGCACTTGGAGTATTGACTTGAGTTATGGTTATCCAGGAAAGATGATGTTAGGGTGGAAAGGGTGCAGAGAATATGAGTTTATATACAGACTGAATCCAGAAAGAGTTTCAGTAGATTTTGCGTTGCATATATTGAATGCTGGCAATGTTACAAACAGATTAGGATGGTTAGATTAAAATCCAATGCAGTATTTTGTCAAGGATTGCCAGCTTTGTTTCATGGTTTAGACAATAGACAATAGGTGCAGGAGTAGGCCATTCGGCCCTTCGAGCCAGCACCGCCATTCAATGTGATCATGGCTGATCATCCCAATCAGTACCCCTTTCCTGCCATCTCCCCATGTCCCCTGACTCCGCTATCTTAAAGAGCCCCATCTAGCTCTCTCTTGAAAGTATCCAGAGAACTGCCATCCACCTCTGAGGCAGAGAATTCCACAGACTCACCACTCCCTGTGAGAAAAGGTGTTTCCTCGTCTCCATTCTAAATGGCTTACCCCTTATTCTTAAACTGTGGCCCCTGGTTCTGGACTCGCCCAACATCAGGAACATGTTTCCTGCATCAAGCGTGTCCAAACCCGTAATAATCTTATTTGTTTCAATGAGATTCCCTCTCATCCTTCTAAACTCCAGAGTATACAAGCCCAGCTGCTCCATTCTCTCAGTATATGACAGTCCTGCCATCCCAGGAATTAACCTTGTAAACCTACGCTGCACTCCTTCAATGACAAGAATGTCCTTCCTCAAGTTAAGGGACCAAAACTGTACACAATACTCCAGGTATGGTCTCACTAGGGCCCAGTACAGCTGCAGAAGGACCTCTTTCCTCCTATACTCTTGGCAAGAGTATACAACTTGCCATTGCCTTTCTTTGCTGCTTGCTGTACCTGCATGCTTACTTTCATTGAGTGATGAACAAGGACCCCCAGATCCCGTTGTACTTCCCCTTTGCATGATTCAGTCCACCCAGAGAGTTGTGAATCTGTGGAATTCTCTGCTACAGAAGACAGTGGAGGCCGATTCACTGGATGTTTTCAAGAGAGAGTTTGATTTAGCTCTTCAGGCTAACGGAATCAAGGGATATGGGGAGAAAGCAGGAACGGGGTACTGATTGTGGATGATCAGCCATGATCACATTGAATGGTGGTGCTGGCTCAAAGGGCCAAATGGCCTACTCCTGCACCTATTTTCTATGTTTCGAGGTTAAACATTTATACATGAATCATTCCTTTGATGCAGTCAAATATAAGAACATCGGTTTTCTTCTGGCTAAGTTATTAGTCTGAATTTCATGCATAAAAATTAAAATCTGTAATAAATCTTTGGAATTTCAGTGAATAGAAATGTTGACCAAGTCGTGAGCTCAGACAGCACGCAATCACCTTCAGCCAAGATTATAACCTTAATAATTATAACGTATAAAACCTTTCCCAACCTGCTTTTATAATTCAACGACAGTTGAACCATAATGGTGTGGAGATTCAGTCAATTCTCTGATCCTATCAGCTGGCTGCAACCTCCCCCCCATTGATGAACTGTACACTGCAAGGGCCAGGAAGCGAGCGGGCAAGATCATCTCTGACCCCTCTCACCCCTCTCACTCTTTGAATCACTTCCCTCTAGAAGGCGACTCCGGATTGTCAAAGCTGCCACAGCCAGACATAAAAACAGCTTTTTTTCCACGAGTAGTAGCTCAACTCAAAACCCAGTGCAGTATTTTGTCAAGGATTGCCAGCTTTGTTTCATGGTTTAGACAATAGACAATAGGTGCAGGAGCAGGCCATTCAGTCCTTCGAGCCAGCACCGCCATTCAATGTGGTCATGGCTGATCATCCCCAATCAGTACCCCGTTCCTGCCTTCTCCCCATATCCCCTGACTCCGCTACTTAAAGAGCCCCATCTAGCTCTCTCTTGAAAGTATCCAGAGAACCGGCCTCCACCGCCCTCTGAGGCAGAGAATTCCACGGACTCACAACTCTGTGAGAAAAGGTGTTTCCTCGTCTCCGTTCTAAATGGCTTACCCCTTATTCTTAAACTGTGGCCCCTGGTTCTGGCTCCAGCTTGTCCAAACCCATAATAATCTTATATGTTTCAATAAGATCCCCTCTCATCCTTCTAAACTCCAGAGTGTACAAGCCCAGCCGCTCCATTCTCTCAGCATATGATAGTCCTGCCATCCCGAGAATTAACCTTTGTAAACTTACGCTGCACTCCCTCAATTGCAAGAATGTCCTTCCACAAATTAGGGGACCAAAACTGCACACAATACTCCAGGTGTGGTCTCACTAGGGCCCTGTACAACTGCAGAAGGACCTCTTTGCTCCTATACTCTTGGCAAGAGTACACAACTTGCCATTGGCTTTCTTCGCTGCCTGCTGTACCTGCATGCTTACTTTCATTGAGTGATGAACAAGGATCCCCAGATCCCGTTGTACTTCCCCTTTGTATGATTCAGTCCACCCAGAGAGTTGTGAATCTGTGGAATTCTCCGCCACAGAAGACAGTGGAGGCCGATTCACTGGATGTTTTCAAGAGAGAGTTTGATTTAGCTCTTCAGGCTAACGGAATCAAGGGATATGGGGAGAAAGCAGGAACGGGGTACTGATTGTGGATGATCAGCCATGATCACATTGAATGGTGGTGCTGGCTCGACGGGCCAAATGGCCTACTCCTGCACCTATTGTCGATATTTCGACATTTATACATGAATCATTCCTTCGATGCCGTCAAATATAAGACAGTCAGTTTTCTCCTGGCTAAGTTATTAGTCTGAATATCATGCATTAAATTAAAATCTATAATAAATCTTTGGAATTTCAGTGAATAGAAATTGAACAAGTCGTGAGCTCAGACAGCACGCAATCGCCTTCAGCCAAGATTATAACCTTCATAATTATAACGTTAAATAAAACCTTTCCCAACCTGCTTTTACAATTCAACGAACGTTGAACCATAATGGTGTGGAGATTTAGTCAATTCTCCGATCCAGGCATCTCAAGATTTAATTCCCACAACGAGAGAGCAGTGCTGAACCACTATCTACCTTGTTGTCTATGCTCATTATATAGACACAAAGAACTGGAGATGCTGGTTTATACCTAAAATAGACAGAGTGCTGGAGTAACTCAGCGGGTCAGGCAGCATCTGTGGAGAACATGGATAGGTGATGTTTCACAGAGTGCTGGAGTAACTCAGTGGGTCAGGCAGCATCTGTGGAGAACATGGATAGGTGACGTTTCACAGAGTGCTGGAGTAACTCAGTGGGTCAGGCAGCATCTGTGGAGAACATGGATAGGTGACGTTTCACAGAGTGCTGGAGTAACTCAGCAGGTCAGGCAGCATCTGTGGAGAACATGGATAGGTGACGTTTCACACAGAGTGCTGGAGGAACTCAGAGGGTCAGGCAGCATGATCAGATGACGTTTCAGGTCGGAACCTTTCAACAGTCTGATTGTAGTAGGAGGAGATATTCCTATCAGGGCGGCACGGTGGCGCAGCGGTAGAGTCGCTGCTTCACAGCGCCAGAGACCCCGGTTCAATCCTGACCACGGGTGCTGTCTGTGCGGAGTTTGCACGTTCTCCCCGTGACCTGCGTGGGTTTACTCCGAGATCTTCGGTTTCCTCCCACACTCCCAAGACGTGCAGGTTTGTAGGTTAACTGGCTTGATGTAAATTTAAAATGCTCCCAATGTGTGTGTGTGTGTGTGTGTGTGTGTGTAAGAGAGTGTTAGCGTGCGGGGATCGCTGGTCGGCGCGGACCCGAGCCCGGTTGGCCCGAGGTCCCGTTTCCGCGCTGTTTCTCTAATCTGAGCTGAACTAGGTGAGGTATAGTTGCTGCAGGCTCGGTCATAGCCACTCACTTTGGGCCTTCACAGTGCCTTCACATTACCACATGCTTCCACAACCACTTAAGCCCGCCACACACGACACCTGCTGGGATTAAATCAACTGCAGAACGGCCGGCCTGACTTTCCCGTACTCGTTGGCCCCCAATTTATTGCAGTTCTGATCATCAACTCATTGGCAGCTGCTGAGCGCACGCCTGGCCTTCCGTGGGCTTACATATTGTGTCACCACACGCCCTGTGCAGTTCCTCTCACACAAAGGCGCCATTGTTGCCTGGTGATTAGGCCTGAGACTGGTTCATGCCTATTTCTCGATGTGCTAATATATGTATTTTTGCTTTTCTGACCGCAGGCAGC
The DNA here is from genome assembly GCA_963514005.1 of Raja brachyura. The sequence goes on from OY740794.1 coordinate 65,092,215, forward strand.
TCCGACGGCCCGTGGCTTAGCCTGTGGAGTTGGCCCGTGGCCAGGGTGAGGCGGTGTGAGGCCATTTTACACCCAGGCACACCTGTTGGAATGGGACGCACACGGATCCAGGTGAGGCCCCACTCCAGCCTCCTCCAGTGCCCACTGTCTGGCTCAGGGGCTAGAGCACCAGACACACTCAGCCTGTGGTAGACACACACCACACATGAGGAGGTCAACGGCAGGTCACCACCCTACACCAGCAGAGTGCAGTCGCAATGTGTGGGAAGGAACTGCACTGAAGATAGACATAAAATGCTGGAGCCGCTCGATGGGACAGAGATCTGATATACCTCTCTGACACCTCATCTTTACGCCCAGGTTGTACATACAAGACTTGTGGCCTGTCCCACTTAAGGGCCTGTCCTACAAGCATGCAACTCTATGTGATTAGCGCGACCTAACGTGGTCGCTTGAGCCGTCCGGCGTCGCGGGGCCAGTCCCACTTCGATCGCCGGAGCCGTGCGGAATTGTGCGGAGTTCGTCCCGACATCGTGCGTGGCTCCGAAAAACTGACTATGTTCAAAAATTCCGCGCGGCAACGGCTTGTCGGCTCGCAGTCGCCTCGACGCATTACGCACCATCTCGACGTCGTGCCTCCGTGAACCTATCTGTAGGTGCCTCCGTGACCCTCTATGTGTGTGGCTCCGTGACCCTCTGTGTGTGCGCCTCTGTGCCCCTCTCTGTGTGCCCCTCTCTGTCCTGGCGAACTTACCTTAAGACTTCGCTCCAAGTTCGCCTCACTTTGCGCCGCGTTGCGCCACTCACCCGACCTCCGTGCGGCCCCTGCTGCCAGTTTGGTCGCGCTTGCCGCATGCAGGCGCATGCTGGTGGGAACGACCCTGTACAGGGATCACCCAACCTCCGCGCGGCCCCCGCTTCTAGTTTGGTCGCGCTAGCCGCATGGAGTCGGATGCCGGTGGGACAGGCCCTTTAGGCAATTTTTTCAGCGACTGCCGACTGTCACATTTGTAGTAGGTTGCCGAAAAAACAGCGATGGACACCCCTCCACGACAATGTCTACAACAACCCACCACCTAGTCGGCGGCCAGCTACGGCAAGCTGCGGACAACCGGCGACCCATTAGGACGTCCACCTACAACCACACCTACGACAACCTACATCCACCCGCGCGCGACAAGCTACGACAATTCAGTCGCCGGTAACTGCCGCCGGTTGACGGAGGTTGACGTGGGTAGTGGGTTGACGTGAATTCACCAAAGTCAGCACCCGGTGACAACCTGCGACAGCACCTACATCAGGAGAAGTCAAGCTACGCTCATTGGCGTCAAACCAGCTGTCGCCGAAAAGTTTTGAACATTTCAAAATCCAGCGGCGACCAGAAAGACGCTACGACTCTTTGGGCGACTGAGGAGATGACTCACGGCCATACAGGCGACACCCTGGCCACCACATGGCGACCCTAGTCGCCTGCAGTCGCCGAAAAAATTGCCCAAGTGGGACAGGGTCTTTGCTCCAAAGTGACCTTTGACAAACCAAAATGTGATTTCTATTCTCTGCACGTGAAGAGGCTTCTCGCTTTAACTCTTTTGTTTAAACGCGTGAGAAGGAACTGCAGACGCTGGTTTACACCGAAGATGGACACAAAATGCTGGAGTAACTCAGTGGGTCAGGCAGCATCTGTGGAGAGCAGGAATGGGTGATGTTTCGGGTTGAGACCCTTCATTTTTTTAAATGACCAAGAGACTCTCTGGAGAGAAGCCAGGATCTCCAAGACATAACCACTGAGAGAGCAATTTATTCTCCAGCTGCGGAGCGGAGATAACTGTCAGAGCGACCTTTTGAAATGGACATTAGGACAGCGGCCAGTTGCGATAAATGTCTAACGTAACGGAGCAAAGTGTGAGGTAGACAAAATGCTGGAGAAACTGAGCGGGTGAGGCAGCATCTATGGAACGAAGGAAATAGGTGACGTTTCGGGTCAAGACTCTTCTTCAGACTGATGTGGGGGTGAGGGGGGGCGGGAAGAAAAAAGGAAGAGGCGGAGACTGTGGGCTGTGGGAGAGCTGGGAAGGGGAGGGAGAAAGCAGGGACTACCTGAAATTGGAGGTCAATGTTCCTACCACTGGGGTGCAAAGTGTGAGGGAAGTCAGTTCCTCAAGAAATCTCATCTGCTCTGGTGGGAAAACTGGCATTTGAGAGAGGCTGGTTGGGAAACAGATCCACACCACCCTGGCCACGCTCTCATCATCACTGACCCACACCACCCTGGCCACCCTCTCATCTCTCTGCTACCATCGGGAAGAAGGTACAGGAGCCTGAAAACCGTGACCTCCAGGTTCAAGAACAGCTTCTTCCCAACAACCTTCAGGCTCTTGAACACCGCACAACACTAAGATTTTTTTAAAATCAAAAATAATTTGATCAATTATAAAAAAATAATATTTACAGCGCAATATAAAATGAAACAAATCTCACCACCGTAATACACGTCAAGCAAATATACGACATAAACTCCTAGACAACTGTATTACAATCCCCATCGAGGATGACTTACACGCCCCGCGGTGGCCAGCGGTCCCGGAAATCCCCCCGTGTGCCCGTGGACAGCGCGGTCCCTCTCTAACCCCACCCGGGCACGGACGTAAACCCCGGAATAGGCAGCCGGCTCGGGCAGAACCTGGCGCTGTGACTCGCGGATGGCCATCTTGGCCAGGCCCAGGAGCAACCCAACCAGGACATCTTCGGCCCTCCCCTCTCCCCTAGGCACAGGGGGTCCAGAGATGAGGATGGTGGGTGAAAAATTGAGCCAGAAGGCAAGGAGCAGCCCCTCTAGATATTGGAACAGGGGCTGCAGCCTCAAGCACTCCATGTACACGTGGAACACAGACTCTTCCAGCCCGCAAAAGTAGCAGGCGGGTGGCGAGACTGTGAGCCACGAGAGAAACAGGTTGCAGGGGACACCTCGGTGCAGTCCCCTCCACCCCAGGTCCCCGATGTAGAGGGGTAGAATCCCTGCGTAGAGGGACCCCCACTGGGGCTCCCTCACGGCCAGAAGGCATACAGCACGGAAACAGGCCCTTCGGCCCAGCGAGTCCGCGCACACTAACACTATCCAGGGACAATTTACAACTTAACCGAAGCCAATTAATCTACAACCCTGTACATCTTTGGAGTGTGGGAGGAAACCAGAGCGCCTGGAGAAAACCCACGCAGGTCACGGGGAGAACGTGCAAACTCCATACAGACAGCACCCGTAGTCAGGATCGAACCCGGGTCTCTGGTGCTGTGAGGCAGCAACTCTACATGCCGCCCTGTACCGGATTGTGAAACATAATTGGGTTTTGGATGAAGTTTTTGTGCTACGAGGCTGAGTTTCACGCCACTTTGACTTTCTGATCCATGTCTCGGTCACATCTAGGCAGCAGGCAAGGAGTCCTGAAAGAGGGCTAGGGGCACATTCCCCGCTTGGTAACGAGCCAACGCCAGGGACATTCCGACAAGGTGGCGCTCAGGCTCGGTGGGTAGGGAATTCCCGCACGTTCCGACGTCTGGCACACAATGTTGGAGTAACTCAGCGGGACAGGCAGCATCTCTGGAGAGAAGGAATGGGTGACGTTTCGGGTCCAGACCCTTCTTCAGACTGAAAGTAGAGTGGGGGGGGGAGGGAGGAAATGAACTGGAGGCGAGAAACGGCAAGAGCAAATCAGGGCTGGCAGCAGATGACCTTGAGGAGGCTGGAGCCCACAATGGTCCATTGTTGGCTGAGGAAGAGGTGAGAACAAGAAGGATACTTGACTTAGTTTGATTCCTTATGATATTCAGATGCACTCTGCAGACGGAGAGTCAGGGAGAGAGGGAAACGAGAGATATAGATGGTGATGTAGAGACATATAGGACAAATGAATGAAAGATGAGTACAGGCCCAGTGCCGACAAACGCTCATCATAGGTTAACCCACTCATTCCTGGGATCGTTCTTGTAAACCTCCTCTGGACCCTCTCCAGAGCCAGCACATCCTTCCTCAGATACGGGGCCCAAAATTGCTCACAATACTGCAAATGCGGCCTGACCAGCACCTTATAGAGCCTCAGCATTACATCCCTGTTTTTGTACACAAGCTCTCATGAAATAAATGCTAGCATAGGGTGGTAAAGAAAGCTTTTGGTGTGCTGGCCTTTATAAATCAGAGCATTGAATATAGGAGTAGGGAAGTAATGTTAAAATTGTACAAGGCATTGGTGAGACCAATTCTGGAGTATGGTGTACAATTTTGGTCGCCTCATTATAGGAAGGATGTCAACAAAATAGAGAGAGTACAGAGGAGATTTACTAGAATGTTGCCTGGGTTCCAGCAACTAAGTTACAGAGAAAGGTTGAAAAAGTTAGGTCTTTATTCTTTGGAGCGCAGAAGGTTAAGGGGGGACTTGATTGAGGTATTTAAAATGAGGAAAGGGATAGACAGAGTTGACGTGGATAAGCTTTTCCCATTGAGGGTAGGGAAGATTCAAACAAGAGGGTATGACATGAGAATTAAGGGACAGAAGTTTAGGGGTAACATGAGGGGGAACTTCCTTACTCAGAGAGTGGTGGCTGTGTGGAATGATCTTCCAGCAGAAGTGGTGGAGGCAGGATCGATTTTAACATTTAAAAGTAAAGTGGATAGGTATATGGATGGGAAGGGAATGGAGGGGTATGGTCTGAGTGCAGGTAGATGGGACTAGGGGAAAATAAATGGTTGGCACGGACTGGAAGGGCCGAGAGGGCCTGTTTCCGTGCTGTAATTGTTATATGGTTTTATGGTTATTGCATTTGCCTTTGTTTCTACCGATTTGACTTGCAGATTAACTTTTTGGGAATCCTGCACCTCACTCCGAAGTCCCTTTGCACCCCCGATTTCTGGATTCTCACCCCATTTAGAAAATAGTCTACGCCTTTATTCCTAAAGGTTTTGGGCCGAGACCCTTCTTCAGACCGAGAGTCAGTGGAAAGTTTGACGAGAGCTATAGACGGGGATGTAGAGAGATATAGAACAAATGAATGAAAGATATGCTATAAAGTAACGATGATGAAGGAAAATGGCCGTTGTTAGCTGTGAGCTGGGCTAGGTGAAAACCAGTTACAGACAACGAGACACAACACGACGACTTTGAAGCTGGTACGGCTTGGGTGGGGGAGGGGCGGAGAGAGAGGGAGAGCAAGGGTTACTTGAAGTTAGAGAAGTCAATGTTCGCACCGCTGGGGTGTGAGCTGCCCAAGCGAAATATGAGGTGCTGTTCCTCCAATTTGCGCTGGGCCTCACTCTGACAGTGGAGGAGGCCCAGGACAGAAAGGTCAGTGTGGGAATTGGAGGGGGAGTTAAAGCGTTTGGCATGCGGGAGAATTTCAGAAGTCTCACAGCCTGCGTGAGCACCTCCGCCATTAATATCCCTTAACGGACAACACCTGTGAGCCCGGCAGCTCGTTCCCTGTAACAAGGAGCTTAATGAAGGGCAAAGCAATATGGCAAACATTACATGCAGCAAATTTCACTCCGGCTTTATAGTAGCATTTAACAGTGTGTTGATCTGTGGTTTCACTTACAGGTAACTGCTGCACAGCACACTACGACCGGGCTGTCAATTAAATAACTAGGAGTATACATCGGAAACATGTTCAATGTCACTGATGTCATTAACGTCACTGAAGGCTCAATTTAACGCAAGATTAATCCAGGTTGTGTTTTGTACATTTATATTTGCATCGCATGCGTTGTGCATGCCCGATTTCCCCCACTGTTCTAAATACTGCATTAATTAGAGACAGGACACTGCATTGGCCGAGAGAGCAAAGCAAAGCTCGACAGCATTTAATTTTTATATTTGGTGGCAACAAAACAATGAAATTCTTACCTGCTGTAATAGTGGGGGTCAGCACGGGTAGAGTTGCTGCCTCACAGCGCCAGGGACCCGGGTTCCATCCTGACGACGGGTGCTGTCTGTACGGAGTTTGCACGTTCTCCCCGTGACCCGCGTGGGGTTTTCTCCGGGTGCTCCGGTTTCCTCCCGCACTCCAAAGACGAGCGGGTTTGTAGGTTAATTGGCCGTTGCAAAATTGTTCCTATTGTGCAGGATAGAACAACTGTGTACAGGGTGATCATTGGTCAGCACGGACTCGATGGGCCGAAGGGCCTGTTTCCACACCGTTTCTCTGACACCTCAACTAAAACATAACAGGCCTGCAAATGACCTTCTGTGGAGTTGGGGAGGCTTGGATTCTGCAGACCACATCAGGAACTGGGCAATTTGTGTTTATATTTAGCCTTTAGTGATACAGCACGGAAACAGGCCCTTCGTCCCACCGAGTCCGTGCCGACCAGCGATCCCCTAGACACTAGCGCTATCCTACCTTCTTCCTAGGCCCCCCTCACTCATGGATGACCATGGGTGTCTCCAGGGTTGGGAGACGCCTGTGCGTGACTTTGTTTAACGTGGGGAGACTGGTGCACAGACAGCCACCCCACGGTCCTTGACAGATCTGGGTCAGGATCCAGTGGCATGGAGTCCAAGACGACCGGAGACCCTTTTCTGCCGCAGCCTTCATCCGCCTTCCCAGCCGTTGTGACGCTCCACTAAGGTCAGCCATCGTCCTCCGCCTGTTCCACCGTTGAGGTCTTGGTTGGATCGCTCTTTGTCAGACACCTCCCCCTCGACCTTACCGCCGTGGGTGGCCCTACCAGGAGCATCGCTCCAGACGGCATCGCTCTCAGGATCCCAGGTCCACACGAGCTTCTCCACCACGACAAGGTGAGAATCCACGGAGAAGAACTATCCTACGCAGTAGCGACAAATTACAGAAACCAAAGGACCAGCAGACCTGCACGTCTTTGGAGTTTGGGAGCAAAACCCTCGCAGGTCACGGGGAGAACATACAAACTCCACACAGACAGCAGCCACAGTCAGGTTAAACCCGGGTCTCTGGCGCTGTGAGGCAGCAACTCTACTGCTGCGCCACCGTGTCACCCACACACCAATCCCACCTTCACACTAGTTCCACGTTATCCCACTCTCTCATCCACTCCCTACACACTAGGGACAATTTACAGGGGGCCGATTAACCGACAAAACCCACACGTCTTTGGGAAGTGGGAGGAAACCGGAGCACCCGGAGGAAACCCACGTGATCACAGGGAGAACGTACAAACTCCACACAGACAGCACCCGAGGTCAGGATGGAACCCGTATCTCTGGTGCTGTGAGGCAGCAGCTCTACCCGCTGCGCCAAGTGCCGCCCTATTTGTATTGATCATTACTGTGTGTACACTCATACTCATACTCACTCCGTAACAACCCAGACTGGGTTATCAAACCCGCCGACAAGGGAGGTGCCGTGGTAGTCTGGCGCGTCGATCTCTACAAAGCGGAGGCCACGCGCCAACTCTCGGACACCTCCTCCTACTTACCCCTGGACCATGACCCCACTGACAAGCACCAGGCCACCATCTCGAGCACCATCACCAACTTCATCAACTCCAGCTCCCTACCCCCCCCCCCCGAGCCTCCAACCTCATCGTTTCCCAGCCCCGCACAGCCCGATTTTACCTTTTCTTCAAAATCCACAAACCCAACTGCCCCGGCAGACCCATTGTCTCTGCCTGTTCGTGCCCCACCGAACACATTTCCACATACCTTGACTCCATCCTATCCCCCTTTGTTAAATCCCTCCCCACCTATGTTCAAGACACCTCAGACACTCTCCGTCGGCTCCGCACATTCCGTTGTCCAGGCCCCCATCCTCTCATCTTCACCATGGACGTCCAGTCACTCTATACCTGCATCCCCCACCAGGATGGTCTCAAAGCCCTCCGGTTCTCCCTCGACCGGAGAACCAACCCATACCCGTCCACTGACACCCTCCTCCGCCTAGCGGAGTTGGTCCTTACCCTTAATAACTTCTCTTTTGACTCCTCCCATTTCCTCCAAACACAAGGCGTAGCTATGGGCACACGCATGGGCCGCAGCTACGTTTGCCTCTTTGTCGGGCACGTCGAACAATCCTTGTTCTCGGCGTACCAGGGCCCCATCCCCGACCTCTACCTAAAAGGCTGAAGAAGGGACTCGACCCGAAACGTCGCCTATCTCCTTCGCTCCTTAGATGCTGCTGCACCCACTGAGTTTCTCCAGCCTTTTGTGTACCCTCATACTTACTTTATTTGCCAAGTATGTTTTGCTACATACGAGGAATTTCATTTGCCAAGTCAGTCATACAATTAAAAGCAACGGAACACACAAAACACATTTTAACACAAACATCCACCACAGTGACTCCTCCACATTCCTCACTGTGATGGAAGGCGGAAAAAAGTTTGTTCTCTTCCGTTAGCTCTCTCGCGGTCGGGGGCCTCTTAAGGGCCTGTCCCACTTACGCGACTTTTTCGGCGACTGCCAAGACCCGTCATAGTCGCAGCAGGTCGCCGGAAATGTTCAACATGTTGAAAATCCAGCGGCGACCAGAACAAGGTACGACTCACGATCGCACAGAGTCGTTGCGTCTTTCTGGTCGCCGCTGGATTTTCTTTTTTTCTTCACTTTAGTCTTTATTGCTTTTATACATACACAAATACAACACAAATATAACACATAACAATGCAGTGAAACGTACAACAGTGCAGTTGGGGGTTCAGTTTACAATTATTAATGCAGTATACACAACTATTTTCTTATTAAAACATTTTCCAAGAACTTACATTATTGTCTATAAAATTATACAGTGTTGATGTCTTTATTTCTATACCTAATCCATTTCCCATTTTATGTTAAACTCGTCTTCTTTCACTCTTAGAGAATATGTCATTTTCTCCATAACAAATATTTCCTGTACTATGTCTAACCATTATCTAAGTCTGGGTGTGTCCGCTCCAAGCCAGTTTCTTGTAATGGCCTTTCTGCCAGCTGTGAGTAGGATTTTAACCAAGTACTGATCTTCCTTCAGCACCACTGTAGTTATATTACCCAGGTATAAAATGGAACACTTCTTGGAGACTATATATCCTAATACCTCATTTAATACTGAATTCACTCTGTCCCAAAATGGTCCTATTTTTGGGCAACTCCAGAAGATATGTGCATGTGCAGATGATACTAAGATAGGTGGTGCTGTGGATAATGGAGTAGATTTTCAAATCAAAATAGGACGTACATGGTAAATGGTAGGGAATTGAAGAATGGTGTGGAACAGAGGGATCTAGGAATAACTGTGCATAGTTCCCTGAAGGTGGAATCGCATGTAGATAGGGTGGTAAAGAAAGCTTTTGGTGTGCTGGCCTTTATAAATCAGAGCATTGAATATAGGAGTAGGGAAGTAATGTTAAAATTGTACAAGGCATTGGTGAGACCAAATCTGGAGTATGGTGTACAATTTTGGTTGCCTAATTATAGGAAGGATGTCAACAAAATAGAGAGAGTACAGAGGAGATTTACTAGAATGTTGCCTGGGTTCCAGCAACTAAGTTACAGAGAAAGGTTGAACAAGTTAGGTCTTTATTCTTTGGAGCGCAGAAGGTTAAGGGGGGACTTGGTTGAGGTCTTTAAAATGATGAAAGGGATAGACAGAGTTGACGTGGATAAGCTTTTCCCATTGAGGGTAGGGGAGATTCAAACAAGAGGGCATGACATGAGAATTAAGGGACAGAAGTTTAGGGGTAACATGAGGGGGAACGTCTTTACTCAGAGAGTGGTGGCTGTGTGGAATGATCTTCCTGCAGAAGTGGTGGTGGCAGGATCGATTTTAACATTGAAAAGTAAAGTGGATAGGTATATGGACGGGAAGGGAATGGAGGGGTATGGTCTGAGTGCAGGTAGATGGGACTAGGTGAAAATAAATGGTCGGCACGGACTGGAAGGGCCGAGAAGGCCTGTTTCCGTGCTGTAATTGTTATATGGTTATATGATTTGGCCACATTGCCTCCAGCATGTTTGCTGCCTTAGAATTTGCTTGCTTTTTATGTTAGGCATAATAAAGAAATAAATCAAATCTTTCCAATTAAATGCTCTCCTTTTTTATGAATTAGTGGATGTCTGTAGTGTTACACACATATGATGCCATTCTTCTTCTGAGATTGTGATGTTCAATTCCATTTCCCACTTAAATTTAACATAAATTTCACCTTGTTCTTGTTCAGCGACCTGCAAAGACCTATGACGGGTGCCGGCAGTCGCCGAGAAAGTGGCGTGAGTGGGACAGGCCCGTAAGCTTCCGTTGAGGGGACGATCTTACTCCCATAGCTGGCGGCGGGCCTCCTCATCGGGGGGGGGGGGGAGGGGAATCTCAGCTCCCCCACGCTGGGCGATCTACGCCTGGTCGGGGCTGGTCGAACGTCGTGCGGTTTTGAGTCTTCCCGTCTCGGTCTCTCCCGGGACTGCGAGCTTCATGTGGACAAGGAATGTCATTGCACATTGGTGTGTAGGACAATAACATCATCTCACTCTGAAAAGGTTCAGCGTAGAATGTTCATTTGCTTTATCCCCTGTGGGCCAGGTGAATCCTGTAAGACTGTAGACAGTGAAGATAGACACAAAAAGCTGGAGTAACTCAGCGGGACAGGCAGCATCCCTGGAGAGAAGGAATGGGTGACGTTTCGGGTCGAGACCCTTCTTCAGACTGCAGGTGTGTCGGGCTTTATGGGGCGAAGGCAGGAGAATGGGGTTGAGAGGATGAGATAGATCATAGACAATAGGTACAGGAGTAGGCCATTCGGTCCTTCGTGCCAGCACCGCCATTCAATATGATCATGGCTGATCATCCCCAATCAGTACCCCGTTCCTGCCTTCTCCCCATATCCCCTGACTCCGCTATCTTTAAGAGCTCTATCTAACTTTCTCTTGAAAGCATCCAGAGAACCTGCCTCCACCACCCTCTGAGGCAGAGAATTCCACAGACTCACAACCTTCTGTGTGAAAAATTGTTTCCTCATCTCCATTCTAAACAGCTTACCCCTTATTCTTAAACTGTGGCCCCTGGTTCTGGACTCCCCCAACAACTCTCCTGCCTCTAGCGTGTCCAAACCTTTAACAATCTTATGTGTTTCAATAAGATCCCCTCTCATCCTTCTAAACTCCAGAGTGTACAAGCCCAGATGCTCCATTCTCTCAGCGTATGACAGTCCCGCCATCCCGGGAATTAACCTGGAGAACCTACGCAGTGACTTGAACGTCCAGGAGCGGAAAAAGACTACAAAAAGTTGTGACCACTGCCCGGTCCGTCACCGGCTCTGACCTCCCCACCGTCGAAGGGATCTATCGCAGACGCTGCCTCAAAAAGGCTGCCAACATCATCAGAGGCCCACACCATCCTGGCCACACACTCATCTCTCCACTGCCATCAGGAAGAAGGTACAGGAGCCTGAAGACTGTAACGTCCAGGTTCAGGAATAGTTACTTCCCTACAGCCATCAGGCTATCAAACACAACAGCGAATAAGCTCTGAGCTCTGAACTGCAAAAGACTATATTATTATTTGTTATTTGCACTATATTTGTTCTTAATTGAACTTTTCTCATTTTTTCCCGTTATAGACAATGTTTACATATTCACATATTCTGTTGTGCTGCCGCAAGTCCCGTCCTGGGACATATGACAATAAAACGCTCTTGACTCTTGACTCAATAGCAAGAATGTCCTTCCTCAAATTAGGGGACCATAACTGCACACAATACTCCAGGTGTGGTCTCACTAGGGCTCTGTACAACTGCAGAAGGACCTCTTTGCTGCTACACTCGACTCCTCTTGTTATGAAGGCCAACATGCCATTTGCTTTCTTCACTGCCTGCTGTATCTGCATGCTTACTTTCATTGACTGATGAACAAGGACCCCCAGATAGAAATATAGAAACATAGAAAAATAGGTGCAGGAGTAGGCCATTCGGCCCTTCAAGCCTGCACCGCCATTCAATATGATCATGGCTGATCATCCAACTCAGTATCCCGTATCTGCCTTCTCTCCATACCCCCTGATCCCTTTAGCCACAAGGGCCACATCTAACGCCCTCTTAAATATAGCCAATGAACTGGCCTCAACTACCTTCTGTGGCAGAGAATTCCAGAGACTCACCACTCTCTGTGTAAAGAATGTTTTCCTCATCTCGGTCCTAAAGGAATTCCCCCTTATCCTTAGACTGTGACCCCTTGTTCTGGACTCCCCCAACATCGGGAACAATCTTCCTGCATCTAGCTTGTCCAACCCCTTAAGAATCCCGTTGTACTTCCCCTTTCCCCATGATTGAATGGCGGAGTAGACTTGACGGGCTGAATGGCCTCATTCTGCTCCTATCACTTAAAACCTTATGTGGTTGCTGTGGAATGTCAGGGAGGAGCCCCATTTCCACAAATCTTTCTGTGAGCTTGTCTCCGCTTTGATCTGTTCGGCTAGGAAACCAGGCGCACACTCGAACAGATTTTCAGGAAATGCCGCGATTCTCCGGGAGAGGTTAAGTAGGCTCACCCCACAGCCCCAAACCAGGCAGACACGTGAAATAAAAAACTTGAAAAATACCTATTAGCCTGACATCGACGAGGTCGCAGTCGATTATGGTGATCCCAGAAGAATGGGATTTTCATCCGCTTGTTTTGCTTGCGGAGGCCAGCCTTGTCACTCAGTCCCATTTCATTTCCTTTGGCTGTAAAACGCTGAGTGTCCCCAGGGTGATTGTTCGTCATGGCCCTTGTACCCCAGTGCATTGCACATTTACACCCCATGAATCAATGTGTCATTTACTGGGGCTTTGAAGTTGTCGCTATGTCTCGGTTGGGTCTGGACTGACTAATTGGACGCTTATAAAGTCCATTCCATTCAGACATTGGGGGTGGGTGGGGGGTGGGGGGGTGGAGGGTGGGGGATGCTTCCATTAAAGGGCCTGTCCCACTGTACGAGATAATTCAAGAGTTCTCCCGAGTTTCCCCTGATTCGAACTCAGAGATTTACGGTAACGGCCGCTCGTAGGTGCTCGGGGCTCTCGTGGAGATTTTTCAACATGTTGAAAAATCTTCACGAGTCTTCCCGCATGTCCCGAGTGCCTGCCGTTAGCGTTACGAGCCGCTAAGAGATGTCCTGAGCGCTGAAGTTCCCGCTACGTACATTCTACGTACTTCAACGAGTCTTTTTTTTTAAAACTCGGGAGAGCATTTGAAATACCTCGTACAGTGGGACAGCCCCTTAAAAAAAACATAGGGGCTGTGGTGCAAAGCGCCTGCGACCGATGTTGTCAATGCTTTTGCCGTCCATTCACAACAGGATCACGCCTCATGAATCTGCTCTCCCCGTGACCTGCGTGGGTTTTCTACGGGTGCTCCAGTTTCCTCCTGCACTCTAAAGACGTACAGGTTTGTAGGTTAATTGGCTTCGATAAAGATAGTAAATTGTCCCCAGTGTGTGTGGGATAGTGTTCGTGTGCGGGGATCGCTGGTCGGCGCGGACTCGGTGGGCCAAAGGGCCTGTTTCCCCGCTGTTTCGCTAAACTAGAACTAACTTAGCGGGTCAGATAGCATCTCCGGAGCACATGGATAGGTGGAGATTCTAGCCCGTCTGAAGAAGGGTCTCAACACAAAACCGTCACCTATCCATGTTCTCCACAGATGCTGCCTGACCCGCTGAGTTACTCCAGCACTCTGTGAAACGTCACCTATCCATGTTCTCCACAGATGCTGCCTGACCCGCTGAGTTACTCCAGCACTCTGTGAAACGTCACCTATCCATGTCCTCCGCAGATGCTGCCTGACCCGCTGAGTTATTCCAGCACTCTGTGAAACGTCACCTATCCATGTTCTCCACAGATGCTGCCTGACCCGCTGAGTTACTCCAGCACTCTGTGAAACGTCACCTATCCATGTTCTCCACAGATGCTGCCTGACCCGCTGAGTTACTCCAGCACTCTGTGAAACGTCACCTATCCATGTTCTCCACAGATGCTGCCTGACCCGCTGAGTTACTCCAGCACTCTGTGAAACGTCACCTATCCATGTTCTCCACAGATGCTGCCTGACCCGCTGAGTTACTCCAGCACTCTGGTGAATTAACCTGGTGAACCAACGCTGCACTCCCTCAATAGCAAGAATATCTTTCCTCAAATTTGGAGACCAAAACTGCACACAATACTCCAGGTGTGGTCCGACCCCCACGTTTGTTGTTACCTTCTCCCAACTAACATCGATCTAGTCTACATTTTCCTTGATCACCATCCCCTTTGTCCTGTTTTCACACCTTACACTTCCTTATCTCTGTATCTCTCACTCCCCTGACATCAGTCTGAAGAAGGGTCTCGACCCGAAAAGTTATCCATTCCTTCTCTCCAGAGATGCTGCCTGTCCCGCTGAGTTACTCCAGCATTTTGTGTCTATCATCGATTTAAACCAGCATCTGCGATTCCTTCCTACACATCCTGATCTACTCCTAGCAAAACTCACTGGAGAAAACATATGAAAATATGTATTTCATTAGAAGCCAACAGGTGATCAAAGCCACGCATAAATATGCAGTGTGACATATTCCTTTCAAATGTGATGGGTTTATTTCCGAAGTTGTTAAAAAAGCAACAAATTACGTACGACCAGCGCTTATGGCAATACTTAAGACTGCTTCTTACACAGCCCATGTCAAATGTACTGCCCTCGCATGTTACTTCAAATCCTTCATTCACAGAACATTTTGTGATAAGGCCTTGACTAGAAAGCTTTGATCCTTAAAGATCATTGGACCAATCTTTGAAAAACAGACAATCTTTGCATGAAATGTTTAGCTCATTTCCACGGACTAAACAGAGTGCTGGAGTAACTCAGCGGGTCAGGCAGCATCTGTGGAGAACATGGATAGGTGACGTTTCACAGAGTGCTGGAGTAACTCAGCGGGTCAGGCAGCATCTGTGGAGAACATGGATAGGTGACGTTTCACAGAGTGCTGGAGTAACTCAGCGGGTCAGGCAGCATCTGTGGGGAACATGGATAGGTGACGTTTCACAGAGTGCTGGAGTAACTCAGCGGGTCAGGCAGCATCTGTGGAGAACATGGATAGGTGACGTTTCACAGAGTGCTGGAGTAACTCAGCGGGTCAGGCAGCATCTGCGGAGGGAATGGATAGACAATGTTTCATGTCAGGATCATTCTCTCAGATCCTTTTTAGAATCTGGAAAGAGGCCATGTGAATGTGGATAAAATGGGATTAGTGTGAGATTAGTGAATTAAATCTAAAGACCTGACACATGGCCTCTCCATTCCCTCCACATATGCTGCCTAACCTGATCAGTTCTTCCAACACTTTGTGTTTTGCTCAAGAATCCAACGTCTGATCATCATTGGCGATCACTGGAAACGAGTCTGACTGTCCTCTCATGGAGGACGCCTGTGCGTGACTTTGTTTAACGTGGGGAGACTGGTGCACAGACAGCCACCCCACGGTCCTTGACAGATCTGGGTCAGGATCCAGTGGCATGGAGTCCAAGACGACCGGAGACCCTTTTCTGCCGCATCCTTCATCCGCCTTCCCAGCCGTTGTGACGCTCCACTAAGGTCAGCCATCGTCCTCCACCTGTTCCACCGTCGAGGTCTTGGTTGGATTGGCTCTTTGTCAGAGACCTCCCCCTCGACCTTACCGCCATGGGTGGCCCTACCAGGAGCGTAGCTCCAGACGGCATCGCTCTCAGGATCTCAGGACCACACAAGCTTCTCCACCACGATAAGGTGACAATCCACGGGGAAGAACTATCCTACGCTGTAGGGACAAATTACAGAAACCAAAGGACCAGCAGACCTGTACGTCTTTGGAGTTTGGGAGAAAACCCTCGCAGGTCACAGGGAGAACGTACAAACTCCACACAGACAGCAGCCATAGTCAGGTTAAACCCGGGTCTCTGGCGCTGTGAGGCAGCAACGCAACTGCTGCGCCACCGTGCCACCCACACACCAATCCCACCTTCACACTAGTTCCACGTTATCCCACTTTCTCATCCACTCCCTACACACAGGGATGTTGGTTCTGCACATATTCATTTTTCGTTAGACAATAGACAATAGACAATAGGTGCAGGAGGAGGCCATTCGGCCCTTCGAGCCAACACCGCCATTCAATGTGATCACGGCTGATCATCCCCAATCAGTACCCCGTTCCTGCCTTCTTCCCATATCCCCTGACTCCGCTATCTTTAAGAGTTCTATAGGTTTATTGTCACGTGTACCGAGGTACAGTGGGCTAACCAGTCAGGGGAAAGACAGTACCTGATCACAATCGAGCCGCCCACAGCGTACAGGTACATGATCACGGGCTGCGGTGAGAAGGCAGGAGAATGGGGTTAAGGGCCTGCCCCACTTACCCGATTTTTTCGGCGACTGCCGGCACCCGTCATAGTTGCAGCTGGTCGAGGGAGTGGGGGGGGGGGTGAAGCCTGCATGGTGGTAAATAGTTGCCTATTTCTGGTCGCCACTAGATTTTCAACATGTTGAACATTTTCGGCGACCTGCTGCGACTATGACGGGTGCCGGCAGTCGCCGAAAAAGTCGCACAAGTGGGACATGCCCTTTGGGAGGGAGAGATAGATAGAAACATAGAAACATAGAAATTAGGTGCAGGAGTAGGCTATTCGGCCCTTCGAGCCTGCACCGCCATTCAATGTGATCATGGCTGATCATCCAACTCAGTATCCCGTACCTGCCTTCTCTCCATACCCTCTGATCCCCTTAGCCACAAGGGCCACATCTAACTCCCTCTTAAATATAGCCAATGAACTGGCCTCAACTACCCTCTGTGGCAGAGAGTTCCAGAGACCCACCACTCTCTGTGTGAAAAAAGTCCTTCTCATCTCGGTCCTAAAGGATTTCCCCCTTATCCTTAAGCTGTGACCCCTTGTCCTGGACCTCCCCAACATCGGGAACAATCTTCCTGCATCTAGCCTGTCCAACCCCTTAAGAAATTTGTAAGTTTCTATAAGGTCCCCTCTCAATCTACTAAATTCTAGAGAGTATAAACTGAGTCTATGCAGTCTTTGTTCATAAGACAGTCCTGACATCCCAGGAATCAGTCTGGTGAACCTTCTCTGCACTCCCTCTATGGCAATAATGTCCTTCCTCAGATTTGGAGACCAGAACTGTACGCAATACTCCAGGTGTGGTCTCACCAAGACCCTATACAACTGAAGTAGAACCTCCCTGCTCCTATACTCAAATCCTTTTGCTATGAAAAAGATCAGCCGTGATTGAATGGCAGAGTAGACTTGATGGGCCGAATGGCCCAATTCTGCTCCTATCACAGGACTAAACTAAACTAAATGTTGTTATAGTACATGCCTTACATAGATGATAAGGGAATAACGGGAACAAGGTCTAAAACAAACAATTCAGAGTGTTGCTTCGACATGTTTTTCGTTGTTATTTGGTGTCCATTGCTTGCAGAAGTGGGCATGTTTTGAACCGGTGGGATGTGGCTCAATATTGCCTCGTGAACAGTGCAATCAGCTGATACTGTCTGTCAGCCACATCTGTCATTGCTGGGTGTGCACAGCTGGCGAGGCTGTATCCATTTCACCAGCATTTACTTCCCAAATGTATAATCTTGAAAGATTTCAAAAGGTGTAAATTACTGTGCTAAGCGACCCTTAATTGCAACTCACGTTTCAGCAGAATCCTGCACATGACACGCCAGCCAACATCCGGTATTCATTGTGTTGGAAGGAACTGCAGACGCTGCTTCATACCCAAGATAGACACAAAGCGCTGGAGTGGAATTCTCTGTCTCAGAGGGCGGTGGAGGCCGGTTCTCTGGATACTTTCAAGAGAGATCTAGATAGGGCTCTTAAAGATAGCGGATCAGGGGATATGGGGAGAAGGCAGGAACGGGGTACTGATTGAGGATGATCAGCCGTGATCACATTGAATGGCGGTGCTGGCTTGAAGGGCCGAATGGCCTACTCCTGCACCTATTGTCTATTGTCTATCGTCTAATTCTAACTAGGAAGAACATGAAAAGTCAGCAATTCTATTTCTCCAGAAATGGTGAATTATTCCAGCATTTTGTGTCTATATCCCATATTCATGTGACAGGAGATGAATTAGGCCATTCGGCCCATCGAGCCCACTCCACCATTCAATCATGGCTGATCTATCTCTTCCTCCTAACCCCATTCGTGTGATATTGTGAGTTTATTTTAGTTTGTGTGTTACGCCAGATACAGCGCGGACGCAGCGCGGACAGAGGCCCTTCGGCCCACCTGGTCCGCGCCGCCCAGCGATCCCCGCGCACTAACACTATCCTACACACACTGGGGACAATTCTTACATTTATACCAAGCCAATTAACCTACAAACCTGCACGACTTTGGAGTGTGGGAGGAAACCGGAGATCTTGGAGAAAACCCATGCGGGGAGAACGTGCAAACTCCATACAGACAGCGCCCGTAGTCGGGATGGAACGCGGGTCTCCGGCGCTGTGAGGCAGCAACTCTACCGCTGCGCCACCGTGCCGCCCCTTTTTCACATGATGTGACAATTAATCACTTTTGGCTTAACTATTGATAGAATTCCAAACCAGTTAGAGAGAGAAGAGTCAATAAGCAAGACTGTTTTATTGTCATAGACTCATAGAGTCGGGCAGAGTGGTAACATCTACACTATCTACATCTAGTCCCACCTGCCTGCCTGCATTTGGCCCACAGCTCCCGTGGTCAGGATTGAACCCGGGTCTCTGGCACCGTGAGGCAGCAGCTCTACCCGCTGCGCCACCGTGCCGACCACGAATGCTGCTGCGAATTAGAACTGCCCTATTTTTGGGGCATCTTGACATGACTAAGAACATGGAACACAGGTGAGTACAGTACAGAAACAGGCCCTTCGGCCCACACTGCCCGTGCCAAACATGCATTAAATTCTATTCCATTCCCGGTTCAGTTTCAATCGAACTTTTTTCGGATGGCTCCAATTGAAAGCGGAGAAAATAATGGAAAATTGATCTGCATCCGAGTGCAAAATGGAGCCCTCGTGGGAGCTTGAAAGTTGCGCTGGAATAGAGTTGTGAAATGGGCCAATGTTCCTCCTGGGATGGGTCTCTGTGTTTTCCTGACTTTTAAAGAGCGGTATTTTTCCTCCAAGATCTATTATCCTTTCTTTACTCCGCACAGGGTCATTTTTATTGTCGAGCACAAGTTGAGCTGCGGCTCAAACCCAAATCCTCTTTCTTGTAGCAATTGGGCCACGGAAGAGGAATGAGAGTTGGCCCCTTCCCACCCGTTGATTGTTGCTCCACCAACGTTCAGTTCCTACTTGAGTCCATTGTCACCGTGACGAAGGCAGATGGTGCGACACCTCTCCTGGACGATAGGATGACCACACACGTCAGCAGTCGCGCAGAGCCCGGAACGATGCCAACACCAACAACAGAGAGGTCATCACAGACCCCACAGTGAAACCACCGGGTTTTGACCTCCATCGCAAGCAATGGCGAACCCTGAACAGAACCCGCACCATCCGTGCAAGAACAGCTCATCACCTGCATAAGTGGGGGATGACAGACAACCCTGCTTGTGACTGCGGACATCCAGACCAGACCATCTGTCTGAATACCAGTCTGTATACCAGACTGATTCCTGGGATGTCAGGACTTTCATATGAGGAAAGATTGGATAGACTCGGCTTGCACTCGCTGGAATTTAGAAGATTGAGGGGGGATCTTATAGAAACTTACAAAATTCTTAAGGGGTTGGACAAGCTAGATGCTGGAAGATTGTTCCCGATGTTGGGGGAGTCCAGAACAAGGGGTCACAGTCTAAGGATAAGGGGGAATTCCTTTAGGACCGAGATGAGGAAAACATTCTTTACACAGAGAGTGGTGAATCTCTGGAATTCTCTGCCACAGAAGGTAGTTGAGGCCAGTTCATTGGCTATATTTAAGAGGGCGTTAGATGTGGCACTTGTGGCTAAAGGGATCAGGGGGTATGGAGAGAAGGCAGGTACGGGATACTGAGTTGGATGATCAGCCATGATCACATTGAATGGCGGTGCAGGCTCGAAGGGCCGAATGGCCTACTCCTGCACCTATTTTCTATGTTTCTATGTTTCTATTCCACACATCGTGAATGACTGCCCACTGAGGCGTTTCCCTGAGGGCATCAAAGCCAGTAACTGATGCTGTCTACCTGGATGTCTACCCTGATCTACAACTTTAGGCTGTGAATCCCGTATGCAAGAAGAAGAGGCTGTAATGACAGCATGTTCCTTTGTAAACTGACGGTGCAAATAACACCTCCAATAAACTCCCTTATAACTTCAAAGTAGAAATGTTACATGGCCCTGTAAAAATAATTTCATGCATAGGCTGCGTTCAGGATTAAATCTATGATGTGGAGAAAAGTAGACGGTTTACTGAAGAATACTCTGTAAGACCTCGACGGTGGAACAGGCGGAGGACGATGGCTGACCTTAGTGGAGCGTCACAGCGGCTGGGAAGGCGGATGAAGGCTGCAGCAGAAAAGGGTCTCCGGTCGTCTTGGACTCCATGCCACTGGATCCTGGCCCAGATCTGTCAAGGACCGTGGGGTGGCCGTCTGTGCACCAGTCTCCCCACGTTAAACAAAGTCACGCACAGGCGTCCTCCAACCCTGGAGACACCCATGGTTGGCCATGTCCTAAGAGACTCCGTAAGAATACTTTGTGTCTATCTTCGGTGTAAACCAGCATCTGCAGTTCCTTCATCCACAACACTCGGTGAACACAATAAGAACACATTATTACATCTCTCCCCATCTGGTGCAATTATCAGTGCAGGAAGGAACTGCAGATGCTGGTTTAAGCCAAAGATAGGCACAAAGTGCTGGAGTAACTCCGCGGGACAGGCAGCATCTCTGGAGGGGAGGAACGGGGTGACGTTTCGGGTCGAGACCCTTCTTCACTCAGACTTCTTCAGTTCTCCAGCATTTTGTGTCTATCTTTAGTAGAATTGTTCGACGATATTATGAGAGAAAGAGACAAAATATTGGAGATTTTTAGAAAGGTGTCGGAGCATGATCTGTCCACTGATTTATTTTAAACTTTTATTGAACTTTGTGTTGTGACCTATGACTACAGAGTTTACTGACCTGCTATTTTACTGTAGGTTAGTTTAGAGATACAGCACAAACTCAGGCCATTCGGCCCACCGAGTCCGCACCGACCGGCGATCCCCGCACACTAGCACTATCCTACGCACACACACACACACTAGGGACAAATTTAGAGAACCTGTCTGTCTAACTGTCTAACCTACAAACCCGCACGTCTTTGGAATGTGGGAGGAAACCGGAGCACTCGGAGAAAACCCACGCAGGTCACGGGGAGAACGTGCAAACTCCGTACAGGCAGCACCCGTGGTCAGGATTGAGGCCATGTGACAGTGATACACTCTTGGACTCTCGATTACATCATAGAACCCAGCACAGTACAGCACAGGAACAGGCCCTTCAGCCCACAATGTCAGTGCCAAACATGATGCCAATAGACAATAGACAATAGGTGCAGGAGTAGGCCATTCAGCCACTCTCTGAGTGGCTGAATCTCTGGCAAGACTTGAAAATTGCTGTTCACAGACGCTCTCCATCCAATCTGTCTGAGCTTGAGCTATTTTGCAAAGAAGAATGGGCAACAATCTCAGTCTCTAGATGTGCAAAGCTGGTAGAGACATCCCCCAAAAGACTTGCAGCTGTAATTGCAACGAAAGGTGGTTCTACAAAGTATTGACTCAGGGGTGCTGAATACTTTTGCACGCCACACTTTTCAGTTTTTTATTTGTAATAAAATTTGGAAACCATGTATCATTTTCCTTCCACTTCACAACTATGCGCCACTTTGTGTTGGTCTATCACATAAAATCCCAATAAAATACATTTACGTTTGTGGTTGTAACGTGACAAAATGTGGAAACGTTCAAGGGGTATGAAAACTTTTGCAAGCCACTGTATCTTTAAGAGCCCTATCTAGCTCTCTTTTGAAAGTACCCAGAGAACCGGCCTCCACCGCCCTCTGAGGCAGAGAATTCCACAGACTCACCACTCTCTGTGAGAAAAAGTGTTTCCTCATCTCCATTCAAAGACCAAGACCATTCCAAAGATGCCAAGACCAATTCTCCTTTGCCTGCACGTGATCCATATCCCTCCATTCCCTGCATATCCATGTGCCAATACGCACGAGGTGGGCATTTATTTTTTAAGTATTATTTCAAAGACGCTGAAATGTTTTTGAGTTATGTTGGAGACGCCATGATTAGCAGGAGCTGAGACCACGTGGGAAATCTTTTTTAGGGCTAGTCATATAATTATTTTTAAAGTCACAGGGCAGTCACGGTGGCGCAGCAGTAGAGTCACTGCCTTACAGCGCTTACAGCACCAGGTTCGATCCCGACTACGGGTGCTGTCTCTATGGAGTTTGTACGTTCTCCCCGTGACCTGCGTGAGTTTTCTCCCGAAGATCTTCGGATTCCTCCCACACTCCAAAGACGTGCGGGTTTGTGGCTAATTGGCTTGGTGTGAATACTTGGAATAAGTGGAGAAAAAACTGCCCCTAACGTGCGTAGGCTTGTGTTAATGTGCGGGGATCGCTGGTCGGCGCGGACTCGGTGGGCCAAAGGGCCTGTTTCCGCGATGTATCTCTAAACTAAACTAAATTAAACACTACGCCAACATATATCTCCAGCATGAACTTCTGACTAATAAATATAAGACTTCTGTGACTTGCCGAACTTGACCATAGAGCACCCGTGTGTCTTAATCATGTACTTTATAGGAACATGTGGAAGCAATAACTGGGATGACAGCAGAAAGATGTAAAGTACCTGGGAACTGTGCCGAGAAAACGTCAGGCAGGATACATTAGACTAGCTGTGTACCACCAGCCAGCCTATCAAATAAAAAAACACAGTTCACAGCTGACTGGATGAGACCTACAATCATCCCGAATTGTTCTGAACCTTTATGAGTTCCTCTGTACATTTTATCTGTTATGGGTTTGTAAAACTCACCAATTAGTGACTCTGGGACCACACAGAAAGATAAATAGATTAGCAATGCTTTGCATTACTGGACTATCCTGAAGGAAGGAGATTGCTTTAGGGCTGAGCCCTGATGATAAGTACTTGTTTCTGATTACATTTAAGGTGCCGGTTTAGTTTAATTTAATTTAATATTATTCAGTTTAGTATTATTGAGTTGAGTTGAGTTTAGTTGAGGTTAGTTCAGTTTAGTTGAGGTTAGTTGAGGTTAGTTGAGGTTAGTTGAGGTTAGTTGAGTTGAGTTGAGTTGAGGTTAGTTGAGGTTAGTTGAGGTTAGTTGAGTTGAGGTTAGTTGAGTTGAGGTTAGTTGAGTTTAGTTGAGGTTAGTTGAGTTGAGTTGAGTTGAGGTTAGTTGAGGTTAGTTGAGTTGAGTTGAGTTGAGTTTAGTTGAGGTTAGTTGAGGTTAGTTGAGTTGAGTTGAGTTGAGTTTAGTTGAGGTTAGTTGAGTTGAGTTTAGTTTAGTTTAGTTGAGATTATCTGTGGAGTTGAGTTGAGTTTCTTATCAGGTGTACCGAGGTACAGTGAAAAGCTTTAGTTCCCATCGCCAAGAGCTTTTTTTAAAAATAACAAGCAAAAATGGCAAAACTGTTATAACCGAGGGATCTTGGGGCCCAAGCCCTCACCTCCCTGAAAGTGGTAACACACGTGGATAGCGTGGTGAGCAAGGTGTATGGAATACTTGCCTTCATCAGTCAGTACAAGATTCAAGAAGTCATGTTGCTGCCTCACAGCGCCAGAGACCCAGGTTCCATCCTGACTACGGGTGCTGTCTGTACAGAGTTTGCACGTTCTCCCCGTGACCTGCGTGGGTTTTCTCCGGGCGCTCTGGTTTTCTCCCACACTCCAAAGACGTGCAGGTTTGTAGACTACTCTTTTATCCACGAGTAGTTGCTCTACTCAATAACCAAACATCTGTAGCCTCCTTTTGCTCTGGTATTTTATTTAATTCACATGTTTAATCGATAATGTTTTATTATTAATGTTTAATGTTTTATGTGTCATTCCTAACTGTCGCTGTGTGTCGTGTTGTCACTTGCGGGCGCAGCACCAGGGCAAATTCCTTGTATGTGAATACTTGGCCAATAGACTTAATCATTCATTATATTGGCTTGGCATCATTGCAAATTGGCCCTAGTTCGTTTAGGATAGTGTTGGTGTGCGGGCAGCCTCGGTGGCCAAAGGGCCTGTTTCTGTGTGTACCTCTAAACAAATCTCAAACAAACACCGTACATGTCGGAAAAGCCCAGCAGGTCAGGCAATAGCTGAGGATAAAGACCTCGGTACACGTGACAATAAACTCAACTCAGTATATCCAGCGTTTTCTGATTTTATTTCTGTTTTTCGCAGCTACAGTGTGTTTTGCTCTTCAACTAACCATGCAGGAGGGCGACTGATTGTCAGTGGAAGCAAATCGATTTGAAATGTTAAAACTGTTGCCCTTCCCCCAAAACCATTATTTCCAGCAGTTTTTCATTTGATGCCTGACATTTTGGTTTTGTTCCCAATATTACATTCTTTTTTATTCTCGTTACTTTTAATGAAAACTGTTCAAGTTAAGCTGGGTGCAATGGCACAGCTGGTGGAATTGCTGTCTGTACAGAGTTTGCACGTTCTCCCTGCGGGTGCTCCGGTTTCCTCCCACATTCCAAAGACGTGCAGGTTTGTTGTCTAATTAGCTTCTGTAATTTATCCCTGTGCAGGATACAACTGGTGTATGGGGATCGCTGGTCGGCATGGACTAGGTGGGCCGAAGGGCCTGTTTCCAATCTGTTTCTCTAAACTAAACTAAATATCCTCGGTCTGAAGAAGGGTCTCGACCCGAAATGTCACAATTCCTTCTCTCCAGTGATGCTGCCTGTCCCGCTGAGTTACTCCGTCTTTTTGTGTCCATCTTCGGTTTAAACCAGCATCAGTAGTTCCTACCCACACATTTCAAATCCATTGGTGACCTCTTCATGCCAAATACATTTTCTCTGGGGCTCCACGACATATAGATATAAAGGACCATTTGCATCAACCCTGGTGCTATTGAGGGAGTGCAGCGTAGGTTCACCAGGTTAATTCCCGGGATGGCGGGACTGTCATATGCTGAGAGAATGGAGCGGCTGGGCTTGTACACTCTGGAGTTTAGAAGGATGAGAGGGAATCCTTTTGAAACATATAAGATTATTAAATGTTTGGACACGCTAGAGGCAGGAAACATGTTCCCGATGTTGGGGGAGTTCAGAACCAGGGGCCACAGTTTAAGAATAAGGGGTAAGCCATTTAGAACGGAGACGAGGAAACACTTTTTCTCAGAGAGAGTGGTGAGTCTGTGGAATTCTCTGCCTCAGACGGCGGTGGAGGCAGGTTCTCTGGATACTTTCAAATGAGAGCTAGATCGGGCTCTTAAAGATATTGGAGTCAGGGGAGAAGGTAGGAACGGGGTACTGATTGGGGATGATCAGCCATGATCACATTGAATGGTGGTGCTGGCTCGAAGGGCTGAATGGCCTACTCCTGCACCTATTGTCTATTGTCTGTAACAGCCGAACACAACAGAAAGATTTAGATAGAAAATGACAAACTATAGGGTGGCGCAGCGGTAGAGTTGCTGCCTCACAGCGCCAGAAGCCTGGGTTCGATCCTGACTACGGGCGCTGTCTGTACGGAGTTTGCACGTGACCTGCATGGGCTTTCTCCGGTTTCCTCCCACACTCCAAAGGCGTGCAGGTTTGTAGTTTAATTGGCTTGGTGTAATTGTAAATTGTCCCTGTTCTGTGTAGGATAGTGTTAGCGTGCGGGGATCGCTGGTCGGCGCGGACTCGGTGGGCCGAAGGGCCTGTTCAGCTCCAAACTAAACTAAAAAAGCTGCTTGCACAAGGGAAACGGAATGAAACAACAGAGCGGAGAGGAAGACATGAGTAAGGTATTAATTTCAATTTAATTTTCTCGGAATATAAATGTTCTCCACATTTGCAGTAAAGGCCAATGCAAGAAGTGAGAGTGATGCATAGCTCCCACAGGATGAGAGTTGGGAGGAGTGCAGACTGAAATATCTGCAGGGTGACTCCGAATGAAATGAGCTTATTCCGTTCCAGACCGCGGGGGCTGAGGTGGGTGGGTGGGGGAACGTGCTGTCACGGGGAGGGGTGCTTCTTACCCCAGGGCTCCAGAGAATGACCACCTCCCTGAAAAACACAATACGGGTGACGGATCAGAAGCCCCTGATCGGCCACAGCTCAGGGAATGTTGACGTGGTCTGCTGGAACAGAAGTGCCCAGGACAATGCCTCACATTACCTCACGGTGGCGCAGCGGTAGAGTTGCTGCCTCACAGCGCCAGGGACCCGGGTTCCATCCCGACTACGGGCGCTGTCTGTACGGAGTTTGCACGTTCTCCCCGTGACCTGCGTGGGTTTTCTCCGAGATCTCCGGTTGCCTCCCGCACTCCAAAGACGTGGAGGTTTGTAGGTTAATTGGCTTGGCGTAAATGTAAATTGTCCCTAGTGTGTGTAGGGTAGTGTTGGTGGCCAGCACGGACCCGATGGGCCGAAGGGTCTGTTTCTGCGCTGTTTCTCTAAACTAAACTAAACTAGAATCCGTTCCCGCCATTTTGTGAGTGTCACAGGAGACAGAGACCGGAAGCACAGGCCCTTCAGCCCAACTCATGGTCCTAATCCAGCTGGTTAGCACGGACCCGGTGGGCCGAAGAGCCTGTTTCTGCGCTGTGTCCCTAACCAAAAACAATTACAAATTAAACTTCTTCAATAAACTTGAAAGGCTGGTTCACTGCAGGAGTGGTGAGAACTCTTGGTAGTACTAACAAAATAGACAATAGGTGCAGGAGGAGGCCATTCGGCCCTTTGAGCCAGCACCGCCATTCAATGTGATCATGGCTGATCATCCCCAATCAGTACCCCGTTCCTGCCTTCTCCCCATTTCCCCTGACTCCACTATCTTTAAGAGCCCTACCTAACTCTCTCTTGAAAGTATCCAGAGAACCGGCCTCCACTGCCCTCTGAGGCAGAGAATTCCACAGACTCACAACACTCTGTGTGAAAAAGTGTTTCCTCGTCTCCGTTCTAAACGGCTTATCCCTTATTCTTAAACTGTGTGTGGCCCCCGGTTCTGGACTCCCCCAACATCGGGAACTTGTTTCCTGCCTCTAGCGTGTCCAAACCCTTAATAATCTTATATGTTTCAATAAGATCCCCTCTCATCCTTCTAAACCCCAGACCCCAGACCTAGGTCAAGTAAAATGACTTTAAGAAAAACGAATTAAATATTGGGGGTTCAGGCAAAAATGCAAAAGTTACAAGAATGTAATAGCGAATCTTTGGTAAAAGTCGTCGGGTTAATCTTGGAATTCCCTGCACACAGCTGAACCACTTTGAGGGGAAGAATTTTAACTGTAGAAAAGCTGGGGTACAGATTCATTATTTTGTTTCCCAGCAAAGGGCGAAATAATTTAAACAAATTGGAGCGATTTTCATTAAAATAAGGATGACTCGATAAATGTCTGTGGCATTGGGTTTGGAAGGAATAGAGTCCGTACGACTTGCCTGCTGATATCTGGAGCGTGATCTTTGAGCTAAGTGCCCTCGAGGGCATGGGAAATCAGGGGAGAAAAGGCTGCAATCTAATACGATTTAAAATTAGTTTTCGTGGTCGAACATAGTTGTATAATCACAGATAATTGTGGTCGGAACCTGTGAGTCTGGCTTGCCACCAACTGCAGATATCAACGTCCGTGTGCAGGCCGATATCAAGAGTGTCCATTTCAGCGCGGGGCAGCTGCGCGGGTCACAGCTGATGGCAGGACACGGGCTCTCAGCCGCACGCCATCGCTGTGGCTGCGGCCACCGATTCACTCGCGTACAGCTGTGACTGCGCCCAGGATGTTGCCAGGGCCAGAGGGTGTGAGCTACAGGGAGCGGTTGAGCAGGCTGGGTCTCTATTCCTTGGAGCGCAGGAGGATGAGGGGTGATCTTGTAGAGGGGTATAAAATCATTCGAGGAATAGATCGGGTAGAGTCTCTCGCCCAGAGTAGGTGAATCGAGGACCAGAGGACATGGGCTCAAGTAGAAGGGGAAAAAAATTAATAGGGATCTGAGGTAGACAAAAATGCTGGAGAAACTCAGCGGGTGAGGCAGCAACAATGGAGCGAAGGAATGGGTGACGTTTCGGGTCGAGACCCTTCTTCAGAACTTCTTCAGATTTTTACAGGATCTGCAGTTCCTTCTTAAACATAGGAATCTGAGGGGTAGTATTGTCACACAGAGGGTGGTGGGTGTATGGACCAAGCTGCCAGAGGAGGTAGTTGAGGCAGGGACTATCGCAACGTTTAGACAGGTACATGGATAGGGCAGATTTGGAGGTGTATGGGCCAAACGCCGGCAGGTGGGACTAGTGTAGATGGGACATGTTGGCTGGTGTGGGCAAGTTGGGCTGTTTCCAAGCTGTGGGACTCTATAGCAGCAGAATGCTTTACACCCCAGCCTTACAGGCCCTTTACTAGATGGATGAAATGAGGATTGAACAAGCCCGTTACATTTGACGGCAGGCACAGAACAGGGGAGAGAGACGATAATCAGACACAATGCAATCGGATGCAGCAAGCCCTTCCAGCCCAGCAGCTTCATGTTGCTGAGTACAGCTCACTGAAGATGAATTCAGAATTTGTCTTTTTGAAAGCAAGATTCAAAAACTGAAGTGTGCATTCAGTGGCGTGCCAATATTGTGCGGTGAGCTGAAGCGGTTTCAATGGGCAAGGATGAGTTGACACAAGCAACGACAAAGGGTTGGCTTAGATTTTTTTGTAAAGGAAATGAGAATGGTGGATTATTGTCTGTGAAACGGATATAGAGTCACAAAATAGAATCATAGAAACATAGAAAATAGGTGCAGGAGTAGGCCATTCGGCCCTTCGAGCCTGCACCGCCATTCAATATGATCATGGCTGATCATCCAACTCAGTATCCCGTACCTGCCTTCTCTCCATACCCTCTGATCCCCTTAGCCACAAGGGCCACATCTAACTCCCTCTTAAATATAGCCAATGAACTGGCCTCAACTACCTTCTGTGGCAGAGAATTCCACAGATTCACCACTCTCTGTGTAAAGAATGTTTTCCTCATCTCGGTCCTAAAGGAATTCCCCCTTATCCTTAGACTGTGACCCCTTGTTCTGGACTCCCCCAACATCGGGAACAATCTTCCAGCATCTAGCTTGTCCAACCCCTTAAGAATTTTGTAAGTTTCTATAAGATCCCCCCTCAATCTTCTAAATTCCAGCCAGTACAAGCCAAGTCTATCCAATCTTTCCTCATATGAAAGTCCTGACATCCCAGGAGTGCTGGATGCAAATGCTGGAGTCACTCAGCGGGACCGGCAGCATCTCCGGAGAGAAGGAATGGGTGACGTTTCCGGTCTGAAGAAGGGTCTCAACACGAAACGTCACCCATTCCTTCTCTTCAGAGATGCTGCCTGTCCCGCTGAGTTAAGGGCCCATCCCACTTTCACGACCCAATTCACGACCTCTGCCGAGTTTGCCCTTGGCTCGTGCTCGCAGCATGGTCGTCACGAGGTCGTAGGAGGTCATAGGTAGGTCGTAGATAAGTCGTAGCAGGCCGTGATGCTAGTCGTAGGTACTCGTGGCATCAAGTAGGCCGTGGTGTTTTTTCTAGCCTGATGAAAAATGTCCACGTGTAAAAAAGGTTGCGAATTAGGTTGTCAAAGTGGGACAGGGCCTTGACTCCAGCATTTTGTGTCTACCATCGATTTAAACCAGCATCTGCAGTTAACACCTACGCAAACAGATAGAGTCATTGATCTGAACAGCACGAAAACAGGCCCTTCGGCCCACCTTGTCCATGCCAGCCTAGTTTGCATTTGGGATAGTCCTATTTGCTTGCATTTGGCCCATACCCCTCTAAACCCACCCTATAACCATATAACCATATAACAATTACAGCTCGGAAACAATTACATCTCGGCCCTTCCAGTCCATGCCGAACACTTATCCTCACCTAGTCCCATCTACCTGCACTCAGACCATACCCCTCCATTCCCTTCCCGTCCATATACCTATCCACTTTACTTTTAAATGATAAAATCGAACCTGCCTCCACCACTTCTGCAGGAAGATCATTCCACACAGCCACCACTCTTTGAGTAAAGAAGTTCCCCCTCATGTTACCCCTAAACTTCTGTCCCTTAATTCTCATGTCATGCCCTCTTGTTTGAATCTTCCCTACTCTCAATGGAAAAAGCTTATCCACGTCAACTCTGTCTATCCCTTTCATCATTTTAAAGACCTCAATCAAGTCCCCCCTTAACCTTCTGCGCTCCAAAGAATAAAGACCTAACTTGTTCAACCTTTCTCTGTAACGTAGTTGCAGGAACCCAGGCAACATTCTAGTAAATCTCCTCTGTACTCTCTCCATTTTGTTGACATCCTTCCTATAATGAGGCGACCAAAATTGTACACCATACTCCAGAATTGGTCTCACCAATGCCTTGTACAATTTTAACATTACTACCCTACTCCTATATTCAATGCTCTGATTTATAAAGGCCAGCACACCAAAAGCTTTCTTTACCACCCTATCTACATGAGATTCCACCTTCAGGGAACTATGCACTGTTATTCCTAGATCTCTCTTTACCATGTCCTATCCATGTACATGTCTAAATTGTATCCACATCTCCAGCTTCCTCTGGCAGCTCGTTCCAGACACGGACAACCCTCTGAGTGGAAAAGTTGCCCCTGAGGTCCCTCTTCAATCTCTCCCCTCTCACCTTAATCTGGTCTCCAAATCTGAGGAAGGACATTATTGCCATAGAGGGAGTGCAGAGAAGGTTCACCAAACTGATCCCTGGGATGTCAGGACTGTCTTATGAAGAAAGACTGGATTGACTCGGTTTATACTCTCTAGAATTTAGAAGATTGAGAGGGGATCTTATAGAAACTTACAAAATTCTTCAGGGGTTGGACAGGCTAGATGCAGGAAGATTGTTCCCGATGTTGGGGAGGTCCAGGACAAGGGGTCACAGCTTAAGGATAAGGGGGAAATCCTTTAAGACCGAGATGAGAAATACTTTTTTCACACCGAGAGTGGTGGGTCTCTGGAACTCTCTGCCACAGAGGGCCCTTGTGGCTAAGGGTATCAGAGGGTATGGAGAGAAGGCAGGTACGGGATACTGAGTTGGATGATCAGCCATGATCATATTGAATGGCGGTGCAGGCTCGAAGGGCCGAATGGCCTACTCCTGCACCTAATTTCTATGTTTCTATGTTAATGATCCTGTCCCACTTAGGCGATTTTTCAGGTGACTGCCGGCAACTGTCAGAGTGGAGCACGCACGCACACACGCACACACGCACGCACGCACACATGCACGCACGCATACACACACACACGCACACGCGCACACGCACACGCACACAAACACACACACACACACACATCGCAAAGGCGGGGGACAGGGCAAGTGGGGGGAGCGCTGTCTGAGTGAAATTCACAGGGTGCAAAGCCAATGTGATTCAGACACACACCGCGATGAACAGGAAGGTTGGCGCTGTAATTAAGACGGTGAAAGCACAGTGTACGGGAAGTCCTTTAAAAGTGCGGGGGGGGGGGAGGGGGGGGAAAGGGGGGGAGGGGGGAGAAGGAGTTTCGGCAACTTTTCTGAAGCCAGAGATACACGGCTGTGAAGCTCGGCGGACATTAACATTACCGTTCGGTTATCCTTGGTTCTGAAAACGACTGCTCATTACTCGTAGATTCAGAAATAAGGAGCATATTTCATTCAGCAAAAAATGTATTTTGAATGAGATTTTTAAGGCAGAGATAGATTCTTAATTAGTACGGGTGTCAAGGGTTATGGGGAGAAGGCAGGAGAATAGGGTTAGGAGGGAGAGATAGATCAGCCATGATTGAATGGCGGAGTAGACTTGATGGGCCGAATGGCCTAATTCTGCTCCTATCACTTATGAGATTAATCTTATTTTCTCGGGCAATTTGATTTTAATGCTTCCATATTTTCATGGCAGAAATTAATGTTGGCGAATAGTCCAAATCATATTCTTTAACATCTTCAGTTGTTGCAGAATAAAAATGTCAACTTTGCAAACTCTGCACGAGTTGATAAAGAGACTCAATACTCGTGTCTTTAAACACTTTCCCTTTAAAATGAGAGGCACGGTGGCGCAGCGGTAGAGTTGCTGCCTCACAGCGCCAGAGACCCGGGTTCCATCCCGACTACGGGTGCTGTCTGTACGGAGTTTGTACGTTCTCCCCGTGACCTGTGTGGGTTTTCTCAGAAAGTCAGTCTGAAGAAGGGTCTCGACCCGAAAGGTCCCCCATTCCTTCCCTCCAGAGATGATGCCTGTCCCGCTGAGTTACTCCAGCATTTGGTGTCTATCTTGGGTTTTCTCTGAGATCTTCGGTTTCTTCCCACACTCCAAAGACGTACGGGTTTGTAGGCTCATTGGCTTGGTTTAGAGATACAGACATACAGCGTGGAAACAGGCCCTTCGGCCCACCGTGTCCGCGCCGACCAGCGATCCCCGCACACTAACACCATCCAGCACACACAAGGGACAGTTTACATTTAGACCAAGCCAATTAACCCACAAACCCGCACGTCTTTGGAGTGTGGGAGGAAACCGGAGATCTCGGAGAAAACCCACGCAGGTCACGGGGAGAACGTGCAAACTCCGTACAGACAGCACCCGTAGTCAGGTTGGAACCCGGGACTCTGGCGCTGCATTCGCTGTAAGGCAGCAACTCTACCGCTGTGCCACCGTGACCGTCCGGATGAATGATATGGATGTAAATTATCCCTGGTGTGTGTGGGATAGTGTTAGTGTGCGGGGATCGCTGGTCGGCGCGGACTCGGTGGGCCGAAGGGCCTGTTTCTTCACTGTATCTCCAAACTGCACTAAGAGCGAGTTACCCTTTTTAAAGCAGTGATAACGAGTTGTATCTCATTATACAGTGATGCCTGGCCGATGCTGACTCACATTTACAGGAAGCCCAACACAACCGCTCATTAAAAGGGATGTCAAAGGCCAATAAATGGAATCGAATAACAAAGCCACATTGGCAAACTGATGGCGTTCTAGATACATCTACTGGGAGATCTGGGGGTAAACAGTAAAGAGGAAGAAAAATAAGCTGCGTATCATCACTGATTGAACGCAAATATGCTCGGAAGCTGAGCAGAATTCACAAGGAATGCCAGATGTCATCGTGCCCCAATAACTAGCCAAACATCTTAGACAATAGACAGTAGGTGCAGGAGTAGGCCATTCGGCCCTTCAAGCCAGCACCGCCATCCATGTGATCATGGCTGATCATCCACAATCAGTACCCCGTTCCTGCCTTCTCCCCATATCCCCTGACTCCGCTATCTTTAAGAGCCCTATCTAGCTCTCTCTTGAAAGTATCCAGAGAACCGGCCTCCACCGCCCTCTGAGGCAGAGAATTCCACAGACTCACCACTCTCTGTGTGAAAAAGTGTTTCCTCGTCTCCGTTCTAAATGGCTTACCCCTTATTCAGAAACTGTGTGGCCCCTGGTTATGGACTCCCCCAACATCGGGAACATGTTTCCTGCCTCTTGCATGTCCAAACCCTTATTAATCTTATATGTTTCAATCAGATCCGTTCTTAATTTAGATAGACACAAAATCTTATTTTAGACGGACACAAAATGCTGGAGTAACTCAGCGGGACAGGCAGCATCTCTGGAGAGAAGGAATGGGTAATGTTTCTGGTCGAGACAATTCTTATAGTTTAGTTTGGACAGACAGCAAAATGGCCCAGTGTGTCAAAAAATAAAGTACCATTAAACCATTGGCGTTCTCCCCGTGACCGCGTGGGTTTTCTCCGGGTGCTCCGGTTTCCTCCCACACTCCAAAGGCGTGCGGGTTTGTCGGTTAATCGGCCCCTCTGTAAATTGCCCCCTAGTGTGTAGGGAGTGGATGGGGGAGTGGAATAACATAGAACTAGTGTGAACGGGTGATCGCTGGTCGGTGTGGACCCGGTGAGCCGAAGAAGTCTGTTTCCGTGCTGTATCTCGAAACTGAAATAAAAGCTCTATGATTCTCTCGTCCTGATGTGGAATGTGTTGCAACTATCCATCCGGTTCATTGAGGCTTATTCCTGGAATTCACCAGCCAGGAGCCCTCTGGACCAAGGACTGCGGTCGTTCAGCAACGTGCATGATTAGGGAAGAATACTAAATGCTGACACAACCACTAGACTTTAAGGGCCTGTCCCACCAGCATGCGATTCCATGCAGTGAGCGCGACCAAACCGGCAGCGGGGGCCACGCGGAGGTCGGGTGATCCCCTGTACAGGGTCGTTCCCACAAGCATGCGCCTGCATGCGGCAAGCGCGACCAAACCGGCAGCGAGGGCCGCGCGGAGGTCGGGTGAGTGGCGCAACGCGGCGCAAAGTGAGGTGAACTTGGAGCAAAGTCTTAAAGGTAAGTTCGCCAGGACAGAGAGGGGCACACAGAGAGGGGCACAGAGGCACACACACAGAGGGCCACGGAGCCACACACAGAGAGGGTCACGGAGACACGTACAGAGAGGGTCACGGAGGCACAACGTCAAGGCGGTGTGTAATGCGTCGAGGCGACTGCAAGCCAACAAGCCATTGCCGCGCGGAATTTTTGAACACGGTCAGTTTTTCGGAGCCCCGCGCGATGTCGGGACGAACTCCGCACAATTCCGCACGGCTCCGGCGATCGAAGTGGGACCGACCCCGCGACGCCGGATGGCTCAAGCGACCACGTTAGGTCGCGCTCATCGTATAGAGTTGCATGCTGGTGGGACAGGCCTTTTAGACTTTAGACATACAGCGAAGAAACAGACCCTTGGCCCACAAGGGCCGCACCAACCAGTGAGACCACACCTGGAGTATTGTGTGCCGTTTTGGTCTCCATATTTGAGGAAGGACATTCTTGCTATTGAGGGAGTGCAGCATAGGTTCACCAGGTTAATTCCCGGGATGGCGGGACTGTCATATGCTGAGAGAATGGAGCGGCTGAGCTTGTATACTCTGGAATTTAGAATGATGAGAGGGGTTGTTATTGAAACATATAAGATTATTAAGGGTTTGGACACGCTAGAGGCAGGAAACATGTTCCCGATGTTGGGGGAGTCCAGAACCAGGGGCCACAGTTTAAGAATGAGGGGTGAGCCATTTAGAACGGAGACGAGGAAACTTTTTCACCCAGAGATTTGTGAGTCTGTGGAATTCTCTGCCTCAGAGGGCGGTGGAGGCTGGTTCTCTGGATGCTTTCAAGAGGGAGCTAGATAGGGCTCTTATAAATAGCGGAGTCAGGGGATATGGGGAAGGCAGGAACGGGGTACTGATTGGGGATGATCAGCCATGATCTCATTGAATGGCGGTGCTGGCTGGATGGGCCAATTGGCCTCCTCCTGCACCTGCTGTCTGTTGTCTATTGTCTACTAACACACATTATCCTACACACACTAGGGACAATTTACAATCGCAACAATTAGCCTCCAAACCTGCACCTCTTTCAGATCAAACCTTCCCTGGACAACAACAGGCCGGCCAGGCACCACCCTGCCCAAGGTCATTTGTAGCTGAGCCTGATTGGTCCTGGTCTCTCCTCACCACCACGTCTTCACCCCCCCCCCCCCCCCCCCCACTCTCAGTCTGAAGAAGGGTCCCGACCCGAAATGTCACCTATCCATGTTCTCCCCAGATGCTGCCTGACCCGCTGAGTTACTCCAGCACTCTGTGAAACATCACCTATCCATGTTCTCCACAGATGCTGCCTGACCCGCTGAGTTACTCCAGCACTCTGTGCAACGTCACCTATCCATGTTCTCCACAGATGCTGCCTGACCCGCTGAGTTACTCCAGCACTCTGTGAAACGTCACCTATCCATGTTCTCCACAGATGCTGCCTGACCCGCTGAGTTACTCCAGCACTCTGTGAAACGTCACCTATCCATGTTCTCCACAGATGCTGCCTGACCCGCTGAGTTACTCCAGCACTCTCTGATGTCCCTGTCCTGAATAAGAATTTGAAGAAAGTATTATAACAATTTTGCTGGCGTGGGACTGCTGAAATCAGTAAAAGAAGCAATTATTTGCAAATTGAATAATGCCGCTCGTGAATTCAGCACAACCTTGTTGTGAAATTAAATCAACTAAAATATCTGGGGCAGGCTGGAGCAACTTGCTCACTGGTGTCTCCTGGTGACGGGTCTGGAAACAACATGTCCAGGCAGATTATGCATCATGCAGCAAGTAAATCTGATGTTATTCAAGCACCAGAGATTGCTCCTTTACACTTCAATTATTAATTTATGTAAGGAGGAACTGCAGATGCTGGTTTAAACCAAAGATAGGCACAAATAGCTGGAGCAACTCAGTGGGACAGGCAGCATCTCTGGAGAGAAGGAATGGGTGACGTTTCGGGTCCAGACCCTTCTTTAAGGGCCTGTCCCATCAGCATGCAACTCTATACGATGAGCGCGACCTAAAGTGATCGCTTGAGCCGTCCGGTGTCGCGGGGCCGGTCCCACTTCGATCGCCGGAGCCGCGCGGAATTGTGCGGAGTGCGTCCCGACATCGCGCGGGGCTCCGAAAAACTGACTATGTTCAAAAATTCCGCGCGGCAACGGCTTGTCGGCTCGCAGTCGCCTCAACGCATTACACACCGCCTCGACGTCGTGCCTCCATGACCCTCTCTGTAGGTGCCTCCGTGACCCTCTCTGTAGGTGGCTCCGTGGCCCTCTGTGTGTGTGCCTCTGTGCCCCTCTCTGTGTGTCCCTCTCTGTCCTGGCGAACTTACCTTTAAGACTTCGCTCCAAGTTCGCCTCACTTTGCGCCGCGTTGCGTCACTCACCCGACCTCCGCGCGGCCCCTACTGCCGGTTTGGTCGCGCTTGCCGCATGCAGGCGCATGCTGGTGGGAACTGCCCTGTACAGGGGATCACCCGACCTCCGCGCGGCATCCGCTTCTAGTTTGATCGCGCTCATCGCATGGAGTCAGATGCTGGTAGGACAGGCCCTTTAGACTCGAAACGTCACCCATTCCTTTTCTCCAGAGATGCTGCCTGTCCCGCTGAGTTACTCCAGCATTTTGTGTCTATCTTTCTCTTTCATTTGATAATTTAATCCTTCCTGTGATAATATTTATAATGTAATGAAAGTTCGTAAAAATAAAACAAACTATTTTTTGTCATGCACTGTATTTGTCTAAAGTTTAAACAATAGACAATAGGTGCAGGAGTAGGCCATTCGACCCTTCGAGCCAGCACCACCATTCAATGTGATCATGGCTGATCATCCACAATCAGTACCCCGTTCCTGCCTTCTCCCCATATCCCCTGACTCCGCTATCTTTAAGAGCCCTATCTAGCTCTCTCTTGAAAGTATCCAGAGAACCGGCCTCCACAGCCCTCTGAGGCAGAGAATTCCACAGACTCACTGTGTGAAAAAGTGTTTCCTCGTCTCCGTTCTAAATGGCTTACCCCTTATTCTTAAACTCAAACATTTAGTTTAGTTTAGAGGTACAGCACAGAAAGAGGCCCTTCGGCCCACCGAGTCCGCAATGATCATCGATCCCCGAACACTAACACTATCCCACACGCCTGGGGCAATTTACTGAAGCCAATTAACCTACAAACCTGCACGTCTTTGGAGTGTGGGAGGAGACCGGAGCACCCGGAGAAACCTAGAGAAACCCAGGGAGATGCAGCGAGACCTGGGTGTCATGGTACACCAGTCATTGAAAGTAGGCATGCAGGTGCAGCAGGCAGTGAAGAAAGCGAATGGTATGTTAGCTTTCATAGCAATAGGATTTGAGTATAGGAGCAGGGAGGTTCTACTTCAGTTGTATAGGGTCTTGGTGAGACCACACCTGGAGTATTGCGTACAGTTCTGGTCTCCAAATCTGAGGAAGGACATTATTGCCATATAGGGGGTACAGAGAAGATTCACCAGACTGATTCCTGGGATGTCAGGACTGTCTTATGAAGAAAGACTGGATAGACTCGGTTTATACTCTCTGGAATTTAGGAGATTGAGAGGGGATCTTACAGAAACTTACAAAATTCTTAAGGGGTTGGACAGGCTAGATGCAGGAAGATTGTTCCCGATGTTGGGGAGGTCCAGGACAAGGGGTCACGGCTTAAGGATAAGGGGGAAATCCTTTAGGACTGAGATGATAAGGACTTTTTTCACACAGAGAGTGGTTAGTCTCTGGAACTCTCTGCCACAGAGGGTAGTTGAGGCCAGTTCATTGGCTATATTTAAGAGGGAGTTAGATGTGGCCCTTGTGGCTAAGGGGATCAGAGGGTGTGGAGAGAAGGCAGGTACGGGATACTGAGTTGGATGATCAGCCATGATCATATTGAATGGCGGTGCAGGCCCGAAGGGCCGAATGGCCTACTCCTGCACCTAATTTCTATGTTTCTATGTTTCTAAAACCCATAGGGAGAACGTACAAACTCCGTACAGACAGCAGCCGCAGTCAGGATGGAACCTGGGTCTCTGGCGCTGTGAGGCAGCAACTCTACCGCTGCGCCACCGTGCCACCGAAGTATTATGTTCACCTATATTACACATATATATTGCATAGACTACATATAACATACTATATTTACACATCTGTTAAGATGCTTTAAGTAAGGATTTTAGTGCTCTGTTTTGGGACACAGCACGATGAAACACTCTAGGCTCTTGAAGCAAAACAGAAGCTTTGTGAATATCTAATAGCAGTGTTTTAGTCATGGAGTTTCCTCGAGGGCCTGAGCTGTAGGGAGGGTCGGTCAGGCTGAGACGTTATTCCTTGGAACGCAGGAGGATGAGGGGTGATCTCACAGAGGTGTATAAATCATGGGAGGAACACACAGGGTTGAAACATAGTGTTGAGTCTTTTACCCAGAGTGGGGAAACAGGACCAAAGGAATGTTGGAGAGACTCAGCGGGACAGGCAGCATCTCTGGACAGAAGGAACGGGTGACGTTTCGGGTCGAGATCCATCTTCATGAACCAAAGGACATGGGTTTGAGGTGAGGGGGGGAAAGGTTTACTAGGAACCCGAGGGGTAACATTTCCACACAGAGGGTGGTGGGTGTATGGAACGAGCTGCTAAAGGAGGTGGTTGAGGCAGATAGTTTAACGACGTTTCAAAGACACTTGGGCATGTCATCTTCTTCTCATCTTCTTGCGAATGAAACATGAAAAGTTAGATCTCAAGCCGGGCGTTGAGCAGCCAGGTTGTTGTCTCTGTTGGCGTCAATGTCCGCCAGGCCCTGACGGAGCTCCATTTGGTGGGTGGTAGAGCGGGCACCCAGAGATGACATGGTTGGCTGTGTGTTGTTCTGCTCCGCATTCACAGGCTGGGCTCTGGCGGAGGGAGGGAGCCCCCATCTCCACACGCTGGCGTTGAAACGTCCAACTCCAGCACCAAGTCTGTTGGGATTCACCCACACTCCTCTGGGGAGCTCAGACCATGGACAGCTTTTATCTGGTGAAGAGATGTTGCTGTGTAATGGAGATGAGGTTGCCTTCCACTCCTGTGACCACTTGGTGGCTGTCCGGTGTGCTTTTGTCTCAGTTGGCTGGGTGGATGGATGGATGCTAGGAGTTGTTTTCCATGTGAAGCAGGGGGGGTGACGGGACTTGGGCAGGTACATGGATAGGAAAGGTTTAGAGAGATTTGGGCAAAATGTGGCCAGGTGGGACAAGCGTAGATGGAGCATCTTGCTCAGCATGGGCTAGATGGGCCGAAGGGCCTGTTCCTGTGCTGCTCATGGTTTTTGTTGTCTTGTGTCTTCGGTTTTGATCAGAGAAGATCCTTTTGATGTTTAGGGTCAAAGATGATCTTTAAACGCATGCATCGCATGAGGACTATTCACCAACTGAGCAAAGCTCCAAACACATTCAACACTCCACATTCATCCATTTTACCCACTCTTATGTTATAAGAATGTTCTGCTTCTTTTGACAACAAGATCATAATAAGTGATAGGAGCAGAATTAGGCCATTCAGCCCATCAAGTCTACTCCACCATTCAATCATGGCCGATCTATCTCTCCTTCCTAACCCCATTCTCCTGCCGTCTCCCCATAACCCCTGACACCCGCACTAATCAATAATCTATCTATCTCTGCCTTAAAAATATCCACTGACTTGTGGCCTCCACAGCCATCTGTGGCAAACAATTCCACAGATTCACCACCCCCTGACTAAAATATTCCTCCTCATCTCCTTCCTAAAAGAACGTCCTTTAATTCTGAGGCTGTGACCTCTGGTCCTACACTCTCCCACCAATGGAAACTTCCTCTCCACATCCACTCTATTCAGGCCACTCAATCCAGATTGACTCAAATGCAGTTACAATAGATAATAGATAATAGGTGCAGGAGAAGGCCATTTGGCCCTTCGAGCCAGCACCGCCATTCAATGTGATCATCCACAATCAGTACCCCCTACAATGTTCTATCAAGTCGACCAATGACGCAATCAGGATTTACCTAGCTTTGAGAATGAAAACGGCATCATAAATAATTTCCAAAATCTAGGGAGAGCATTCGATGCAAAAAAATAATTTATCAAATGAATTCATTGCCAGTCACATATCCAACTCAGTATAATATATCCTTGTCCCATCAAGTATCTAAAGGGCCTGTCCTACAAGCATGCAACTCTATGCGATTAGCGCGACCTAACGTGGTCGCTTGAGCCGTCCGGCGTCGCGAGCCGTGCGGAATTGTGCGGAGTTCGTCCTGACATCGCGCGGGGCTCCGAAAAACTGACCATGTTCAAAAATTCTGCGCGGCAACGGCTTGTCGGCTCGCAGTCGCCTCGACGCATTACACACCGCCTCGACGTCGTGCCTCCATGACCCTCTCTGTAGGTGCCTCCATGACCCTCTATATGTGTGGCTCCGTGGCCCTCTGTGTGTGTGCCTCTGTGCCCCTCTCTGTGTGTCCCTCTCTGTCCTGGCGAACTTACCTTTAAGACTTCACTCCAAGTTTGCAACTTTGCGCCGCGTTGCGCCACTCACCCGACCACCGCGCGGCCCTCGCTGCCGGTTTGGTCGTGCATGCTGGTGGGAACGGCCCTGTACAGGGATCACCCGACCTCCGCGCGGCCCCCGCTTCTAGTTTGATCGCATGGAGTCGGATGCTGGTAGGACAGGCCCTTTACAGGTTTCAGCATTTTCGAATGCCTGC
Organism: Raja brachyura; assembly: GCA_963514005.1. Next base: position 65,133,459 of record OY740794.1, read on the forward strand.
TCCTAAGTAAGTGATAATTTAAAAAAGAATATATTTTCTTAAATGACACACCAACTGGAAAATTATTTACATCTGTTCCAACTTTGTGTAAAGTGTCCGTCCAGTCGAGGTTTGTTTTAGTGGGAAGGATCTGCAGATGCTGGTTTAAACCGAAGATAGACACAAAAGCTGGACTAATGGGCCTGTCCCACTCATGCGATTTTTTTAGGCGACTGCCGGCGAATACAACATTGGAATTCACCGGAGTCAGCACCGGCGACAACCTACGCCACCCAGCGACAACCTACGTCAGGAGAAGTCAAGCTACGTCAAGCCCACGCCCGCCGACTGTCGCCGAAAAATTTTGAACATTTCAAAACCCAGCGGCAACCAGAAAGACGCTACGAGTCTTTCGGCGACTGAGGAGACCTCTCACGACCGTACAGGCGACATGTCGCGGGGTGAAGCCTGTACGGTCATGAGTAGTCGCCCAAAGAGTCGTAACTTGTTCTGGTTGTCGCTGGATTTTCAACATGTTGAACATTTTTGGCCGCCTGCTGCGACTAATGACGGCTGCCGGCAAGTCCGCGAAAAAATAGCCTAACTGGGACAGGCCCATTAGGGCAATCTACAGAGGGCCAATTGGCCTACAGACCCGCACGTCTTTGGGATGTGGGGGGGGCGGGATACCGGAGCACCCAGAGAAAACCCACGCGGTCACAGGGGAGAACGTGCAAACTCCGCACAGACAGCACCCGAGGTCAGGATTGAACCTGGGTCTCTGGCGCTGTGAGGCAGCAGTTCTACCCGCTGCGCCACCGTGCCAGTCTATTCTCGGTCACAAGCTGTCTTCCGCCTAAAAGACATAACTGCAGAGGACTTTGTAAAAGATCGCAAGTGCTTGTGAAACAATCTAGATCAGTCACATTTTTGCTCCCTGTGTTCCTTCATCATCTTCTGTCATCTTTTAATGCAGTTACGTTCTATTTGATCGAATCTATGAATTTGTGGATAAGTAAAATTTCTTGCCTGCTTTCATCAGGTGGAGTCAATTATACTCAACTCTTGCCTATTGATCCATTTGTTTGATCCAATTACTTGCGCACGACAGACAAGCTGACGAGACCAGCTTGATGCTGCAGTGTTAACGGATATTTCAAAGAGAATGGGTGGTGTGCGATTTTGTAGCAATTGCATTTTTGCCGTGAAATCCAGATTGATGCCGTAACGGGCCATAATATTCCTAAAAATGTATCCGGCTGACAAAAGAATCCACGATTTTATGGAGGTGGACAAAAATGCTGGAGAAACTCAGCGGGTGCGGCAGCATCTATGGAGCGAAGGAAATAGGTGACGTTTCGGGTCGAGACCCTTCTTCAGATTGATGTGGGGGGGGGGGGGGGGCGGGAAGAAGGAAGAGGCGGAGGCAGTGGGCTGTGGGGGAGCTGGGAAGGGGAGGGGAAGGAGGGAGAAAGCAGGGACTACCTGAAATTGGAGAAGTCAACGTTCATACCGCTGGGGTGTAAACTACCCAAGCGGAATATGAGGTGCTGCTCCTCCTATTTGCGGTGGGCCTCACTCTGGCCATGGAGGAGGCCCAGGGCAGAAAGATCGGATTGAGAATGGGAGGGGGAGTTGAAGTGCTGAGCCACCGGGAGATCAGGTTGGTTGTTGCGGACCGAGCGGAGGTGTTGGGCGAAGTGATCGCCGAGCCTGCGCTTGGTCTCACCAATGTAGAGCAGCTGACACCTAGAGCGGCTGATGCAATAGATGAGGTTGGAGGAGGTGCAGGTGAACCTCTGCCGCACCTGGAATTATCATAACTAGTTTATCATAACGATTTAATGGTAATCTATTATATGAAGGCTAGCCTGTGGTCCGTCGGCCTTCATTGGTTGGGGCATTGAGTATGAGTCGGGATGACATGTTGCAGCGTAGTTTTAAGTTTAGTTTAGTTTAGTTTAGACGGAAACAGGCCCTTCAGCCCACCGAGTCCACGCCGACCAGCGATCTCATAGAGTGGCGCAGCGGTAGAGCTGCTGCCTCACAGCGCCAGAGTCCCGGCTTCGATCCCAACTACCGGTGCTGTCTGTATGGAGTTTGCACGTTCTCCCCGTGACCTGCGTGGGTTTTCTCCGGGTGCTCCAGTTTCCTCCCACACTCCAAAGACGCGCAGGTTTGTACGCTAATTGGCTTGGTGTAAATGTAAATTGTCCCCAGTGTGTGGAGGATAGTGTTAGCGTGCGGGGATCGCTGGTCGGCGCGGACTCGGTGGGTCGAAGGGCCTGTTTCCGCGCTGAATCTCCAAACTAAGCCTAGTGCTGGTCTGCCATTTGAATGCAGTGGTAACAAGTTGTATCAGATTGTTTGCTGTTATTAAACTGTGGCAGATGCAAGCTGAAATACAGCTTGACCTTCTCACTGTTACAGGTTCAGCAATGAGTGGCGGTATTAAACCATCAATGTTTGTAGGCTCCAGTTGCCTGCATTGGGACACACCATCTGCACGTCTTTGGAGTGTGGGAGGAAACCGAGGCACCCGGAGAAAACCCACGCAGGTCACGGGGAGAACGTACTGACAGCACCCGTAGTCAGGATCGAACCCGGGTCCCTGGCGGTTTTCCCCCCCCTGCATCGGTCAGAGGAAGGGTCCCGACTCCCTCCATGGAAGTGACCAGTGGAGCGTCCCTTGTAGCCGGGGTCCGGAGGGCAAGGAGCACCGTCCACTCCATCTGGGGTCCGTAGGGGGAGGAGGGGCGGCCCTGCTGTCAGTGAGTGAAGGGCTGGTGACGGGATCTAGGGAGTGGGCAGGGCTGAAGATGTCCTGGTTGGGTTGCTCCTAGGCCTGGCCAAGCTGGCCATCCGCCAGTCACTGAGCCACGCGGAAGTGGGCTTTGCCCGAGCCGAATATTTCCCCTTAACCGGGGCTACGTCCACGCCCGAGTGGTGTTATAGAGGGACATTGTTGTATCATAGTTATTTAGTGTATTTGTAACATCGCTGTTTGGATGTTTAGTGTCTGGATAGTCTGGTGGTCTTGTAATCTGGTGCTTGGTGAATCGTGATAGCAATTAAAGAAACTTCCCCGTGGATTGTCACCTTGTCGTGGTGGAGAAGCTCGTGTGGTCCTGAGATCCTGAGAGCGATGCCGTCTGGATCTACGCTCCTGGTAGGGCCACCCATGGCGGTAAGGTCGAGGGGGAGGTCTCTGACAAAGAGCGATCCAACCAAGACCTCAACGGTGGAACAGGCGGAGGACGATGGCTGACCTTAGTGGAGCGTCACAACGGCTGGGAAGGCAGATGAAGGCTGCGGCAGGAAAAGGGTCTCCGGTCGTCTTGGACTCCATGCCACTGGATCCTGACCCAGACCTGTCAAGGACCGTGGGGTGGCTGTCTGTTCACCAGTCTCCCCACGTTAAACAAAGTCACGCACGGGCGTCCTCCAACCCTGGAGACACCCATGTTTAGGAAGGAACTGCAGATGCTGGAAAAATGGGAAGGTGGACAAAAATGCTGGGGAAAATTAAGCAGGTGAGGCAGCTTCTATGGAGCGAAGGAATAGGTGACATTTCGGGTCGAGACACTACTGCAGACTGGAGACGCCCATGGTCAGCCATGACTAAGGGTGGGGGGAGCTAAGAAGAACATTTCTGGTTCAAAAAAAACAACTGCAGCCGGCCGGAGGAATTCCACCAGCACTTGCCGACCATTCCCTGTAAATTCCAATAACATTGCGAAAGGGAAAGCGTTTTGCCTAATGATGAATCCTGTTGGATTTGGGTGAGATTATTTATTACCCTCTACATCAACAGGAGCAGAGAATATGGTTATGTTTCATTTTAATGTGTGAGAAAGGTTTCACTTTGTCAGTCGTAACTGTATTGTACAAAGGTTGGGAACGTGTAGCTGTGTCAGCTGGGGCACTCCGGAAATATGAATTCTCACAAATGGTTGCTGATATTCTGTGGCAGTAAGTCGTAAAGAATGGGAATATTATTCAGAACAGCCACTGCGCTGTTAGCCTGGACAGTTTGTGATCTTTCATATCGGAATAAATCATATAGCAATGTTACAAAATTTTGAGATTTTAAAAATCAAGTCTGCAATTTATCCCATCAGATAAAGCATAAAACAAAGTTTAATTTGACACCTAATTCACTTTCATATCTTCAGTATTAAGTAAGTTATGACCATTTTCATACTCGGAAATTAGCATCTTGTTCCCCATTGCCTTTCAATTGACTTAACTCAAAAGCTGTGATCTAGAACAGTCAAAAGCCCATAACTTTCTTAAAAATTAAGAGAACTCAATGAAATTTTCAGTTATTATAGATTGAAGCATTCTGAAACAAATATGAAACAATCTTACTTGGATGACCTGAAATTAAAGCATATAATTAGTTAGTTATCTAATTGTAGCTAATTACAAAATTCAATGAGTAGATCTAAACATCTATCCATTTCTTAAGAAAAGATAAACTTTTTTTAAATTGCCTAAGTGTCCAAATAACATTCACACAATAATCCACAATATAACATAATTTTTAAATCTAATTTTCATGAATTTCTGGGCCAAATGGAAGGAATTTAGTGTTTAATGCCAGTAAATTAATGGTCCTTTAAATCAACTAGCGAGTGGGTTTTAGTGGAATGCGGTGGATTGGAATGTTGCGGTTTGCGGTGAAGTCGGGGGGAAAAATACTGTTTGTTCATACATTTTTTTTGGACCCCATTTCGCAACATGAAAATATGATTAAAGCCTCCCTAAAAACCAACTTTTAATATAAAAATAAACTGTGTACCATTTTTTCTCCCCTACGCAAAATCCTTCCCGTTGTCGGCACTCACGGCTTTTGAAGGTGATTTTTAAATTACTCTAGATAATAAATAATCTAGCGTAATTTAAAACTACCTTCATGAATGAAATGTCGGAGCGATTTTTCTTCTGCAACGAAATCGCCTGACATGGATCGATTTGCCCAGTCTGTAGAAAAACGGCATATTATGCCCGCCCCCGTCTGAAACACTTTTTCTCACAGAGAATTGTGAGTCTGTGGAATTCTCTGCCTCAGAGGGTGGTGGAGGCCGGTTCTCTGGATACTTTCAAGAGAGAGCTAGAGAGGGCTCTTGAAGATAGCGGATTCAGGGGAATATGGGGAGAAGGCAGGGACGGGGTACTGAATGGGGATGATCAGCTGTGATCACATTGGGCCAAGGGTCAAGGGCCAAATGGCCTACTCCTGCACCTATTGTCTAATGTCTGCTGTCTATCCAAACAGACCTGATAAAACCATTCTTAACAACAATAAATGAATGACTAAGTTTATTGGCCAAGTATTCACATACAAGGAATTTGCCTTGGCGCTCCGCCCACAAGTGACAACGCAACACAGTGACAGTTGGGAATAACACATAAAACATTAAACATTAATAATAAAACATTATCAATTAAACATGTGAATTAAATATAATACCAAAGCAAAAGGAGGCTACAGATTTTTGGTTATTGAGTAGAGCTACTACTCGTGGAAAAATCCAGTCAAACTCAAGTACAATAGGTGGTGCAAAGGGGGAGATGGAATGGGTGACGCTTCGGGTCGAGGTCCTTATTCAGACCCAAAACGTCACCCATTCCTTCTCTCCAGAGATGCTGCCTGTCCCGCTGAGTTACTCCAGCATTTTGTGCTGAGATGCTCTAATATTAATAATGTTTAGTATAGCTAAGTTTAGTTTAGAGATACAGCGCGGAAACAGGCCCTTCGGCCCACCGAGTCCGTGCCGACCGGCGATCCCCGCACACTAACACTACCCTACACACACACTACTTACACCAAGCCAATTAACCTACAAAGCTGCACGTGTTTGGAGTGTGGGAGGAAACTGAAGACCTCAGAGAAAGTGCATGCGGTCACGGGGAGAACGCACAAACTCCGTACAGACTGCGCCCGCAGTTGGGACCCGGGTCTCCGGCGCTGCGTGCGGTAAAACTGCAATTCTACCGCTGTGCCACCGTGACCCTCATGGCCAATGAAACATTTAATATGTGTCGGAAGGAACTGCAGATGCTGGTTTACACCGAAGATAGGCACAAAATGCTGGAGTAACTCAGCGGGACAGGCAGCGTCTCTGGAGAGAAGGAATGGGTGACGTTTCGGGTCGAGACCATTCTTCAGTCTTTAAAAGACATTGACTCCAGCATTTTGTGCCTTTCTAAACATTTAATACACTCAGAAAAGCCAAACCTCAAGAAAAAAAATACGCTGAGGGGAAATAAATAAAAGAATTAATATTTTGCGGAATGATAAAATTCCAGTGTTCAGAAAATTCCGAGGAAGATCTTGTTGGTATTCCCGCGGCAAGTCAGCGCACTGAGCCACTCTCATGGATTTGTGGGTCGCTGAGGTCTCTCGTGTAATCTGTAAATATGTTTAAATTTTACGGCTAGTAACCTGATTAAAAAAAGGCTTTTGTGTCGACTCTCTCTTGCCCTAAGGATAAATGCTAACATCCCACGAATTAGTGAAAATGAAAAGAAATATCGCAGTAGAAAGACATGCGATTTGATACCCATGTAATTGTAGAAATGGGTGCAAGTCTGAGCGACTTCAAAGCTGTGTTTTGGGTATATATTTTGCTACAAGCTATGTATTCTGAACGGAATGTTTTCTCTCGACTTTCTCCTGGTAAATCATTTAATTACATAGACTTACTCAAGGTGAATTTCAGTAATTGGGTAAGGCATTAACGGGGGACATGATTTGGCCTTGTGGAGTACCGACCATGGACAGACTAGAGGCACGCGATCGCTATTGAACTCGGAATAACTTTAACTCTTCATGTTAAAATGCTTCAGCCAAAAACTTGTTTAGGAAAGAACTGCAGATAACCATATAACCATATAACAATTACAGCACGGAAACAGCCCCTCTCGGCCCTTCCAGTCCGTGCCGACCATTTATTTTCCCCTAGTCCCATCTACCTGCACTCAGACCATACCCCTCCATTCCCTTCCCGTCCATATACCTATCCACTTTACTTTTAAATGTTAAAATCGATCCTGCCTCCACCACTTCTGCAGGAAGATCATTCCACACAGCCACCACTCTCTGAGTAAAGAAGTTCCCCCTCATGTTACCCCTAAACTTCTCATGTCATGCCCTCTTGTTTGAATCTTCCCTACCCTCAATGGGAAAAGCTTATCCACGTCAACTCTGTCTAACCCTTTCATCATTTTAAATACCTCAATCAAGTCCCCCCTTAACCTTCTGCGCTCCAAAGAATAAAGACCTAACTTGTTCAACCTTTCTCTGTAACTTAGTTGCTGGAACCCAGGCAACATTCTAGTAAATCTCCTCTGTACTCTCTCTATTTTGTTGACATCCTTCCTATAATTAGGTGACCAAAATTGTACACCATACTCCAGAATTGGTCTCACCAATGCCTTGTACAATTTTAACATTACTTCCCTACTCCTATATTCAATGCTCTGATTTATAAAGGCCAGCATACCAAAAGCTTTATTTACCACCCTATCTACATGCGATTCCACCTTCAGGGAACGATGCACAGTTATTCCTAGATCCCTCTGTTCCACAGCATTCCTCAATTCCCTACCATTTACCATGTACGTCCTATTTTGATTTGTCCTGCCAAGATGTAGCACCTCACACTTATCAGCATTAACCTCCATCTGCAATCTTTCAGCCCACTCTTCCAAATGGCCCAAATCTCTCTGTAGACTTTGAAAATCTACTTCATTGTCCACAGCACCACCTATCTTAGTATCATCTGCATACTTACTTATCCAATTTTCCACCCCATCATCTAGATCATTGATGTACATGACAAACCACAGTGGAACCAACACAGATGCCTGAGGCACCCCACTAGTCACCGGCTTCCAACCTGACAAACATCCATCCACCATTACTCTCTGGCATCTCCCATTCAGCCACTGTTGAATCCATCTTGCTACTCCGCCATTAACACCCAAAGATTGAACCTTCTTAACCAACCTTCCATGGGGAACCTTGTCAAAGGCCTTACTGAAATCCATATAGACAACATCCACTGCTTTACCCTCATCAATTTCCCTAGTAACCTCTTCAAAAAATTCAAGAAGGTTTGTCAAACATGACCTTCCAGGCATAAATCCATGTTGACTGTTCCTGATCAGACCCTGTTTATCCAGATGCTTATATATATTATCTCTAAGTATCCTTTCCATTAATTTGCCCACCACTGACGTCAAACTAACAGGTCTATAATTGCTAGGTTTATTCTTTGAACCCTTTTTAAACAATGCTGGAGAAGGTAGACAAAAATGCTGGAGAAACTCAGTGGGCGAGGCAGCATCTATGGAGCGAAAGGATCGAAGGTTTACGCACAAAATGCTGGAGTAACTCAGCGGGACAGGCAGCATCTCTGGAGAGAAGGAATGGGTGACGTTTCTGGTCAAGACCCTTCTTCAGTCTTTAAAAGACATTGACCAGCATTTTGTGCCTGACTAAACATTTAATACACTTAGGTAAGCCAAACCTCCTCGGAATTTTCCGAACACTGGAATTTTATGATTCCGCAAAATATTAATTATTTTTTTATTTCACCTCAGCGTATTTTTTTCTTGAGGTATGGGTTAGCTAAGTATATTAAATCTTTAGACAGGCACAAAATGCTGGAGTAATAGCCCTGTCCCACTGTACGAGTTCATTCAAAGAGTTCTCCCGAGTTGGCCCTGATTCGAGCTCGGAGATTTACGGTAATGGCCGCTCGTAGGTACTCGGGGCTCTCGTGGACACTTTTCAACCTGTTGAAAAATCTTCACGAGTCTTCCCGAGCTTACCGCGTTTCCCCGAGGACCTGCCGTTAGCGTTACGAGCCGCTAAGAGACGTCCCCGAGCTCCGACGTACCCACTACGTTCATTCTACCTGCTTACCACGAGTTTGAATTTTTTTTTAAACTCGGGAGAGCTCTTGAATGAAATCGTACAATGGGACAGGGCTTTAAATGTATTTTAAAGAAAGAAGAAGGGTCTCGACCAGAAACGTATTCCTTCGCTCCATAGATGCCACCTCAACCACTGAGTTTCTCCAGCATTTTTGTCTAACAGCTAAAACTTGTAGTGTGCGGAGAAGTTTTATACTCCCTTATGATGGAGAAGCTTCTGTGGACCTGAGATCCTGAGAGCGATGCCGTCTGGAACGATGCTCCTGGTAGGGCCACCCATGGCGGTAAGGTCGAGGGGGAGGTCTCTGACAAAGAGCAATCCAACCAAGACCTCAACGGTGGAACAGGCGGAGGACCTTAGTGGAGCGTCACAACGGCTGGGAAGAAAAGGGTCTCCGGTCGTCTTGGACTCCATGCCACTGGATCCTGACCCAGATCTGTCAAGGACCATGGGGTGGCTGTCTGTGCACCAGTCTCCCTACGTTAAACAAAGTCACGCACAGGCGTCCTCCAACCCTGGAGACACTCATGGTCGGCCATCATCGAAGTGGGGCCTAAGAAGACACACACAAGGGACAATTTAGATTTTTACACCAAGCCAATTAACCTGCAAACTTGTACATCTGTGGAGCTTGGGAGGAAACCAGAGCCCCTGGAGAAAACCCATGCAGGTCACGGGGAGAACGTGCAAACTCCGTATGGACAGCACCCGCAGTCAGGGTCGAACCTGTGTCTCTGGAGAGAAGGAATGGGTGACGTTTCGGGTCGAGACCCTTCTTATATTGTAATACTGTTCCTGATCAAATACAGTTCTACTTTGCAGAGCAACCGAATGTAGTCACCAATCTATGACTGTGATACAATAAGATTCAGGCCTTCATGAGTGGAGTAATTTTTTGTTTAACGGCGTATATTGGGAAGGAACGCTGCAGCTTGTATTTTCCAGATGGTTTTTGCCCTGAATTGCCCCATTGTGGCAAGTTGCATTTTTTTGCAAAAATTAAAAAAAAATAACAAGCCCCAGAATGGTTTTGGCTAATGAGGCCTTGGTGGGGTAGATGTGTTATTGACAGCTGCAGGGCTTACAGGGTGGGCAGGGAGAGCACGTTGGGCTGTTAAATCACCGGCAACACCAAGTAACTATAGGGAACTTCCGCAGAGCCTTACAGAGCACAAGTCCACGGCTGCTAGAACATTCAAGAAACGTCCATTAGACAGAAACGGCAACACAAGACACCGTGGACCCAACATGACCAACAAACCCTACACTTGACTTTAGCCCACGTTGCTGCAAAATATTTCTTTGTATTAGTGTAAGATTACACTCGAGATTTGCGGATTCAAAGACATTTCGAAGTGGTCCAAATGTATTTGGAACATCATTCCATGTGTTCATAGACCTCTCGTGTATATAGACACTATAATACACCTCCAGATTCAGGGACAGTTTTTTCCCAGCTGTTATCAGGCAACTGAACCATCCTGCCACAACCAGAGAGCGGTCCTGAACTACTATCTACCTCTTTGGTGACCCTCGGAATATCCTTGAGGAGTTCGTAGAGTTGGAGGGAAGGGGGAGCCTCGGACTATCCTTGATCGGACTTTGCTGGCTTTACCTTGCACTAAACGTTATTCCCTTTTCATGTATCTAACAAAGGTCCAGGACAAGGGGCCACAGCTTAAGGATAAGGGGGAAATCCTTTAGGACCGAGATGAGAAAGACTTTTTTCACACACACAGAGTGGTGGGTCTCTGGAACTCTCTGCCACGGAGGGTAGTTGAGGCCAGCTCATTGGCTATATTTAAGAGGGAGTTTGATGTGGCCCTTGTGGCTAAGGGGATCAGGGGGTATGGAGAGAAGGCAGGTACGGGATACTGAGTTGGATGATCAGCCATGGTCATATTGAATGGCGGTGCAGGCTCGAAGGGCCGAAATGGCCTACTCCTGCACCTAATTTCTATGTTTCTATGTCTATCTGTACACTGTAAATGGGCTCGATTGTAATCATGTATTGTCTTTCCACTGGCTGGTTGGCCTGTAACAAAAGCTTTTCATTGTACCTTGGTACACGTGACAATAAACTAAACTTATACCCAATGACCGAACAGAGTAACTCAGCGGGTCCACCAACATAGAAACATAGAAAATAGGTGCAGGAGGAGACCATTCGTCCCTTCGAGGCAGCACCGCCATTCATTGTGATCATGGCTGATCGTCCACAATCAGTAACCCGTGCCTGCCTTCTCCCCGCATCCCTTGATTCCACGAGTCCCTATATAACTCTCTTTTAAATTCATCTCTGGAGAAAAGGAATAGGTGATGTTTCAGGTGGCGACCCTACTTCAGACTCTGTGGCTGAGTTACTCCAGCACTCCTGACCATGTTGTGTCTATCTTCGGTGTAAACCAGCATCTGCAGTTCCTTCCCGCACCTCTGTTGTAATTGTAATTGCCACCATTCATCCTGTAGCCTTTTACCATTTGACTGTGCTGTTATCGTTTTTATCTGACCACGGACATCCACAGATAGTCCATGCCCCTAACCCTTGTGAAAGACAATTTGGTTTATTATTCAATTAATATCTTGGATATGAAAACCTCTAAACCCTTTGTTGGTCTCAGGTGTTCGTAGAGTCATTGGGCTGTAGAGCCTGGAAACAGGCCCTTCGGCCCATCTTGAGGGAGTGCAGCGTAGGCTCACCAGGTTAATTCCCGGGATGGCGGGACTGTCATATGCTGAGAGAATGGAGCGGCTGGGCTTGTACACTCTGGAGTTTAGAAGGATGAGGGGGGATCTTATTGAAACATATAAGATTATTAAGGGTTTGGACACGCTAGAGGCAGGAAATATGTTCCCGATGTTGGGGGAGTCCAGAACCAGGGGCCACAGTTTAAGAATAAGGGATAAGCCATTTAGAACGGAGATGAGGAAACACTTTTTCTCACAGAGAGTTGTGAGTCTGTGACGGAATTCCCTCTCTGCGGGAATTCTCTGCCTCAGAGGGCAGTGAAGGCAGGTTCTCTGGATACTTTCAAGAGAGAGTTAGATAGGGCTCTGAAAGATACAGTGGCTTACAAAAGTATTCATACCCTTGAACGTTTCCACATTTTGTCACGTTACAATCACAAACGTTACAACCACAAAGAGCTAGATAGGGCTCTTAAAAATAGCGGAGTCAGGGGATGTGG